>CM031373.1:35516688-36088118 GCA_018208015.1 Medicago ruthenica | reverse complement strand
GATGAGAGAAGTTAAGACAAAGATAATGATGATAGCGTGCAAGAGTTTTGAAAAAGGCAAGTTTGCAATAACCTCCTTGAGTGACGTGCAATAAGCGGTTGAGGAGGGAAAAAAAATAGCTGCACGCCCCTTGCACATTAATTGCTACAATTCTTCAACTAAGCATATCCCTAACTTCCGTCTTAATTTTTCAAATTGATTAGCATCAAGGGCTTTGGTAAAAATATCTGCTAATTGCTCTTCAGTTGGAACATGTTCAAGAGTAACAATTTTGTCTTCAACAAGATCCCTTATAAAATGATGTCTAATGTCAATGTGTTTGGTCCTGCTATGTTGAATAGGATTTTTGGAGATATTAATTGCACTCAGATTGTCACAATATAATGTCATAGCATCTGTCTTGACATTGTATCACTCAGCATCTGTCTCATCCACAACAATTGAGAACAACTACTACCAGCTGCTATGTACTCAGCTTCAGCTGTAGACAAAGAAATGCAATTTTGCTTCTTACTGAACCAGGATATAAGGTTGTTGCCTAGAAAGAAACATCCACCAGAGGTACTCTTTCTATCATCTGCACTTCCAGCCCAGTCAGCATCACAATATCCAAACAACACAGTGCTTTCCCCATGAGAATACAACATACCATAATCACTAGTACCATTCACATACTTCAGAATTCTCTTTACCTGAGTCAGATGACTTATTTTTGGTTCAGCTTGGTACCTGGCACACACTCCAACTGCAAATGTGATATCTGGCCTACTTGCTGTAAGATATAGAAGACTTCCTATCATACTCCTATACATGCTTTGGTCAACATCCACACCTTTCTCATCCTTTGATAATTTTACATGTGTGGGAGCAGGAGTTCTTTTATGAGCAGCATTTTCCATCCCAAATTTCTTGACTATATTTTTAGCATACTTACTTTGAGAGATAAATATAGTATCTTCCATTTGTTTCACTTGAAGACCAAGAAAGAACTTTAGCTCACCTACAAGACTCATCTCAAATTCAGATTGCATTTGCTGAACAAAATGCTCTATCATCTGGTCAGACATTCCTCCAAAGACTATGTCATCTACATATATTTGAGCAATCATCAGCTGTCCATTTTCATCTTTCACAAACAGGGTCTTGTCATTTCCTCCCTTCCTATAGCCATGGTTGATTAGAAACTCAGCAAGTCTCTCATACCAAGCTCTAGGAGCTTGCTTCAGGCCATATAGAGCTTTCTTCAATTTGTACACATGGTTTGGAAAACTAGGATCAATGAAGCCTTTAGGCTGTTCCACATAAACCTCTTCATTTAAGTACCCATTGAGAAAGGCACTCTTGACATCCATCTGATACAACTTGAATTTATAGTATGCTAGCACTCCCAAGTAACAATCTAATAGATTCCAACCTAGCTACAGGAGCAAAGTCTCATCAAAGTCTACACCTTCAATTGAGACTATCCTTGTGAAACCAGTCTGGCTTTTGTTTCTAGTGATAGTACCATTTTCATCAGACTTGTTTTTATAAACCCACTTGGTACCTATGACATTCACATTATCTGGTCTAGGAACTAGGTCCCACACATTACTCTCTTGAACTGAGTTAATTCTTTCTTGCATAGCATTTATCCAGAACTCATCAGTTAGAGCTTTCCTTAACATTCTTTGGTTCAAGTTTTAGATATAAAGCAAGAATTGATACCTCATCATAGTTCCTTCTAGTTGTGATCCCTTGGTTAGGATCGCCAACTGACTTGATCTATGGGATGATTTTTCTGCAACTTCTGATAGATGGTCCTTTGTTGGGAGCAGTCTTCTCTGGGCCAGTTACTTCAGAATCTTGCTTATCACTTGCTTCATCTACTTTCTTCGGCTTCCTGTAGGTCAGATGCTGCGTCAAATGTAGCATCATCTGCATATCATTATTTCCTTCATCATCTTACAACAACATTTATGGATTCCATCACTGTCTGGTTCTGGAGTTGTATACTCTACAGGCTCCTGCTGTTTGTAGAATAGCCTAGAAGATTCCCTCTTCACTTTTAGCATCCATCTTTCTTCTTGGTTCCCTGTCAGCTAGAATATAACACTTACTACCAAACACATGAAATGCTTCACTGTTGGCTTCCTGTCCTTCCATAGCTCGTACAAGGTTATAGATGTACCTTTTCTCAAGTCACTCTATTATGAATATAGCAGGCTGTGTTCATGGCTTTCAGCCCAAAGAAAAATGGCAGCTTCTTTGCATGTAGCATAACCCTAGGCAGATTCTTGCAAAGTCCTGTTCTTTCTCTCTACTATCCCATTTTGTTGAGGAGTAATGGGTGAGAGAACTCATGAAATATTTCCTCAGAAATACAGAAATCAGAGAACTTACCATTCTCAAACTCCTTTCCCATGCGTCACTTCTGATTCTAACAATTCCCACATCCTTTTCTCTCTGAAGTTGTAAGCAAAGATCCTTGAATTTTTCAAATGTGTCTGATTTATCCTTAATGAAATTTATCCACGTATATCTAGAAAAATCATCAACAACAACAAATTGCATACTTCTTGCCACCTAAGCTTTCGACTTGCATAGGTCCCATTAAGTCCATGTGCAATAGCTCAAAGCACTCTGGATGTGGACAGATGTTGCAGCTTCTGGTGAGGCATCTGTGGTCCTGTTTTTCCTATCTGGCATGCTCCACATATACTTCCTTCCTGAATTTGGAGTTTTGGTAAACCTCTGATGCTCCTCAGCAATAGCTTTTCTTCATGCTTCTGAGATTCAGATGTCAAAGCTGTTGGTGCCATAGCTTAACTTCATCTTCTTATGGTTATTAGACAAGTAGATACTTTGCTTTATCTTGAGGAGACCACAAGTAGCAATTGTCATTTGATCTAACACCTTTCATCAGGACTGTCCCCTTCACTGTTAGCAACTAAGCATCCACTCTTAGTAAAGTTGACCTTCATTCCTTGATCGCACAGTTGACTAATACTAATTAAGTTGGCAGTTAATCCTTCACAAGAAGCAACCTTATCAAGTTTGGGTAGACCCTCTTCCACAAGATTTCCTACACCCTTATTTCTCCTTTGGCTCCATCCCCAAAAGTCACAAACTTGTAGCATAAGGCTTAACATCAGTCAAGTAATTTTTATCACCAGTCATATGTCTGGAACATCCACTGTCAAAGTACCAATCATTTCTGGATGACACTCTCAGAGATGTATGAGCAATTTGAGCAATCTCATCAGCTTCTGGTTCTATTTTTCTAGGATCCATAGTGTTGCTTGTGAAATTATCATTTTTCTGCTTCCACTGCTTCTTGGTGATCTTTACTGTGGGATCAGGTCTTGGTGAATAGGTCCTGTCTGGGTAACCATGTAATTTGAAACAGAAAGGTCTGATATGTCCTTTTCTTCCACAGTAGTGACATACCCAAGCATAATTCCTTCCTTTTGATCTGGGCCTATATCCTGATGCCTGTTGTCTCACCTGATGCTGGGGCATCTGTCTTGACATAGTATGATCATGAGTATTAACAGGTGGCACAAACTGTCTCACTGGTAATTGTTTCTGCTGAGGCATGGAACTGTAGTCAAACCCAATACCTTTAGAATCTCCAGGTTTCTGTCCTATTTCCAGAATTTCGTCTAAAGCATCAGTACCTTTGTTCATCATCCGCAGTTGCTTGTTCATATTGCCAATCTTGGAAGTAAAGATAACCTCATCATTGAGGTCTGAGTTTATTTTCAGAAGTTTGTCTTTCTCAGCTTGCAGAGAGCGATGGTCCCTTTTGTTTTTCTAAAGTTCTACAAACTTCCCACTTTGAGATATAGCTCCTTGTAAGAATCAGCCAATTCATCATATGTTACCTCTTCATCACTAGATTCATTGTCAGATGTGCACACTCCAGTCAAGGCATTCACATGTTTTGCAGTTTCAGGTTCTTCTTCTGATTCATCCTCATCAGTCCAAGACACAGTCATCACCTTCTTTCTTTTGTTTCTTCAGATACGTTGCACACTCAGTTCTGATGTGACCAAAACCTTCGCATCATGGCATTGCACCCCTTTGCTTTGATTGATTTGTCATCAGTTCTAGGTTTCCTCTGATTGTTGACATTTTTATAGATGCTGCGACTGTTGTCCGGAGCATTTGTCCTAGGGCGTCTGTCCATCCTCTTCACAACTTTATTAAATTGTTTGCCCAACAACACAATATCTTCAGAGATGCTCTCATCAGTATGTTGGAGATGAAAGCAATGTTCTTGTCTTTCTTTTTAGATCTTTCATTAACCTTTAATTCAAAAGTTTGAAGAGATCCAATCAACTCATCAACTTTCATATTTCCAATATCTTGAGCCTCCTCAATAGCACATACTTTCATATCAAATTTCTTAGGCAGGGACCTGAGAATTTTGCTTACCAGTTTTTCATCGGATATCTTTTCCCCCAAGGATTCAAAAGTGTTAGCATATTCTAGCACATTCATGTGAAAGTCATGAACACTCTCTCCTTCTTCATTCTCAAATTCTCCAAACTGTGTTGTTAGCAGTTGTAGCCTTGACTTCTTGACCTTTTGAGTACCTTCATGAGCTGTTCTTAGGATATCCCAAGCTTCCTTGGCAATAGTACATTGTTTAATCAACCTGAACATGTTCTTGTCAACACCATTAAACAAAGCATTCAGGGCTTTAGAGTTTCCAATAGCTGCAGTGTCTTCTGCTGTAGACCACTCCTCTTCTGGTTTCAACTCATCAGTATCAACATTATTCGCATCTTTTATTTTAGGAGGGACCCATGCCTTGATCACAGCCTTCCAAGCTCTGCTGTCTAGAGATTTCAAGAATGCTGTCATGCGTGATTTCCAAATGTCATAGTTCGACCCATCCAACAAGGGTGGTCTGTTCACCAGTCCTCCTTCTTTATCCATTGAGCCAGAAACTTCTTTCCCTGGAGCTCACCCACACAGAACAGGGTGCCTGCTCTGAGGCCAATTGAAATTCCTGGCAACCTGACTGAAATATGCTGTGCACAATGTTGCACAACTGTCCGAGCGCGTGTCTACTCAGAACTACAATTAAAATAGCGCAACGTAACAAAGCAAAATTAAAAGGAACACAGCGGAAATAAAAAGTACACAGAGAGTTTGTTAACCCAGTTCGGAGCAACTCTCCTACTCTGGGGGATACCAATCCAGGAATGATTCCACTATTAGTTCTAGTGAAAAGACCAACGCAACACACACACTACTTGACTTTGCACCTAGACCCTACCAGTGGCAACTCTATCTAGGAACTCCTAGATATGAGACCCCGTCTCAATTCCTACCAAGCAACACACACAGTATTGTGATTAAACACGCAAAACACAACAAAGAGAGACAAACACTCTAGTGCACATACTCACTCCGTACTTAAAAGCTTAGGAGCAGCTTACAATTACAACTCAAACAAACTCAGTCCTTAGCTTGAATCAGGAGATACAAGCAAGGCTCACAATTAACAAATAAACCCTAAAAACCTTAAACACACACGCTTTGCTAACACACACACGGTTTTTAGTTACACAACTAGGGTTTGGTCTCACAAATATATAATACTCAGATAGCACGGGTATGGGCTTCAACACAGAGCGTGGACATTGTCCGGTCCAGCTGAAAAGATCTTCTAGAAATAATAAAAAGCTTCCAAATATAGAATGATATCTTGTGGAACAAATAGCAAGGCAAATAAAACTTCAAGCAAATCTTCAATCAGATACACGCGCCTTGATCAGCAAGCTAGAGGAAAATAAATCTTCAGGCAAATCTTTGGAAGATTGCGAACACAAATATAAAGCGCTAGCTGGCGCGAAAACCACAAGTCACATAATGCTGTTCCATATGCTACTGCATCTGTCCCAGCATCTGGCTAGTAGATGTTTTTTGCAAATGTAGCCAATCTACAAAAACCCAACAGTAGTAATGTTCTTCCATGTTGACTAGGTTCTAATGGGATAGTTTGTAAGATCGACTTACACCGAAGGTTCTAATTTTCAAAATTCCAGTTCCTGCTTCGTTCTTATTTCAATAAAGTCATATTCAACGGTCCGATTGATTATATTCGATACCGTTAATCGGTTGGGTCCGTTTTGATCGTCGGAGTAATGTCCTTCCATGTTGACTAGGTTTCTAATGGGATAGTTTGTGTCAGATCGACTTACACCGAAGATTCCGATTTTCAAAATTCCAGTTCCTGCTTCGTTCTTATTCCAATAAGGTCATATTCAACGGTCCGATTGATTATATTTGATATCGTTAATCGGTTTGAGTCCATTTTGACCGTCGGAGTGATGTTCTTCCATGTTGACTAGGTTTCTAATGGGATAGTTTGTAAGATCGCCTTACACCGAAGGTTCCGATTTCCAAAATTCCAGTTCCTGCTTCGTTCTTATTCCAATAAATTCATATTCAACGGTCTGAATGATTATATTTGATACCGTTAATCGGATGGGTCCATTTTGATCGTCGGAGTAATGTCCTTCCATGTTGACTAGGTTTCTAATGGGATAGTTTGTAAGATCGACTTACACCTAAGGTTCCGATTTTCAAAATTCCAGTTCCTGCTTCGTTCCTATTCCAATAAGGTCATATTCAACGGTCCGATTGATTATATTTGATATTGTTAATCGGTTGGTCCCATTTTGTTCGTCGGAGCAATGTCCTTCCATGTTGACTAGGTTTCTAATGGGATAGTTTGTAAGATCGACTTACACCGAAGGTTCCGATTTCCAAAGTTCCAGTTCCTGCTTTGTTCGTATTGAAATAAGGTCATATTCAACGGTCCGACTGATTATATTTGATATTGTTAGTCGGCTGGGTCCGTTTTGATCGTCAGAGTAATGTCTTTCCATGTTGACTAGGTTTCTAATGAGATAGATTGTCAGATCGACATACACTGAAGATTCCGATTTTCAAATTTCCAGTTCCTGCTTCGATCTTATTCCATTAAGGTCATATTCCATCTGATTGATTAATTTTGATACCGTTAATCGGTTGGGTCCGTTTTGACCGATGGAGTAATGTTCTTCCATGTGACTAGGTTTCTAATTGGAGTTTGTAAGATCGACTTACACCCAAGGTTCTGATTTTCAAAATTCCAGTTCCTGCTTCGTTCTTCTTCCAAAAGTCAATTCAACGGTTCGATTGATTATATTTGATACCGTTAATTTGTTGGGTCTGTTTTGATCGTCGGAGTAATGTTCTTCCATGTTGACTAGGTTTCTAATTGGATAGTTTGTAAGATCGACTTACACCGAAGGTTCTGATTTTCAAAATTTCAGTTCCTGCTTCGTTCTTATTCCAATAAAGTCATATTCAACGGTCCGATTGATTATATTTGGATATCGTTAATCGGTTGGGTCTGTTTTCATCGTCAGAGTAATGTATTTCCATGTTGACTAGGTTTCTAATGGGATAGTTTGTCAGATCGACTTACACCGAAGACTCCGATTTTCAAAATTCCAGTTCCTGCTTCGTTCTTATTCCAATAAGGTCATATTCAACGGTGTGATTGATTATATTGTGTTACCGTTAATCGGTTGGGTCCGTTTTGACCGTCGGAGTAATGTTCTTCCCATGTTGACTAGGTTTCTAATGGGATAGTTTGTAAGATCCACTTACACCTAAGGTTCCGATTTTCAAAATTCCAGTTCCTGCTTCGTTCTTATTCCAATAAGGTCATATTCAATGGTCCGATTGATTATATTTGATACTGTTAATCGGTTGGTCCCGTTTTGATCGTCGGAGCAATGTCCTTCCATGTTGACTAGGTTTCTAATGGGATAGTTTGTAAGATCGACTTACACCGGATGTTTTGATTTCGAAAATCTCAGTTCCTGCTTCGTTATTATTCCAACAAGGGCATATTCAATGGTCCGAGTTTATATTTTGATACTGTTAATTGGTTGGGTCTGTTTTGATCGTCGGAGTAATGTCCTTCTGATCGCGTGTCGTAGGCGGTCAAAATAATTAATTTTTTAATGTAGTAACAAGGTAGTTAAACTTGGTCGTCTCACAAGGACCTCTTATTTGATAATTAACAAAACTAAGAACGATGAATAACACAATTAAATGGGGGTTTTCGGTTTTGTTCAGATTGAAAGAGAATCAGAAATTCAATTAATAAAAAGACGATTGATTCATTGGTCTTAGACAAACTCGTTTGATCCTATCATAGGTTCACAGAGATATTCATTCAAACTATTTATGCTCTGGTTGATTTATAAAACTAATTATACAAGCGACAATCGGTTTTATATGAATTCATTCGATTAAGCATCTCATGTGTTCAACTAACCATGGACGGTGAACAAGCGTCACATAAAACACGGTTAATATCATGACAAATTCAATCAACCCTATTGCTAAGCGCAAAAGTTCGTATCAATTTCTATTCGGATTAATTTAAACAAGCGATGAATTAATACGAATAAAACTCAACTACATAAATTCGAGATAGAATAATTAAGCATCATTGAATCAGAATTCATACGGAATATAGAGAAACGAAATTGATACGACAAAGCATAAATAGATAAATGAACTTGCAATTAAATTCGAACCTCAAGAAATCATGAATGAGTTCCTTACACCAATGAATCAACCTAAAGTTTAGTTCTCCATAGCAAGAGCAGCCGTCAAGGTTCTGTTTTCGAGAATGCAGAATGACTAACCCTAGGCTGCGTTTTGGTTTAAATAATACGGGCTCCAAAAGTTACGGGCCGAAAACATAAGTTTGGGTCGAAAATAATTAAATTACATAAAGTCTGGAACATGACGCGATTATTTGACACAATTGCGCTCCGAACTGGCTTCAGGCTTCAACATAAAAGTTGTAGATCTCACTGTTAGCTTTCCAACGCACTTGACCGTGTCTCAATCCGATTCCTGTAGCTCCAGTTATGATTTTTACACTAAAAACTGCTTATGCTGAAAATAACATACGAAAATAGATTAGAAGCAAACAAAGACTTAATTCTAAAAACATAATAAAATAGTAAAATAAACAAAACAAACTAGAGAAATGCCTAAGTAAAAACATAGAAGAATGTGCATCAAAATGCACTGATCAAATTCCCCACACTTGAACTTTTGCACTCCGAGCAAAACTCAAGATTAAAGACTCAAGATAAAACTTCAAAAAGATAAAAAGAACACAAGGCATGATGCAAAGTCACAAGCAATCAGCACATTCCAGGATTCAAGGAGCATAGGAATCATGAACAACATCTTATAACATGTGCAATGGAGAAGGTGGATATTAGACTAAAATGTGCTTCAAAAATGATAGAACCTCACGGAATATATGTATAAAGTGCACTCAATCACTCGTGAGGTGTGTGCAATCTGAATAAAATGGAGTGTCAGGGTTAGTATTTGCACTCAAAGCACATCATCAAAGTTAGCACTGCCATAGGCTTGACAAGCCTCTAACATTCACAATTGAATACATTGCACACAAAGATCAAAAGGACTTTTATTATGGTTGTAACTTGGCCAAGGTCAGGGTGAGATATATCCTACGGGGGGGTACTAAGTTAAACTTCAAAGAGCTAAAAGAGGATTGAAGAAATTGCGGGAGTTGAACTACAAAACATCTCAAAAGGAAATTCTATTGAACAACAAACTTACAACTTAATTCTCTTCTCTTTTTTTTTCTTTATTCTCTGTTTTTTTTCAGAAGGATTAAAATTGACATCCTTCTCTATTTTTTCATCATTTTTTTTCTTTTCTTTTGCTTTTCTATTTTTTTTCTGCCAACATCATAACAACATCATCATAAGCATAATGTTCAACCCCGCACAACTCCATACAAGACTCTTCTAACCCTTGAATAGGGGATATATTTGTTTTTCACTTTTCGGCTTGTAATGAGTTTTAAACACAAAAAGGATGATAGGCTCAAAGGGTTTTCCAAACAAGGGATAATATTGTTAAGGTTGGCTTTTTGGCTAACAGGTTAAAAATAAAACAAAACAACATGCCTTTATCATTTCAGTGTGCACAAGTAAACAAAAAGTTTCAACAAGAGTCAATTCAAGTTCTAGAGACTAACAAACATGAGTGAAATCACACAAGAAAGAAAGAGATGGATTTTTTTATGTTATCCATTATTAGGCTCAAAATCTCACAAGGTTTAGTGATCTATCACTAGTGATGTACAATTTAGAGCTTAGTTAAACATATATACCAAGAATGCACAAAAAGAGTAAATCACATCACACCACAAGTCTTTCGACAAAGAACAGAGAGAATATTCACAGATGTAGCAAAATAACTAACAAGAAAACATGCAAATTCCATTTTTTTTCTTTTTTTTTTATTCAAAAAAAAATAAACAACTAAAAACTAAAATGTTCCCCCCCACACTTAAATCAAGCATTGTACTCAATGTAACAATAAGCGAGAATAAGGAAGGAACACACCCGAGGGGCTAAGGTGTAGTAGCTGGAGCTTCTATGTCTGGTGGTTTAGGTGGAGGCCTTGCTGCACTACGAACACATGAAACAGGAAAAAGTAAGTAGCAGGTGAACTTGTCTATTAGTACAAGATCCGGTGGCTTAGGGGGAATAGCCAGCACATATAGTGAACCTGCACTAATAAAAGCATAGAAATCAGAAAATCCACAATTAGCTTGTGAGTCAGATAAATTGGGTGGAAGAGATTCACAAATGGTAAAAGACAACTGCATGTTGCTTGGCTTAATTAGAGGTTCCACCGACAATTTTTCTGCTGTGGACAATGGTTGCTTATGGCTAAAATCCACATTTTTGCTGTCAAATTCAAGAGTTGTTGAATTTGCTTGAATTTCTGCACAAGTGGTTGGCGGCATCAAAATTTCTTCACCTGAAATGGCTGCACTGATCTCATGACAAACATTACAAACACCACACTCACAAGCAAAAATTTCAAGAGAATTATGTACTTCAAGAGAAGTATATAATTCATCCAAATCAGATTTCAAGGGATTTTGTGGTATAATCTCTTTCATGCATTCACTTGAGTTTTGGTTGCTTACCTTGTGCTCGTCAGATGAAACAAACACTGTTTTAACGGGCTCACCTGGAGAATCATCAAGACATGTATCACATTGTGTTACCTCCAATAGTGAAACAGGTTGTACATCATCATGAGACATCTTATTCTCTTGAATTTGATGGACGGTGGAAACTATTTGTTCAACTTGGACTTTTATAACTTGAAGAGAAGATTGCATATGTTGTTGAAATTGCAAATCATCTTCAATCATTCGCTTATTAGTTTCAGCCATTTGCTTGATAATTTCTTCCAAGTACGATTGTGTGTCAGCTGATACATTTTGTTGAAATTGTTGATATGGCCAAATAGGTTGCTCTTCAAGATATGAATTTTGTTCACAATAGTATTGTCCTTGAAAATCACCTACAACTTGGGTCTCACCACAAAAGTTAGTATCTAACAAAATAGGACATGCATCACTACAATGAAAATTTGAAGAACAAATATTGCAAATCACAAGTGGAATATGATTTTGAAAGCATGCTTGTTGTTCTCTTGATTCCATCAAATTAACAAGATAAGCCAATTCGTCCAATGAGTTACCCATTTTTTTTTTTCAGCTTCAATGCAAAATTCAACGTCGGAACCTGAAACAAAAGAAAAACTAAAAACAAAATAAAAATTGTTAGTAAGGTTAGTTCGTTCTTAATTTTACTAATTCCAATTAGAGGTCCCCGGCAACGGCGCCAATTTGATCGCTGTCGTAGGCGGTCAAAAATAATTAATTTTTTAAATGTAGTAACAAGGTAGTTAAACCTTGGTCGTCTCACAAGGACCTCTTATTTGATAATTAACAAAACTAAGAACGATGAATAACACAATTAAATGGGGGTTTTCGGTTTGTTCAGATTGAAAGAGAATCAGAAATTCAATTAATAAAAAAGACGATTGATTCATTGGTCTTAGACAACTCGTTTGATCCTATCATAGGTTCACAGAGATATTCATTCAACTATTTATGCTCTGGTTGATTTATAAAACTAATTATACAAGCGACAATCGGTTTTATATGAATTCATTCGATTAAGCATCTCATGTGTTCAACTAACCATGGACGGTGAACAAGCGTCACATAAAACACGGTTAATATCATGACAAATTCAATCAACCCTATTGCTAAGCGCAAAAGTTCGTATCAATTTCTATTCGGATTAATTTAAACAAGCGATGAATTAATACGAATAAAACTCAACTACATAAATTCGAGATAGAAAAATTAAGCATCATTGAATCAGAATTCATACGGAATATAGAGAAACGAAATTGATACGACAAAGCATAAATAGATAAACGAACTTGCAATTAAATTCGAACCTCAAGAAATCATGAATGAGTTCCTTACACCAATGAATCAACCTAAAGTTTAGTTCTCCATAGCAAGAGCAGCCGTCAAGGTTCTGTTTTCGAGAATACAGAATGACTAACCCTAGGCTGCGTTTTGGTTTAAATAATACGGGCTCCAAAAGTTACGGGCCGAAAACATAAGTTTGGGTCGAAAATAATTAAATTACATAAAGTCTGGAACATGTCGCGATTATTTGACACAATTGCGCTCCGAACTGGCTTCAGGCTTCAACATAAAAGTTGTAGATCTCTCTGTTAGCTTTCCAACGCACTTGACCGTGTCTCAATCCGATTCCTGTAGCTCCCGTTATGATTTTTACACTAAAAACTGCTTATGCTGAAAATAACATACGAAAATAGATTAGAAGCAAACAAAGACTTAATTCTAAAAACATAATAAAATAGTAAAATAAACAAAACAAACTAGAGAAATGTCTAAGTAAAAACATAGAAGAATGTGCATCAAAATGCACTGATCAAAGATCCAGAGGAGTTAATTTCTGGCAAGCATGGAAAGAGAAGGAGGCTATGTCAACAGACCACCCCTGCTTAATGGCACAAATTATGAGTACTGGAAATCCAGGATGTGTGCATTCCTGAAATCCATTGACAGCAGAACTTGGAAAGCTGTGATTAAAGGCTGGGATCATCCTGTGGTTTTGGACAAAGATGGTAACAAAACTGAGGTTCTGAAGCCTGAAGAAGAATGAACCAAAGCTGAAGATGACTTGTCTCATGGGAATTCAAAAGCCTTGAATACTATATTCAATGGTGTTGACAAAAACATGTTCAGACTCATCAAGCAATGTACAGTTGCAAAGGATGACTGGGAAATATTAAAAACTGAAGGGAAATCGACATATAAAGTGCAGCGGAAGTTTAAAAAATTTGATTTCCTTTCCTTAGATCATTACGAATATCACATGAATCAGTGATAGAATTGTTACCTCTTTGTAATGCAGAAACTGTTTCTTTGATCACAGCTAGGCAAGTAAGCGAAGCCTCTACTCGTCCACACGAACAGCTTCCTCTGGTTCCCGGTGCTAGCCAAGCGATCAGAGGTTAGGGAGAGAAGTGGGGATTCGTTTAGCCTTTAGGGTTACACGAAAAAGCACTAGCTGATTTCAGCACTAGAGCTTCTATTTATAGAACTCCTTGCTGCACAAAATTAGCTTGAGCTTCAAAAGCCCATTAGCCCATCAGCTTCCGCTAACTAATTAGCGCCTATTGCTAAACGTACCCCATCATATAAGTACTACTTATATTTCTCCTTTTTACCGTTCTTTTGTGTGTGACCCTATAGGTTCTTGTGACGTTGGCAATAATATTAAATCCTATATTTAATATTATAAACAGTGAGCGGTATCTAGCAACACATCATTGCTACCCAAGTGACAAGAATGCCAAGTGATTTGACGAAACCTTTTCCATGATAATATCTGTGTGTACGATTACTCCTTTGTCCTAATATCTTTATTGAACACAAGGCATAGATTACGTCACCCTTGTTTAGCTCAATATTTATATTTCTTGATCCCGAAATATACTGAACAACGAATAAGTCCAATATCTCATATTGACTTAATTCGGCATGGCCATGCATTTTTCCAGTCATATTCCATCAAGAGGCCTAAAGATATATCTCCTGTTATGAGGAGGGACAAATCCCATCTAGGACACTCATGTCCCTCAGCATGATTCGTCGAGTGCCCATTAACCAACGTTATAGTCATCTTGTTACAGACAACGTTTGAATGGCAATAAAACACTTGAGTCCACATCTAGGGATCATAGTGGTTTCAGGTCTAAGAGTGATATACACTATTATCATTGTGAGAATAACTTATGACGATTTCATAACATACTATGTAGTATTCTCACGATGGGTCAATCCAGTATAAATATTACTCCTAATACTTATACCTATGTATAGACTTAATATCTCATATTCATGACCCATGAGATGTGGTCATCAGTCTACATACATAATAGTCTCCATGCTTTAATATTATCCCAATTCATATTAAAGCTTGACTACGGATACCTTTAAGAATAGTGTTCTTTCTGTTGATGTAATCTCATGATTAAGTCACACTTAATATTCCATCACATGAACTAACTATTCTAGGGACTTTATTTATCTTATAACAAGTGTAATAAAGAACGCCATATTTTATTCAATAATAAAAGTCATGATACATATAAAAGTTTGACATAAACTATTGGCCTCTAAGGCTTATACCAACAAAAACAACTCATGAAGGAACCTCTAAAGTTAAGATGTCCAGACTCCAGATGCTGACTACTAAGTTTGAGAACCTGAAGATGATGGAAGATGAAACTATTCAGGATTTTTACATGAATGTGCTGGACATGACAAATTCCTTTGATTCACTTGGGGAAAAGATGCCTGATGAAAAGATAGTAAGAAAAATCCTCAGGTCCCTGCCCAGAAGATTTGATATGAAGGTTACAACCATAGAAGAAGCTCATGACATCACCACCATGAAGGTTGAGGAGCTGATTGGGTCTTTGTTAAATTTTGAGACTGCATTCTGCAAACAGCCTGATAAGAAAGGGAAAGGAGTAGCATTTGCAGTTAATTTAGGAGCTGATGATCAACAAGAGTCTGATGAAGACGATAGTGATTTATCATAAGCTCTAGTGTTGCTTGGAAAACAATTCAACAGAATTCTGAAGAAGGTTGACAGAAAATCCAAGACCAAAGGTCAGAATTTCAGATTCAATAACCAGAAGCAACAATCTGATGAGAAGAAGACCAAGTCTGAGGAGAAAAGTAACCAAGCCAAAGGTGTGCAGTGCTTTGAGTGTGAGGGTTATGGACATACAAAATTGAATGTCCTACTTTTCTTAAGAAGCAGAAAAAGAAAAGTCTAGCTGTTTCTTGGTCTGATGATGATTCTGAAGAAGATGCTGCAAGTGAATCTGCTAAGGGTGACACAAGTCTCATGGTTAAGTTACAGTCTCAAAAGACAGAAGCTCTTACAAAGTCTGAACTATTTTTAGAGTCTGAAACCTTGTATGTGTCTGACTCAGAGTCTGAAGGTTCACAAGTGTCTAAAGCCAGAGCTGAAAAACTCTCTTATGATGAACTGGCTGACACTTACAAAAGGCTATACACCAGAAGTATAGATGTTTGCAAGGAAGTTCTGGATCAGAAGGAGACTATTTTTCAATTGGAGGCTGAAAAAGGAGAACTTTTGGTGCAAAATTCAGAACTAAAAGAAGAAGTGAACCAACAGAATTCCCAACTTGATCAGATGAAGAAGCAAGTTAGGATGATGAACTCTGCTACTGATAAGTTGGAGGACATTTTAGAAAGTCAGAAACAAGGAAAAACTGGTTTAGGATTTGTGGATGACAGTCTGAACCTCAAGCAGAAAAATCCAGTTAAATAGTTTGTTCCTGCTGCTCAGACTCATGATCCTATGATTGGAACATCTAAGATGAGACCTCAGAAGGTAGCCGAGATGCAAGGACAGAAGCAAACTCAGATGAGACCTAAGAAGCATACTCAGATGCAACCTCAGAAGCATGTTCAGATGCAACCCCAGAAGTTCAACAGAAGGAGAAGGAATCTGTACTGGCTGAGAGTACGATATGAGAAAACTAGGGTTTTCGGTCCCCTTTGGGATTGATCCCAAGGTTGTTATTTATAGTCCCAATATGGGCCTGTCCAGCCATGGTTTTGGGCCAAGATCATAAAGGGCCAAAACTATGGTTAGGGCGCCCTTTCAAGCCGCTGAGAGCGCCCTCAGGGGGTGCCTTTAGGAAGGCTCCCTAAAATTATGTGACTGCCAGGTGGGCCCTGTACCCTTCTGGAGAGCGCCCAGCCTGATTCTAAGGGTACAAGCCCTTGTTTGTGGGGCCTAAAGGCCTAAATGGTCAGATCTACAGTCCACAGCCCAACAAGCACGAGCTTTGGGACAAGGCGAAGTGATTAAACTGTTGCCGGGGAATTATTTGTATACGACTTCCTGCCCCGCAAGTGAGACTTACTGGTTGTGAAACTGAAAAATTTTGAATTACGAGGTGCTAGCCCAACATGGGTGTTAGCCCAACACGAGTACTTAGCCCAACACGGGTGCTAGCCCAACACGGGTGCTAGCCCAGCACGGGTGCTAGCCCAGCACGGGTGCTAGCCCACCACGGGTTCTACCCCAACACGGGTGCTAGCCCAACATAGGTGCTCGCCCAGCACGGGTGCTAGCCCAACATGGGTACTTGCCTAACACAGGTGCTAGCCCAACATGGGTCCTAGCCCAACATGGGTGCTAGCCCAACATGGGTGCTAGCCCAACACGGGTGCTAGCCCCATGTTTCTGTTTTGAGTGCTTTAATGGGCGCTAGCTCAACGAGAGTATTCATAGCCCAACAAGCACGAGTCTTGTGATAAGGCGAAGTGATTAAATTATGTGTAGAAATGGTTCCTTTGAGTAGACTAGATCGCCACGCCGGAAATACCCAAACGTGGGCGTGATCCCTTTTGAAGGTTCAGGTTGAGGACGCGCCTCAGTGGGATCCGACGGCTGATATGAGGCGACCTTTCGCTCTCGCTGACGTGTTCAGGCTCAAGTCGCCGTTCTCCATCCTGGCGTCGACATTCCGCCCTTGATTCCTTTAAGATTGTTGTAGACGGCGCCCTGGTGGACGAACCGTAATTTTTTGTTGTAACTGTTAATTTTGCTTTGATCTTAGTGAACTCTCTGAATTCGTAGTGATGCATTATTTGTACTATGTTGCTTGAATTTCTTCATTTTAATGGCGATGCTAACGATGTTTCCTGGGCGGTAACTATTATTTGTCTATTTCGCGACTTGCTAAAAATTGTCAAACCGTTTTATTTTCAGCGTTGTTGTTTTGTTGGGGCATCCTTTTACATGAACCCTTCTATTTTCGCAACGTCTTATAGTTCCCCTTTTGGGGGTAAGGAGTTAGGTGGCGGTCTCATTTTCGGCTCGCGACGTCTTAGAGCCCTCTTTGGGGTTAAGGTTTTTAGGCGGCGATCTCAGAAGCTTAGCACACGACGTCTTAGAGCCCTTTTTTAGGGTTAAGGAATTAGGTGTGCAACCCTCGCTGGGGTTTGGCGATCTCATTTTAGCACACGACTTCTTAGAGCCCTTTTTTAGGGTTAAGGAATTAGGTGTGCAACCCTCGCTGGGGTTTGGCGATCTCATTTTAGCACACGACGTCTTAGAGCCCTTTTTTAGGGTTAAGGAATTAAGTGTGCAACCCTCACTGGGGTTTGGCGATCTCATTTTCGCACACGACGTCTTAGAGCCCTTTTTTAGGGTTAAGGAATTAGGTGTGCAACCCTTGCTGGGGTTTGGCGAGTACAAGCTTCATTTTGTCTCCAGATATTGCCGGATTGTGTCGCTATCTTTTACTTCATATCTTTAAATTGCGACACTTCGTATCTCACCTCTGCAATAATTCAAACTAGCACAGTAAAAGCATGTAGAGAGTAATAGGGCTATTAATTAAGCATGTGAGTATAATAACAACTAACAAGTACTCGCGCCATGTTGACAAATAACAATTTTTACGGATTTTGGTGTTAGAACGCGTGGTATCATGTGATATATTCATGATCCACAATATAAAATAAAGTATCATGAAATAAACAAGGATATGAATCCGGCGGCTTTGATATGTCTTCGCCACCTAGAGAATTATGCATGAGAGAGAGAATAAGATCATGTGCTTGAATTAGACTGGGCGCCTTGTGTTAAAGTTACGAGTATCCGTTCACTTTGCCTTGGACGTATGCCCGAATTTGCCATATGGTTTACCTTCTTTCCCTAAGTCAAATCCAAACAAATAGAGATCATTTGTTAGGATCGATTATCGTTGCTTTAAAGCCGTTATGCGATTTCACAAATCTGTCGTTTCGATAAATCTTTAGATTTTCAAGAATAATCATGTTTTGAGGAACAATATATAATATCAATGAGAGAATCATTTCATATGACCACTGATCATGAGAGAAAGTAGAAAGGGATTTGTACTTATCTTTATGTTTGTGGAGTTTGTAAGATCTTCCACTTCTTAGGCGGCATTTTTATGCCTTGCACTTGATTTAGGAATTTCTCTATGTGGGAATAATTCACCACTTTGTTGTAAATTTTCCATTTGCTTTGATGAACATTTTGCCTTGCCCCCTCGCTTCTTTTTTGAGGAGTTCGCGCGTCCGGATGTTGGCAGGAACGATCATAAAGTGTGTCGGGCTCGAAGGTATGCGGCTAGAAATAGCATTAATGTGCCTGTGACATTTATCTCAACAAATTCTACGTTCTTTTTGTTAGAACAGTTTGTTAGTAAATTATGGGTAACTCAAGTTTCAGCAACCATAGAGAAGTCATGTAGGAAGTGGCATTAATATGTTCATGCATCGCTTTGTCTAAATAAAATAGCAAAAGTAGGGATTTGATACCGTCTTATGTGTCACCACCTTGGATCTACCTCACTTCAAGTCGTCACCATTCTTCGGCGTCCTCCCTTCTGGACTGCAGCACTTCATAGGCGGAAGCCTCTCAGGAGCCTTCAACGCGGGAGCTTTTCAGGGCAGAAGTCTTTATGGGCTCATAAGTTTCGTAATTGCTCCGCGCATAACACGTTGATACCTTCACCGGACTGATGGTCTTTGCCGGACTCAATTTGTCTTCGGATTTTGTCAGACTGTGTCGCTATCTTTTACTTCAAATCATTAAAGTGCGACACTTTATGTCTCACCTGTGTAAATTCAAACAAGCACAATACAAAATACATAGATATATGGTGACAGGTTAGCATTGCTTCCAATTTTATTGTGATGTTGGACTTGACCATTCATGAGCGTTCGCGTTGGATAATGGAATTCACCCTTTGGATAATGGAATTCACCCCAAGCTTCTCACTTTTAACTTCACGTGGGTCCACTTGTGTGGGAACAACACATGACCACTTGTAATTTCACCATTCAATTGTTAACAGTAGATAATGTATTAACATAATGGGTAATTGAATGGTTAGGAAAATATCACCAGTGTTTAGACTTTTTAATGTCATTTGGCTGAAAAGTTGTTGAATGGATATGAGGTCCTCATACCTCACGTGTTAGAGCAACTCACGTGCATGATTTGCCCTGTTGTTTAATTAGCTCACCAACTCGAACTAGTTTTGTCGTGTTCGAGTGCGCCGTTGGATTCGCTTGTCGACGGACTCAACAACTTCTGCGCGAAAGATTTTGGACGGCAACAATTTCTTTTGCCGGGTTCGAGCGCGCCGTTGGATGCACTTGTCGCTGCACTCAACAGCTTCCATGCTGAAGATCTTGGACGACATCATTTGGGCGGATACAATTTCTTTCCGCTCCTAGGCGTCCTCACATGGATTTTTGGGTGGCCATTCTTTGACGGATTCATCTCATCAAGGATTTTTGTCCGGCCTCAAACTTGTTTCCCTTTGCGATTCTTCAAGTTGACATAACCTTTTTCTTGATCCTACTTTCAATTTTGTATTGCTGAATAATAAATCAGAACAAATTCATGTATGAATAGCTTGATTCTGCAGCTTTCATGGACTGATTCCGCATCCACCTCTTCATCTTTGTAACATAAGAAGCATGTTTGTTGTGATTCTCGATTGAGATTTTAGATTCGCAGGTGTTTGATTCTGACTCATGATTTTCTGGACTTTGTGGCAACAACACATTCTCGTCGGAGATTGAAACATGACAACTCAGAGATAGATGATTTTAGTTGTAACTGTAACGTTATCGTCTTCGTCAATGAAGATCGGTGCAAATTTAGATTGAATCTTGATTTATCGATTTTACCTTTCTGATGATGAAGATTCACCACTGCTTTACAGGATTCAAATAGATCCGTTCCAAACACCTTCACGAAGATCCTTCCCCTGCCAAACTAGGAACGTAATCGTTTTCCTCTTTCACACTGTTCGCGAAGACTCTTCATCTTGATTCCCCGTTCAAAGCTTTGATAAACCTCCATAACTTTCATGGATGTTGATTCCGATTTCGGATTCTATGATTGTTCTCCATGATATCACGATCTGGAGCTTCCCCCTCCTTCTAGCGCCAACTGTACTGCTGAGAGTATGATATGAGAAAACTAGGGTTTTCGGTCCCCTTTGGGATTGATCCCAAGGTTGTTATTTATAGTCCCAATATGGGCCTGTCCAGCCATGGTTTTGGGCCCAGATCATAAAGGGCCAAAACTATGGTTAGGGCGCCCTTTCAAGCCGCTGAGAGCGCCCTCAGGGGGTGCCTTTAGGAAGGCTCCCTAAAATTATGTGACTGTCAGGTGGGCCATGTACCCTTCTGGAGAGCGCCCAGCTTGATTCTAAGGGTACAAGCCCTTGTTTGTGGGGCCTAAAGGCCTAAATGGTCAGATCTACAGTCCAGAATCATACCTGGATCTGTCATCATTGTGGTAAGAAGGGACATATTAAACCTTTTTGCTTTAAACTGTATGGTTATCCTGAACACTTTCAATATAGAAGAGTGCAACCAGCTGCACCCAGATACAATGTTCAGAAGGTGTGTAAACCTAAGGTTCAGAATGTAGGCCTTATTGCTCATACCTCATTAAGAGCCACTTCTAGAGAGGACTGGTACTTTGATAGTGGCTGTTCAAGGCACATGACTGGAGTTAAGAAGCTGCTGAGCAATATCAAACCATACTCCAGAAGTTATGTGACATTTGGTGATGGAGAAAAAGGTGAGATTCTGGGTATTGGTGATCTAATCAGTGAAGGTTTGCCTAGATTGAATGATGTGTTGTTGGTGAAAGGATTGACCTCTAATCTGATCAGTATTAGCCAGCTATGTGATCAGGATTTAAAAGTGAATTTCAACAAGCAAGAGTGTATTGTAACTGATCAGGAAGGTAAGGCTCAGATGAGGGGCTGCAGATCCGAAGATAACTATTATTTATGGGTGTCTGAAGAAGAAAGAAGCCTGACTTCTTGTCTCATGAGCTCAGAAAAGGAAGTCAGACTCTGGCACCAGAAACTGGGACATCTGCATCTAAAAGGCATGAAGAAAATCCTAAGTACTGAAGCTATCAGAGGTGTACCTAATCTGAAGATCAATGAGGACAGTGTTTGTGGTGATTGTCAAATTGGGAAACAAACAAGAAAGTCTCATCCCAGATTAGTTCATCAGGTAACTACTAAAGTACTAGAACTTTTACATATGGATTTAATGGGGCCTATGCAAGTAGAAAGTATTGGAGGAAAAAGGTATGCATTTGTAATGGTAGATGACAACTCAAGATTCACATGGGTTAATATTTAAAGATATGCATTTGAAATATTTAAAGACTTATGCACTCAATTACAAAGAGAGAAGGATTGTGGTATTGTGAGAATCAGAAGTGATCATGGCAAAGAATTTGAAAACAAGAGTTTCTCAGAATTCTGTGCTTCTGAAGGTATAAAACATGAGTTTTCTGCACCTATTACACCTCAGCAAAATGGTGTAGTTGAGAGGAAGAATAGGACATTAGCAGAATGTGCTAGAGTTATGATGCATGCTAAGAAGCTACCTTGTATGTTTTGGGCTGAAGCCATGAATACTGCCTGCTATATTCATAACAGAGTTACTTTGAAGAAGGGAACAACTTGTACCTTATATGAATTATGGAAAGGGAGAAAGCCAACTGTGAAATACTTTCATGTGTTTGGGAGCAGATGTTACATCTTGGCTGACAGGGAAAATAGAAGAAAACTGGATCCTAAGTCTGATGAGGGCATATTTTTGGGATATTCAGTAAACAGAAGAGCCTATAGGGTGTCTAACTCAAGAACTAAAGTTGTGATGGAGAGCATAAATGTGGTTATTGATGATCTGTCTACTGCGAATGAAAAGAATGAATCTGAAGTTATTCTAGAGTCTGAAGCCTCAGAAGAACAAACTTCAGAAGCAGAAAATCATCCAGAGTCTGAAGAAGCAGAAGTGCATCCAGATCATGATTCTGCTGCTAAAGGGCCATCAATAAGAGTTCAGAAGGATCATCCTAAGGAGCTTATCATTGGTAGTTTGAATCAGGGGGTCAGAACCAGGAGATCAGACTCAGCTGCTACTGATTCATGCTTTGTGTCAAAGTTTGAACCTAAAAATGTGAAAGAAGCCCTAACTGATGAATTTTGGATTGAAGCAATGCAAGATGAGTTGAATCAATTCAAAAGGAGTGAAGTGTGGGATCTAGTTCCAAGACCTGAAGGGCTGAATGTGATTGGCACTAAGTGGATATACAAGAATAAAACAGATGAAAATGGTACTGTGGTCAGAAACAAGGCAAGGTTGGTTGCTCAGGGTTATACTCAAGTGGAGGGACTTGATTTTGATGAGACATTTGCACCTGTGGCCAGACTAGAGTCCATAAGATTATTGTTGGGTGTATCCTGCATTCTAAAATTCAAGCTATTCCAGATGGATGTGAAGAGTGCATTTCTGAATAGATACTTGCAAGAAGAAGTATATGTTGAACAGCCTAAGGGTTTTGTGGATCATCAGTTTCCAGATCATGTGTACAAGTTGAAGAAAGCCTTATATGGATTAAAGAAAGCACCAAGAGCATGGTATGAAAGACTGACTCAGTTTCTTGTTGCTCAAGGGTACAGAAAAGGTGGTTCTGATAAGACCTTATTTGTGAAAGATCAAGATGGAAGTCTGATGATTGCTCAGATCTATGTGGATGACATTGTGTTTGGTGGAATGTCAGATAAAATGGTTAAGTTGTTTGGCCAGCAAATGCAATCTGAATTTGAAATGAGTTTGGTTGGTGAGCTGACATACTTTTTTGGATTGCAAGTCAAGCAAATGGAAGATACCATCTTCATTTCTCAGAGTAAATATGCTAAAAACATTGTGAAAAAGTTTGGTATGGAATTTGCTGCTCATAAAAGGACACCAGCTGCTACTCACCTGAAGTTGACTAAGGATGAACATGGAATCTCAGTAGATCAAAGTCAATATAGGAGCATGATAGGAAGCCTATTGTACTTGACTGCAAGCAGACCTGATATCACATTTGCTGTTGGAGTTTGTGCAAGATATCAAGCTGATCCTAAAATGAGTCATCTAACTCAAGTGAAGAGAATTCTGAAATATGTGAATAGCACAAGTGATTATGGGATCATGTATTCTCATAGTTCAAGTTCTGATTTAATGGGATTTTGTGATGTTGACTGGGCTGGAAGTGCTGATGACAGGAAGAGCACCTCAGGAGGTTGTTTCTTTTTGGGAAATAATCTAATTTCTTGGTTCAGCAAGAAACAAAACTGTGTTTCATTGTCAACTGCTGAGGCTGAATATATTGCTGCTGGGAGTAGTTGCTCACAACTGGTGTGGATGAAGCAAATGCTTGAAGAATACAACATTGAACAAGGAATTATGACCCTATTTTGTGACAATTTGAGTGCAATTAACATCTCTAAGAACCCTATTCAGCACAGCAGAACTAAACATATAGATATCAGACACCACTTTATCAGAAATCTTGTGGAAGATAAAATCATTCAGCTGGAACATGTGGTTACTGAAGAACAAGTTGCTGACATTTTCACAAAGGCTTTAGATGCTAAACAGTTTGAAAATCTGAGGAGCAAGTTAGGTGTTTGTTTACATGAAGAATTATAGCAATTAAAGCAAACTGGATGTGAGGAAGATAGAGTACCTGCCAGCTTTGTTAATGCTAAGTGTTATGATGTGTCTGATCCTAAGTCTAAAGTTAAATCTGGAACAGATTTTGAAGATATTTGTGCAGTTTTCAATCCCTATGTGAAACATGTGTTTTGTCATAATTTTGTGGCTAAAAAGGGGAGAAAAACCTGTGTTGGTGTTCAGAATGTATTCAGATATGTTTGTTCAGAACTCAGTTGTTTCAGAAGCTGACTAGATTTGTTCAGAAGTTGCATGTTTTGTTCAGAATTCATAACCAATGCAACATGAGATGTGCTTCAGATGTTGTAGAAGCTGGTTTATCATTTTTCACTGCAGTTCAGAAGTAAGGGGGAGTTTTATGAGTTGCAGGGGGAGAGTTCAGATACTGGAGTGGTTGTACATGTGTTTTTTTAGTTGTGAAGCTTCTGGGGGAGTGTTTTATGTGTTTTTAGTTATCCTGAAGTGATGTTGAATTTGTTCAGAAGCTACATTGTGTGTATCAGTGTTCAGAAGCTGAAACTGATTGGTTTTTAATGTGAACATAGCTTGAATCCGCTACAAATCTGTTTGCTATGTTATATTTTTTGTGGAGTTCTTCATTGCTGAGTTAATTTTATGGGAGATTGAAGAACTTGGGTGTGTGAACATTGGTTTTAGCCAAAAATTTGCCAAAGGGGGAGTGTCATACCCCATTTTTTGACCCATTTTCGTCTCGTTTTACTCATTGTCTCGTTTTACTCATTTTTTTTAAAGCCGAGAATTTTCGTCGTTTCAGACGAAATTTCGGCAGGGAGGTATTTTAAAATACCTCATGTCAATTTTTGTCTCGTTTATTTATTTTATTTTTATTACTTTTTACCTTTACTTTTAATTTCAGTTTTTATTATTTATTGTCATTTGATTTCATTTTTATTATTACTAGTATTACCATTTATTTATTTCCTTTTTTATTATTATCATTATTATTATTATTATTTTTATTTTTCTATTTTTGGTCCAAGTCAACAAAACACAGCACTGCAGGGGCGCCCCCTTTTGCTGGGTTTTTTCATCATTTCATTCTATCCAAAATCCTCCAAAAATCCTTACAAAATCAACAGAAAATCACAAAGTCACTTCCCCCATTAATGTTTGCCAAAAACTTATCCAAGATTTGCAGAAAATCCAGCTTTCAACTTAACCTTTTGAGTCAACAATAACAACCCAAAATCTCTATATAACAGGGACCAAACAAGAGAAAGGGAGGATGAAAAAATCAGACAAGAGATTTTTTAGAACATAAGCAAACACAAACAGCAGCAAAACTTACAAACAGTACCCACACTACACGACCCAACAACTTACAAACACCAACCCACACCAACACAAACAACCCTCCACGGCCAAACCACCACACAACGCACATCAACCCAGCCGCACAAAACAAAAACAACACAACACACACAGCAAACCCACGCAAACACACACGTACTTACACACACACGCACTACATACATAGCAATAGCACAAGAACAAAGCAAAAGCAAAGAACCGTACACAAAGAAGAAAAAAAGGTAGTCTTTTGTTTTTTAAAAAAAACCTAGAATCTAGGACTATTTTGGGGAGATTCTTCGAGGAAAAATAGGTTCGGATTGGGGAAGGAGGCAGGAAAAGGATATGGGAAAAATGTGTTTTTTTTTAAAAAAGAGGGTTTTGTTCTCTTCTCGGCGCGGTGGCGCCGCCCCGCCTAGGCCGGCGGCCACCACGCCGGAATTCCTCACACTGGCGCCAAGGCTAGAGAGAAGGGAGAGAGATGAGAGGGAGGGCGGTTAGAAAGAAGGGGAAGTGAGAGAAAGAAAAGAGAGGAATGAAGAAATTGTGAAGGAAAGGGGTTTAAATACCCCTCCCTGATTCGGTGTGCGTGGGTGTACGCTTAGCGTGCACCCTCGCCCCTCTGGCCCTCTGATTTTAGATCAGATGGCTCTGTCTATTTTCCCCTTGTGATCAGATCAGGGCCCTCTGATTAATCAGACGGCCCAGATCAAATCACGCTGGCCCAATGCATTTTGGGCCTGTTTTCTTAATTCTGATCAGTTTTTCACTTCCATGCACCCCCCAGTTTTATTTTTTACACCTCCCTAATTTTATTTCTTTTATTTTTCTTTGCAATTTTATTTTCCTTTTTATTATTATTCCTTTTATTTGTTTCTTTATTTTTAACATCTCATTTATTTATTTATCATACTATCTCATGCATTTTATTTTTTATTTCTATTTGTTCATTTTATTTTTGCATTTTTATGTCATTAAAATGTACATTTAGGAACAAAGCTATATAAATATGCATTGCATTATTTTCATTTTTATAGTTTGAATTCATAATCCAAGAAAGAAAATCTTTTCATTTTTGATCCAACATCGTTTTTTAATTCTCTCGCGTTTAGTTTATTTTTATCGCACTTAATTTCTTTTTTAAACTCCAAGCAAAAAATCAATAAAAACAACAAAAACATTTTCTTTCTTGTTTCAATAACTTGAACAACAAGCTTGTTCATTAGGTTGCAACAACTAATTTGAACAATCAAAACTTTTTATTTGAGTTCTAAAACGAGTGTTTTGATAGTTTATACTCTTTCTTAAAATTCAAGCAAAAATTGAATGAAAAAGGGTGGTTTGACGTATGTCTCTCCTTTCCCCGATCGGATAAACACTTGACGTATGTCTCGTTGCTTAGACGATCGTCATTCTTTTCTAGCTTCCCCAAAAATACGTTTTTCTCAAATTCAAACAAACTTGAATGAAAAAGGGTGGTTTGACGTATGTCTCTCCATTTCCCCGGTTGTACGAATGCTTGACGTATGTCTCGTTGCTCGGACAATCGTCGTTCTATTTTCAAAGCGAAGCATGAAACAAATCCAACTCACCAATTTTGGCCCTCGTGGTCAATCCGAACCTTTCGCGCCTTTGCGCGTTTATTTTAACCATTTTTACGCCTTGCGCGAATTTATCGCCTTCCGCGCGTTTGTCGTTTATTTTCAAGCTTTTTACGCCCCTGTGCGTTTGTCTTTTTATTTATTTTTCAAAACATTCACGCCTTGCTGCGAGTTTATCGCCTTAGCGTCCACCTTTCCTCATGTTAAAACTTTCGTACGTCTTCGTACGTTTTCAAAACCTTTGTTCAAGTCCGAGTGCAAATCTTTTTTATCAAATCATTTACTTTTATGCATTGTCGTCAATGAACAGTTCGGCAACAACCCGAACAGTGACATTTACTTTCATTACTTTCTCTTTTTTTCAAACTTTTTTCGCTCGGACGCGATCAAATCTTTTTTAACTTAAACGAACCAACGTCTAAGCTTTTTCTACCCAAAGAACTACGTACGCTTTGAATTCTCCGACTACCGGGAGATACGTAGGAGCAAGATCGTCATCTTGTCAAGCCCATTAGTAAAAAATATTTTTTTCTTTTCTTTTCGTTTGTTTTTATCTCTTTCTTCACCTCACATTATATTTTCTTTTTCCTTTATATATATATGATTAAGCGCGCAAGCAAAACGTCAAAAACATTTTAAGCCTAAGTTAACTAAGAGGTTCCCGTTGAGTACAACGGATGTGAGGGGTGCTAATACCTTCCCCTCGCATAATCGACTTTCGAACCTAAAATCTCTTTCAAGGTAATTTCGAACTTTTTTCCTTTTTCCCCGAAAAATTAAAAGTTCAGTCGTGATTTAAAATTAGTGATTCAATGCTTCCCAATAGCTTGATATCCGAAATTCGACGCGACAAAAATGGCGACTTCACTGGGGATATTAAAAAAACACTTAAACACTTTGTTTTTGTGTATGATAAGTCAAGCCTATCTCAGTTGGCTTTTAGGCTAAAATGTCTTTGTTTTGCTTGCACGCTTGTGCCTTATTATCATTATCTGTTTATCATTTGCTTTATATGTATAGGTTTCATATTGCTTTATATTCATATTATATCAATTGTGGGGATGTTACTTGAGTGGTGTTACTCCACATTGTTCGGGTTAATGCCGGACGTGTGAGGCTCTATTCCCGAGCTTTGAGAAAAAATTAAGATAGGATGGGGTTGCGTAGCGGAGGCCCACTTGACGTATGTCTTGAAGGGAAGATGCGAAAACCCCGCCTAGAGTAGATTTCACTTGGAATATATTGAGGTCTTGCGAGCATTTGCAATTGACGACAATAGTTCCATGTGAGGTCCGTGATCTCTAGGGACCTTTTTAGAAAATCTCATCTTTAGAGCCTACACGTGAGGATGGGGGAAATTTTGAACATACATATCATACCTATGCATACCATACATTTGTATTCATGGAAAATAATTTTGCATGTCATTTTGCTTTATAGGAAATTAAAAGGCAATCAAAAATTAGCAAAAAGAAATATGGCTTCCGGAAAAAGAAACTACATTTCCTTTCAAGGTCAAAACTCCTAAAGTGGAAGGCTTGCTAGCTTTAAGCCAACGGCTCTCTTTGGTCGACAAGAGTAACTTTGAAGCAAACTATGGTTTGATACTTGATCTCTTGCCCGTGAAGATAGATTCCAGTGGCCTTAACCACTTTGGCTCAATTCTTTGATCCGCCTCTCCGATGCTTCACTTTCCAAGACTTCCAATTAGCCCCAACCTTGGAAGAATTTGAGAGGATTTCGGGATGCAATTTGAAAGGTCATGGACCTTACCTCGGTTTGAAAGAGGATCCTACTTTAGAGGCCATCGCCGAATCTTTGCACCTTGGTATCCAAGAAATAGCACCATACTTGGAAATTAGAGGAAATACCAAGGGTTTTACAAGGAAATTTTTGGAGGCTAAGGCTCGAAGCTCATTGGCCAACAAAGAGGGAGAAGCATTCAACGCAATCCTAGCTCTTTTGATATACGGGCTAGTTTTGTTCCCTAATATGGAAAATGTCATAGATCTCCCGGCTATAGGCGTATTCTTGACTAAGAATCCCGTGCCTACACTTCTAGCGGATTTCTATCACTCACTTCATGCTAGGCATGAAAAAGGGAAAGGAGGCATAATTTCTTGCTGCACCCCTTTAGTGCACATGTGGTTAATGTCTCATATGCCAAGAAGCCGGGACTTTGTGGAGAATCGGGCCAAGCTCAAATGGTCGCAAAGGATGTTAGCTCTCACCGAGAAAGATATCCATTGGTTTTCTCCGAATTTAGAGGACCCGGAAGTTATCCTAAGTTGTGGGGATTTCCCTAATGTACCCCTCATTGGTACTAGGGGATGTATTAACTACAATCCGGTCCTCTCTCTTCGCCAGCTAGGCTATCCCATGGATGACAAACCCGGTGATCTCTTGCTAGAACCTTTCTTCTTAAGAGAGGGAGATCAGGACTCGGCCTTGCTAGAAAGAATCCGAGGAGCTTGGAATCAAATGCACAAAGGAAAGGTTGGAAAGAGGAATTGCGTGGCCAAGCCTTTATATACTCAATGGGTGAAGGAGAGGGTTAAAATAATCAAGTTACCCTTTGGGGTCGTATGCCCTCCTAAACCTCATACACCTAAGCCGATCACAACCATTCCTAACAAAGAAGCGGAGGAACTCAAAGCTAAAATTCGAGAACTCCAAAACAAAAATGGAGAACTAGAATTAAAGCACCTCCAAGCTTTAGGAGAAACCACAAGGATGAAGAGATCTCGTGATGAAGCGACAAATTCTCTCCTAATGTGTGAAAAACGTTTAAAAATCTCCGAGGGGAAGAGAGAGTGGATCGGAGGTGGTTTGGTTAGTGCGGATTCCAACCTTATAGCCAAGGACGAGGAGTTGGAAAGAGTCTTGCATTCCAACCAAGAACTCAAAAAATTCGGCGAGCTAGCCATCGAAGCTCAAAAGAAGTGGAGGTTGAAGTTTCAAGAGAAAGATCAACAACTCCAAGTAGTCGTCAAGGACTACAAAGAGCAGCTCCAAGCCGAACGCGTCCAACGGCAAAGGTATGAAAGCCTTTCTCATCAAGGAAAGCTTCAATGCAATCGCCTCGAAGCGGACATCAAGAAATTTGAAGAATACTTCGACAAGATTGCAAGAGAGCATGGAAACCATATTGCACGACTCCTTGATGAGATTAGAAGTGCAAATGTCCAGCTAGCTCAGCGCAAGGAAGTGATCGAATTTGTATGGCAAGACGCCACCCGATTAAGTGAAGACTTCACAAGATTGGTCGCGTTCTCCAACTTGGTCATCGCCAAACTTCCGAAGAAACTAGCAAAGGCCGAGATGGTCATGCCATACTTTGACGTCCCTAAGAAGGTCAAGACATTCATGAAGTTCTGCAAGGACACTATAGACTTCTATAGGGAGGAAATGGACAAGGCCGAAAAGCGAGCAGCTATTTGATTGTATTAGCATTAATTACCCTTTGTAATCTCAATGTTATTCAATCAAATAAATATATTTTGGACAATGTTAATTTCTTGGCCTTTAATATTTCTAATCGCTAATATTAATTGCACACTTTTAATTTCCTATAAAGCAAGACAAAATAAATTTTTTCATGCATTTACATTAACATCATTCATTATCATGCATACATCCATCTTCGAGTCCAAAACTCATTTCCTTTTTTTCTTATCCTCAGGATTTCTTATAATCCGAATTGAGTCTTCAGTGTTCGCATTTCCTCCGCAACACTACGCGTCTTCCCATAAAGAGAAGTGGCTCATCGTCTCGAAGCAACTCACGCATACAACACTCGAGCAGCCTTAAAGAAGAAGATGGAGAATTTAGAACAAGAGAATCATGAGCTTCGTGAAGAATTAACATCTATGAAAACGGAGATGGAAAAGCTAACGGAGTTAGTGAAGCTACTAGCGGCCGCGCAAATCCCGACACCTCCTCCTCCCTCCAGTTCTCAAGCACAAGCATCAGCATTTGCTTCGACTTCAACATTACATGTCGATGCTCTACAACACTCTAGACCCCTCGGTTGTACGTGGGGCATGCCATTTGAGTTTGGTGAAGAGTCTATCCCAATTCCCACTACTCTCCAAGAAGCTCCGGTATCTCAACCCGAGATTACCTTCCCTCAGGCTACTGTGGCCTTCACAACGCCAGTGGTCCATACCACTCAGCATGATCACGGGCCTATCTTTCGTGCCGAAAGTTTAGGTGCCCAGGATAGGATGGCTGATTTCCTTGAAAAATTTGATGAGATGCAAAAGGAGATTAAAGCCCTCCGAGGGAAAGATTTATTCGGGAAGGACGCCCATGATCTCTGCCTTGTACCCAATGTCAAAATCCCTCCTAAATTCAAGGTCCCGGATTTTGAAAAGTACAAAGGGAATACTTGCCCACAAAGTCACTTGGTAATGTACGCAAGGAAGATGTCGACGCAAACCGACAACCATCAGTTGCTCATCCATTATTTCCAAGATAGCTTAACCGGTGCCGCTTTAAAGTGGTACATGGGTTTGGATAGTACCAAAATTCAAACCTTCAACGACTTGGGAGAGGCGTTTGTCCGCCAGTACAAATACAATTTGGACATGGCCCCGGACCGGGACCAACTCCGGGCCATGGCCCAAAAGGACAAAGAGACCTTTAAGGAGTACGCACAAAGATGGAGAGAGATAGCGGCTCAGATTAGCCCGCCTCTAGAAGAAAAGGAAATGACCAAGATCTTTTTGAATACTCTTGGTTCCTTTTACTATGAGCGAATGGTTGCGAGTGCGCCAAGTGACTTCACAGAAATGGTAAGCATGGGCGTACGTTTGGAGGATGCGGTCCGAGAAGGACGCTTAGTGAAAGAAAGTGCTCCATCTAGCAGCACAAAGAGATTCGGGGGTGGCTACCCAAGGAAGAAAGAGCAAGATATTGGCATGATTGGCCATAGAGGACCTCATCAAGGGTACTCAGCATATCCACATGTCTCTGCCATTTCACCTTCCATCTCTACACCTCCAAACTACCAAATTCAGGTCCCACAAAGGCCTCCCCCTCATTATCAACAATCATATCAACAACAACAACACCCACAAAATCAACAACCATATTATCAACAACCACGCCCGCAAGGTCAGCAGCAATTCCGACCTCAAGCACCTCAACTACCCTTTAATCATCAGAATCGCCCAAGAGCGGCATTCGATCCGATACCCATGAAGTACGCGAACTTGCTCCCGGCTTTACTTGCGAGAAATCTCGTACAAACAAAAGCACCACCTCCCATACCAAATGTGTTACCCCATGGTATCGCCCTGACCTTACTTGTACATACCATCAAGGGGCACCAGGCCATGACTATTGAACGTTGCCTCGCTCTAAAAAATGAGGTCCAAAGGCTAGTCCGTGCTAAAGTTCTGACCTTCAAGGACTCAAACCCAAATGTCCAAACTAACCCGCTGCCAAACCATGTCTCCTCTATCAACATGGTTCAAGAATATCAAGGAGCCAGTCCCTATTTTGAAGGCCCAAGACATCAGGACGCCTCTAGTTCCGCTACACATCAAGATGTGTAAGGCAACTATGTTCAAGCATGATCATGCTAATTGCAAAAAGTGTTCGGAAAGTCCTCAAGGATGTATGCAAATCCAAAATGACATACAAGGACTATTGGACAAAAAGGAGCTTGTTGTCACAAAAAAGGACAAAAGCGTATGTGTTATAATCCCGGAGTTTAATATCCCGGATTACTTGGAGTTAGCCTTCAGCAGCCAGGAGCCTGCCGCTACTCCCTTGTAATATGCTTACCGGGACCTACCCCATACACTTCCAACAAAGCAGTTCCTTACAAATACCTTGCAACCATGGTGAATGACGGTCAAGAGGTACCTATTCCCCCCTTAGCCCCTGTCGGTAATATCACGGACAGTAGCAAAGTGCTAAGGAGTGGACGTGTTCTTCCCACAGTAGTCCAAGAGAAGGTCAGTACCCCGGTACTTGAACCAAGGAAAACCCAAGACCCCTGCACAAACAAGGATGTAGGTCAATCCAGTGGGGCAAATGCCGATTCGGATCTTGATGAGGTTTTGAAGCTAATCAAGAAGAGCGAATACAAGGTCGTGGACCAGTTGTTGCAAACACCTTCAAAAATCTCTATGCTGTCCTTACTGCTAAACTCTGAAGCTCATAGAGGAGCATTGATGAGAGTTTTGAACCAAGCCTTCGTGGAGCACGATATAACCCTTGGCCAATTCGGAGGCATTGTCGGAAACATCACTGTCTGCAACAACTTAAGCTTCAGTGATGAGGAACTCCCGGAGCAAGGAAGGCACCATAATTTGGCATTACATATATCGGTAAACTGCAAGTCGGATGCTTTATCAAACGTACTTGTAGACACCGGCTCTTCATTGAATGTAATGGCCAAAACCACTCTTGACTAGCTTTCCTACCAGGGGACCCCCATGAGGCAAAGTGGGGTAGTTGTTAAAGCCTTCGATGGCTCAAGAAAATCAGTAATTGGAGAGGTAGATCTGCCCATCACAGTCGGGCCGCACACATTTCAAATCACCTTCCAAGTAATGGACATACAAGCAGCGTATAGTTGTTTGTTAGGTCGACCATGGATCCATGAAGCCGGGGCAGTGACATCCACTTTGCATCAAAAGCTAAAGTTTGTGAAGAATGGAAAGCTAGTCATTGTGAGAGGGGAGGAAGCTCTGTTAGTCAGCCATCTGTCGGCCTTCTCGTTCATCGGTGCCGATAATATTGATGGGACATCATTTCAAGGTCTTTCCTTAGAGGATGAGAGTGCCACCAAGAACGAAGCATCCATGTCTTCTTTCAAGAGTGCACAAAGAGTGGTGCAAGAAGACTTACTCCCGGATTGGGGAAAGTTAATAAGTCCGCCGGAGCATAGGCATAGAGAAGGGTTGGGTTTCACTTCAACTACAAGAGTTGCCGAACCAAGCACTAGCATTGAACCGCTCAAGGACATTTTCCACAGCGCCAGCTTCATTCATTCCGCAGCGGAAACTAATGCCATCACTGAAGATGGGCCGGAAGAAGCAGCGCACGTTTTTGTAACGCCCGGAGGAGTTTGTCGCAATTGGGATGTTGTCGACGTTCCTTCTGTTATTCAGTCGTCAAAGTAATGTGTTTATTTATTTATCATTTTCTAAAAAAGATCCCTTCGTCTTGCCCAAAGCGAAGAAGGACTCATGTAGGGCTTGTTTAAAGTACTATTATCATCAATGAAATTTGTCGTTTTTATCACGACCTTTCTATTATTCTTTTTGTTGTTTTATTGTCGTTTTTCCGAAAAAATGGTAACAAAAACCCCAAACAAAAAATCATAAGTATATTTTCTTTCTTTAAATTTCAAAAAGTTTGCATTTTCTCTCATTTTACTAAAATCAATCATCCATCATTTGCAGACTAAACGTCCATAAACCCGTTGAACACCATAACCCTAGGCTCTCTCCCAACTTTGAATTCCCTGTTTACGAAGCAGAAGAGGAAGAGGATGAAGAAATTCCAGATGAAATCAAGCGCCTATTAGAACAAGAGAGGAAGACTATTCAGCCTCATGAGGAGGCAATAGAGGTTATCAACTTGGGGTCTGAAGAAGACAAGAAAGAAATCAAGATTGGGGCATTGTTGGATGCATCCGTCAAAGAAAGAATAATCAAGCTGCTTGAAGAATATGTGGATATCTTTGCATGGTCATACCAGGATATGCCAGGATTGGATCCTGAGATTGTGGAGCATCATCTACCTTTGAAACCTGAATGTCCGCCAGTCAAGCAGAAGCTGAGAAGGACTCGCCCTGACATGGCTCTCAAGATCAAAGAGGAAGTGCAAAAGCAGATTAATGCTGGATTTCTTGTTACATCAAAATACCCTCAGTGGTTGGCCAACATAGTGCCTGTTCCCAAGAAGGACGGTAAAGTTCGGATGTGCGTCGACTACCGAGATTTAAACAAAGCTAGTCCAAAAGACGACTTCCCTTTACCCCACATTGATATATTGGTCGACAATACTGCCAAATCTAAGGTATTCTCCTTCATGGATGGCTTCTCTGGATACAATCAGATTAAAATGGCTGTTGAAGATAGAGAAAAAATGTCTTTCATTACACCTTGGGGCACCTTTTGTTATCAAGTGATGCCTTTTGGCTTAACAAATGCGGGTGCTACCTATCAAAGGGGCATGACCACTCTCTTCCACGACATGATACACAAAGAAATTGAAGTATATGTCGACGACATGATTGTCAAATCAGGAAATGAAGAGGAACATGTTGAATATTTGCTAAAGATGTTTCAACGCCTGAGAAAATATCGGCTTCGCCTGAACCCCAACAAGTGTACATTCGGCGTGAGATCTGGAAAACTCCTAGGTTTCATTGTCAGTCAAAAGGGTATCGAGGTAGATCCCGACAAGGTCAAGGCCATCAGAGAAATGCCTGCTCCTCAAACTGAGAAGCAAGTAAGGGGATTTCTAGGACGTTTAAATTACATCTCTAGATTCATATCCCACATGACAGCCACTTGTGGGCCCATCTTCAAGCTACTTCGCAAAAATCAAGAAGTAGTATGGACGGAAGATTGCCAGAAAGCCTTTGACAGCATCAAAGAATACCTACTAGAACCTCCAATACTTATCCCTCCAGTCGAAGGAAGACCTTTGATCATGTACTTAACCGTATTGGAGGACTCCATGGGTTGTGTACTCGGACAACAAGACGAGACCGGTAGAAAAGAGCACGCTGTCTACTACCTAAGCAAGAAGTTTACGGACTGCGAGTCCCGATACTCTCTACTCGAGAAGACTTGTTGTGCATTGGCTTGGGCTGCTAGGCGTCTTCGCCACTACATGCTTAATCATACTACTTGGTTGATATCCAAAATGGATCCAATCAAGTACATCTTTGAAAAACCCGCCTTAACCGGAAGGATCGCCCGTTGGCAGATGTTGTTATCAGAATACGACATCGAATACCACGCTCAGAAAGCTATCAAAGCCAACATTCTTGCCGATCATTTGGCTCATCAACCAATCGAGGATTATCAACCAATCAAATTTGACTTCCCCGATGAAGAAATCATGTATCTAAAAATGAAGGATTGTGACGAACCACTACTCGGCGAAGGTCCAGATCCCGAATCTAGATGGAAGTTAATCTTTGATGGAGCTGTCAATGTCTATGGCAATGGAATTGGGGCAGTCATCGTCACCCCCGAGGGCAAACATCTCCCTTTTGCTGCAAGACTTTCATTCGACTGTAGAAACAATATGGCGGAGTATGAAGCTTGTATTCTGGGAATTGAGGAAGCCATTGATCTAAGGATCAAGAACCTCGACATTTATGGAGACTCAGCTCTTGTGATCAATCAAATCAATGGAGATTGGGAAACTCGCCACACCGGCTTGATTCCTTACAAAGATTACGCAAGACGTTTGCTAACTTTTTTCAACAAAGTCAAGCTGCATCATATTCCTCGAGATGAGAATCAAATGGCAGATGCTTTGGCAACCTTGTCTTCCATGTATGAGGTCAGCCGCCGGAATGAGATTCCAACAATCAAGGTTCAGCACCTAGAAAGGCCGGCACATGTGTTTGCAGCCGAAGCAGTCATAGATAACCAGCCATGGTTCCATGACATCAAAAGTTTCCTCCAAAAGCAAGAGTACCCGCATAGGGCATCCAACAAGGATAAGAAAACTCTGCGAAGATTAGCTGGCAACTTCTTTCTAAATGGAGAAGTTTTATACAAGAGGAATTTTGATATGGTGCTACTCAGATGCGTTGATGAGCAAGAAGCCGATCGTATAATGCATGAGATACATGAGGGTTCCTTCGGGACTCATTCCAGTGGGCACACAATGGCTAGGAAGATCTTAAGGGCCGGATATTACTGGATGACCTTGGAGAGTGATTGCTACAAACATGCCAGAAAATGCCATAAATGTCAAATTTATGCGGACAAGATCCATATGCCACCAACGGCTCTAAATGTCCTCTCTTCCCCATGGCCTTTCTCCATGTGGGGTATCGACATGATTGGTAGGATTGAACCCAAAGCTTCGAATGGGCATCGCTTCATCTTAGTGGCGATTGATTATTTCACCAAATGGGTCGAAGCTGCATCGTACGCCAACGTCACCAAACAAGTGGTGGTCCGATTTATTAAGAATCATATCATCTGTCGATATGGTATTCCCAGCAAGATCATCACCGACAATGGGACCAATCTGAACAACAAAATGACTGAAGGAGCTATGTCAAGAGTTCAAAATCGAACATCATAACTCCTCTCCTTATAGGCCTCAGATGAATGGCGCAGTTGAAGCTGCAAACAAAAACATCAAGAAAATAGTGCAAAAGATGGTGGTCACCTACAAGGATTGGCATGAGATGTTGCCATATGCCTTGCACGGGTATCGTACTTCAGTGCGTACATCAACAGGGGCAACCCCTTTCTCTTTAGTATACGGCATGGAAGCAGTGCTCCCCGTAGAAGTCGAAATCCCGTCATTGAGAATCTTGATGGAAGCTAAATTGTCAGAGGCTGAATGGTGTCAAAACAGATACGATCAATTGAATTTAATCGAGGAGAAACGCATGACAGCCTTATGTCATGGACAACTGTACCAACAAAGGATGAAACAAGCTTTTGACAAGAAGGTTCGTCCTCGTGAAATCCAAGAAGGAGACCTCGTGCTTAAAAGGATCCTATCTTTTCAACCCGATTCCAGGGGCAAATGGACGCCTAACTACGAAGGCCCGTATGTGGTCAAGAGAGTTTTCTCCGGAGGAGCTTTGATTCTCACGACAATGGACGGCGAAGATTTGCCGCGTCCTGTGAATTCCGATGCAGTCAAGAAATATTTTGTCTAAAAACAAAAGAACAGCTCGGTAAGTCGAAAACCTGAAAGGGCGACTTAGGCAAAAATGAGCGTCTCGGTGGACTGAAAACCCGAAAGGGCGGTCCAGGCAAAAATTAGAGACACAAAACAGAAATGATTATCCTGATAGGTCAAGAACCCGAAAGGGCGATCTATGCAAAATTAAGGATCAAAAGACAAAATAACTACATCGGATTGGCTACGGTTTACTTGGGGCAAATCAACTGTCAAGGGACTCGGAATCTGAAGTATCCAAACAGTGAATTCAAAGTTGTTAGGGAGAATAGCGGTTATTGTTCAATGTACCTTCCCTGTATATTTACCATTTTTTCAACTTTGTAAGATCCGTGGAACCACGCCATTGGCAGGGCCACCACCCCATTAATAAAATTTCTTCCTAGTGAAGTCTTTACATTTTGTTGGGAATTCCCATTTATTCTGCTTAGTCATTTCTTCTATTTTTGATAATAGCACTTGGAACGAAACCCTTTTTCAAAAGAAAAATCATAAATCTTTTTGGAAGGCATAAATAATAAACACATTCTCTTTGGACTCGTGAATAATTGAAGTGCGCGCCAGCAGCTATCCTGAGGGCGGATAAACTTCGCAGGCCAAATATGGTCAATTGCTAAAAAGATTTCCCCGGCGGAGTCCCCCCGTGAATCAAAGGGAATATCCCCAGTGAATCGAGAGCCCGAAAGGACGATTCAGAAAAAAAAAAAACAAAGATGGTAGCATTCCCGGCGGAATCATCAGTTCTTCTCCCCGGCGGATTAGCACAATCCCCGGTGGATTAACAAACTCCCCAGGAAGTCAACCTTTGTCCAAAACAATCAAAAGCCCAATTGTCATTGGCACCTACTCACAAAAGCCCAACCACCATTGGCATCTAAGGCTGGATATCGATCATGCTTCCAAAATGATCCTTATATCCCCAGCGAGGTCGCAAACAAAGCCCAATTTTATTGGCATCCCCCAGTGGAGTCTCAACCCCAAAAGCCCAATCATCAATGGCACCACCCCAATCAAAGCCCGACCTCGCTCGGCACCCCAATCAAAGCCCGACCTCGCTCGGCACCCCAACCAAAGCCCGACCTCGCTCGGCATCCAAACAAAACATAAGCATTCCCGGCGGAATCACCAGTTCTTTTCCCCAGCGGATTAGCACGATTCCCCAGTGAAGTAACAATTTCCCCATGAGGTATGTGTTCCTCATCAATGGTTACGGCTTTACCCCGTCAACATTGTGGATGTGTTCCCTGTGACATCATCCCCATCAAAGATTACCGAGTGTTTGCAATGCGATGTCGGTCCACTTTTCATTTTACCGGTCTAAATCTTGTTTCACCAAGTTGTCGGTCATGCAATAAATCAAAACAGTCGAGTGTCATCCCCAACGTGTCTGATCTGTTGATGTCACCTTCTTGTAAGCCAAGCGGCAGTTCTTTAACGAACAGCTTGTGCAATCTTTCATCATATTCTTATACCAAGGGGCAATTCCTTAACAAACATTTAGGGTATCCCCAGTGCAAGCCAATCTTTCACACAACATCCCCAGTGAGAGTCCTGCATTAGTACATTCATACATTCATGCATTCATGCATTTGTACATTTGTACAATCATACAAATCATATAATCACGCATTCATGCATATACGCATTCATACATGCAACATACCGCAAATTCATCTGTACATGGTTGCTTTAACCACCACGTTTCTTACCAATCAATCATAAACAATCTACAATTTTCTTTTCCTCAGATGTCATCCTCCAATGTTACCAAATGAAGCCCGATTGTCTTTAGCATTCCCCAGTAAATCATAACCAAAGCCCGACTTTGCTCGGCATCCCATCATAGTCACCAGTAAATATTCCCCAAGTGTCATCTCCGGTGTGTCTGGTCCAGAAATGTCATCTTTTATGCCAAGAGGCAGTTCCAACGAACAGCTTGTGCATATTCCCCAGTGTTGTGCCAAGTGGCAAATTCTTTAACGAACAGCTTGTGCATCCCTTCTCCCCAATTGAAGGGGCAATTCTGTAAGGAACGGCTTGTCAGCCGCATCCTCACTGTCGTCAATGAACAGTTCGGTAAACAACCCGGACAGTTGACATTTCTTTTTCTTTCCTGTTGTCAATGAACAGTTCGGTAAACAACCCGGACAGTTGACATTTCTTTTTATTTCCTATCGTCAATGAACAGTTCGGTAAACAACCCGGACAGTTGACGTTGCTTTTTACTTCCTGTCGTCAATGAACAGTTCGGTAAACAACCCGGACATTTGACGTTGCTTTTTACTTCCTGTCGTCAATGAACAGTTCGGTAAGCAACCCGGACAGTTGACATTCCTTTTTATTTCCTCTCGTCAATGAACAGTTCGGTAGACAACCCGAACAGTTGACATTCCTTTTATTTCCTGTCGTCAGTGAACAGTTCGGCAACAACCCGAACAGCTGACCTTTACATTCATTCCTTGTCGTAAGTGGCAGTTCGGAATTTAACCTGAACAGCTGACATTTTACCCTTTTTGGTTCCCGTGGTTAATTGCCCACTCTCCCCAGTGAACAGTTCGGCAATGACCCGAGCAGCTAACCTTTTTCCCCAGTGGAACACTATCCCCAGTAGAGTTGGATCCCGTTTCTTTAACGAACCCGGGTATCCCTTTGTCTCTTTTTATCCCCAATCAGGTCATCTTTGCCGTCTTGCATTCATACTTGCATCGCAAGCATTCATAACATTGCATACATGGCATCGCATCCATAACATTTTACTGTCAAAATTGGTCAAAAAATTGTGTACTCTGTATTTAAGTTTCTTCGACCCGTCGAATCAAAATTTCACTTTTAAATCTCCGTAACGAAGAAACTTAAATAGGGGCATCTGTCATACCCCATATTTTGACCCATTTTCGTCTCGTTTTACTCATTGTCTCGTTTTACTCATTTTTTTTAAAGCCGAGAATTTTCGTAGTTTCAGACGAAATTTCGGCAGGGAGGTATTTTAAAATACCTCATGTCAATTTTTGTCTCGTTTATTTATTTTATTTTTATTACTTTTTATCTTTACTTTTAATTTCAGTTTTTATTATTTATTGTCATTTGATTTCATTTTTATTATTACTAGTATTACCATTTATTTATTTCCTTTTTTATTATTATCATTATTATTATTTATTACTATTATTATTATTATTTTTATTTTTCTATTTTTGGTCCAAGTCAACAAAACACAGCACTGCAGGGGCGCCCCCTTTTGCTGGGTTTTTTCATCATTTCATTCTATCCAAAATCCTCCAAAAATCCTCACAAAATCAACAGAAAATCACAAAGTCACTTCCCCCATTAATGTTTGCCAAAAACTTATCCAAGATTTGCAGAAAATCCAGCTTTCAACTTAACCTTTTGAGTCAACAATAACAACCCAAAATCTCTATATAACAGGGACCAAACAAGAGAAAGGGAGGATGAAAAAATCAGACAAGAGATTTTTTAGAACATAAGCAAACACAAACAGCAGCAAAACTTACAAACAGTACCCACACTACACGACCCAACAACTTACAAACACCAACACACACCAACACAAACAACCCTCCACGGCCAAAACACCACACAAACGCACATCACCCAGCCGCACAAACAAAAACAACACAACACACACAGCAAACCCACGCAAACACACACGTACTACACACACACGCACTACATACATAGCAATAGCACAAGAACAAAGCAAAAAGCAAAGAACCGTACACAAAGAAGAAAAAAAGGTAGTCTTTTGTTTTTTTTAAAAAAACCTAGATCTAGACTATTTGGGGGAGATTTTGGAGAAAATAGGTTCGGATTGGGGAAGAGGAAGGAAAAGGATATGGGAAAAATGTGTTTTTTTTTTAAAAAAGAGGGTTTTGTTCTCTCCGGCGCGGTGGCGCCGCCGCCTAGGCCGGCGGCCACCACGCCGGAAATCCTCACTGGCGGCCAAGGCTTAGAGAGAAGGGAGAGAGATGAGAGGGAGGGCGGTTAGAAAGAAGGGGAAGTGAGAGAAAGAAAAGAGAGGAATGAAGAAATTGTGAAGGAAAGGGGTTTAAATACCCCTCCCTGATTCGGTGTGCGTGGGTGTACGCGTTAGCGTGCACCCTCGCCCCTCTGGTCCTCTGATTTTAGATCAGATGGCTCTGGCTTTTTCCCCTTGTGATCAGATCAGGGCCCTCTGATTAATCAGACGGCCCAGATCAAATCACGCTGGCCCAATGCATTTTGGGCCAGTTTTCTTAATTCTGAGCAGTTTTTCACTTCCTGCACCCCCCAGTTTGCTTTTTTACACTTCCCTAATTTTATTTCTTTTATTTTCTTTGCAATTTTATTTTCCTTTTTATTATTATTCCCTTTTATTTGTTCCTTTATTTTTAACATCTCATTTATTTATTTATCATACTATCTCATGCATTTTATTTTTTATTTCTATTTGTCCATTTTATTTTTGCATTTTTTATGTCATTAAAATGTACATTTAGGAACAAAGCATATAAGTATGCATTGCATTATTTTTTTAGTTTGATTCATAATCCAAGAAAGAAAATCTTTTCATTTTTGATCCAAGCAAAAAATCAACAAAAACAATAAAAACAACAAAAACATTTTCTTTCTTGTTTCAATAACTTGAACAACAAGCTTGTTCATTAGGTTGCAACAACTAACTTGAACAATCAAAACTTTTTATTTGAGTTCTAAAACGAGTGTTTTGATAGTTTATACTCTTTCTTAAAATTCAAGCAAAAATTGAATGAAAAAGGGTGGTTTTAAGTATGTCTCTCCTTTCCCCGATCGGATAAACACTTGACGTATGTCTCGTTGCTTAGACGATCGTCATTCTTTTCTAGCTTCCCCAAAAATACGTTTTTCTCAAATTCAAACAAACTTGAATGAAAAAGGGTGGTTTGACGTATGTCTCTCCATTTCCCCGGTTGTACGAATGCTTGACGTATGTCTCGTTGCTCGGACAATCGTCGTTCTATTTTCAAAGCGAAGCATGAAACAAATCCAACTCACCAATTTTGGCCCTCGTGGTCAATCCGAACCTTTCGCGCCTTTGCACGTTTATTTTAACCATTTTTACGCCTTGCGCGAATTTATCGCCTTCGCGCGTTTGTCGTTTATTTTCAAGATTTTTACGCCCCTGTGCGTTTGTCTTTTTATTTATTTTTCAAAACATTCACGCCTTGCGTGAGTTTATCGCCTTAGCGTCCACCTTTCCTCATGTTAAAACTTCGTACGTCTTCGTACGTTTCAAAACCTTTGTTCAAGTCCGAGTGCAAAATCTTTTTTATCAAATCATTTACTTTTATGCATTGTCGTCAATGAACAGTTCGGCAACAACCCGAACAGTTGACATTTACTTTCATTACTTTCTCTTTTTTTCAAACTTTTTTCGCTCGGACGCGATCAAATCTTTTTTAACTAAAACGAACCAACGTACAAGCTTTTTCTACCCAAAGAACTACGTACGCTTTGAATTCTCCGACTACCAGGAGATATGTAGGAGCAAGATCGTCATCTTGTCAAGCCCATTAGTAAAAAATCTTTTTTTCTTTTCTCTTTCGTTTGTTTTTATCTCTTTCTTCACCTCACATTATATTTTCTTTTTCCTTCATATATATATGATTAAGCGCGCAAGCAAAACGTCAAAAACATTTTAAGCCTAAGTTAACTAAGAGGTTCCCGTTGAGTACAACGGATGTGAGGGGTGCTAATACCTTCCCCTCGCATAATCGACTTTCAAACCTAAAATCTCTTTCAAGGTAATTTCGAACTTTTTTCCTTTTTCCCCGAAAAATTAAAAGTTCAGTCGTGATTTAAAATTAGTGATTCAATGCTTCCCAATAGCTTGATATCCAAAATTCGACGCGACAGGGAGATTGTTGAGTCTTTTGGTGTTGGCTGCATATTTTGGCAAATCCAATGTGTTGAATATAAGCATCTTAATGTGTAGAAAAAATCTTCAGTTGCAAGTTTTTCATTTTGAAGTCATTCAGAAGCTGAAATCACCTTCAGAACCTGAAAATTCCTTCAGACACACTGTAGCACTTCAGAAGCTGAAATGTGAGTCTGATGCCCGCGTTGACTTTCGTTGACTTCATCAGAAGCTGGTTTTTCTGAATTGTTTTGGCGCGAATCTTTGCGAGATATGTTAAGATTTAATCATGGATGGTTGTTCTAAGAATGCTGATCAATTTGGAGGAGATCTTTTGAAGATTGGCTCGTATTTTATGAAGTTCATATTTCCTGAAGAAATCTTTTGCAGATACATTGAAGATTTATATGTTTCCTTTTCTAGCCTTGCATAATTCAGAAACATATCTATTTTAGAAGATTTAATTCTGATTAATATTGCTTGCTGAAGATTATAAAAGGAGGAGTGCTGCTGCTATTCAAGACACACGAAGAGTATAGAAAAATTCAGAGAATTAAGTCTTAGTGTTTGTAAGCTTTAAGCTTTGTTTGTGCACCACTCTATTGAGTTGGTTTAGTGTTTTTAATTGAGTTGTAATCACTCTAAGCCTGTAGGTACGAGTGCAGTCAGATGTATTGAAGTTGTACTTCAAAACAGAGTAGTTTTTGTTAAGGGGTTCAGTAACAGGTTTGTTACTTGAATAGGAAGTTAGTGGTCTCTAATACTCAACGTGTTGGGTAGAATTCAAGACTAGGAGGAAGTTAATTGCTTAGGCTGGGAACTGGTTGTCAGTGTCTTAAGTCATAAGGATTAATTCCTATAGTGGAATTCCTTCCTGGATTGGTATCCCCCAGAGTAGGAGGTGTTTACTCCGAACTGGGTTAACAAACCTTGTGCCTTCTTTAGCTTTCCTGCACTTTTAATTTCTGCTGATTATCTGTTGATTGTGCTAAGTTTAGTTCAGAACCTGTTTGGTTCAGAACCTGTTTACTCTTTGTTATTGCCTGGCCAGAATTTCAATTTTCAAACAATTGAGCCATGCTATGATCTTTGATATGCTTTGGGGCAAGAATATTTATGAACTTTCAAGGACTAATATAGGATGAGGATAGACATATTAATGAGAGATGAATATCTTGATTCATAAGTTATTATAGAGGTTAAGGGGCTAGTTTCGGGTTTACCCCTTACTAAGCAATTTTATGCACTCATTTAAGTATGTGCAAGCACAAGAATGATTTAGTATTCAAGTTCAGAACCTTTTATAGGTTAAGCACTTAAGAACTACTAACTTAAAGAATAAGAACAAGTTAAGATTATTTTATAAGATTATATTGACGTGTTCATCAGACTCCGGGATACGCCAGATGGGATTTCTCCGAAAGGACTATCCACATGTAAAATGAACGCTAGATATGCACTCCGTAAAATGAACCAAGATAATGTAATGTTGTTCAACGCTAACTTCTAACTTAAAGATTAAGTAAGATGAATATGTAAATGTATATTATGTTAAGAGGAAAGACATGAAGCGATCCTAGTCTTCCCTTGATCGCGAGATATGTAGAGAATGACGGCGATCATAGGTATCCCCAAGATTGCCAAAGTTAGTGCATGGCGACCCTAGGTTCCCCGAGGTTGCCAACAGTAGGTTGGGCCGGAGCTCACTGAGACGTTATGTCTCATCCCTTTCCTTCTGGTGCAGGTTCACAGGTAGCACGACGCAAAGGTAAAGAGCAAGTTTTGGATTGATCGTGCTGACTTCGTTGTTTATGGATATTTGTATTCAGACGGTGTAATATGATGTATATTATCAAGAATATGTTGTATCAGATTTCAGATAGTATTAATAACTCGAGTTATGTATAAATTAAGAGTAAACTTTCTGTATTGTATTTAATGTATCCAGTACGAAATTTTAATACTCGTATGAGATCCTAGGCAATCTCTATATGGGTGTTACAATTTGGTATCAGAGCAGGTCGATTCAGACCGAGCCTTGGGTCATTAAAATACAATCCACGTATGTGGACCTCTTGGATCCAGGACATTATTCTAAATGTTATGTTTAGTTAAAACTGATCACTTTAACTTTTATATGACAGCTAGGATAAGATGTCTGGGAGAAGAAGAGGACCAGGAAGACCTCGAATTAATCAGGCCAGTGAGGATAGTGGGGAACCTAATATGACTTTCTGGGAACAGATGCTGCAACAGCAGCAAGCCTGTCAGCAGCAGTACCAAGAGCAACAAGCTCAAAATGCATTACAGTATCAGCAGATGATGCTAATGATGCAACAACAAGCTCAGCAACAGGCTCAAACCCAACAACAATGGATGGAAATGATGAATCAAGGACAAGGATTCCATCAACAGCCACCACCTCCTCCCGTAATTGGTAATCCGGTTTTCCCGGAATTTAATAGGCATCATCCTCCCGAGTTTAATGGTGAAGGTGATCCACAGGAAGCCAAGAGGTGGCTTAAGCAAATTGAAAAGATCTTCCGGATGGCTGAATGTTTGGAAACTGACAAAGTGGTGTATGCCACGAACCATTTCAGAGGCGCAGCGAAAGACTGGTGGGAATCCACCCAACGTAGGATGTTGGCCAACGATGTGGAAGTAAATTGGGTGAACTTTAAGGAGGTGATGTTAGAGAAGTACTTGCCCCTATCTTATCGAGTGAAGAAAGAACAAGAATTCTTGGAGTTGAAACAGGGTAGTATGTCGGTTACAGAATTCACCAAAAAGTTTGAAGAGCTGTCTTATTATTCCACTCATAATGAGTATGCTGAGAATGAAGTCTGGAAGATGAACCAATACAAACGAGGTTTAAGAGGTGAAATTGACACTGCGGTGAGCCTCCAAAGAAACACAAGCTATGATGAGCTGGTGCATGATAGTTTAGTCGCTGAAGCGGGTTTCGCTAAGACTGCTAAAGAAAGAGCTGCAGCATTTGAAAGGAAAAGAGGAAAGATGCCAAACAAGTACCATGACAAGTTGAAACCGAAGGGGTCACCTCATAGGGGTAAACAGACGTATTCACCGAAGGCTGGTACCACTTGCAACATCTGTGGGAAATCACATTACAGCGAATGCATGAAGGGTACATGTGTTTGTTACGGGTGTAAGAAGCCGGGACACATTATAGCAAATTGTCCAGAACGGAGGAATAGGAGTGGAGCCGAGGGCACTACCACTAGTAAAGGCAGGGTGTACTCCCTTGATGGCACAAAGGCTCTGGCTAATGAAGATTTGATTGCTGGTATGTGTTATCTTGGTTCAAATCCAGTAAGAGTTCTTTTTGATTGTGGCGCTACTTGCTCTTTTATTTCATATAAGTGTGTAGAGACGCTGCAATTATCTTTGTCCCTATTGAATCCTCCAATGATAGTATCTACCGCTACTGAAGGCGGAATTGTGGCAAGTTATGTTTGTGAAAACTGTCCTATCACTGTATCTAGTAAGACATACTATGTTGATTTAGTGTGTCTCCCGATGGAGCAACTTGATGTGATCTTGGGCATGGATTGGCTCTCCGCTAACCATGTGTACATTGGATGTTCCGAGAAGAGTATTTATATGCCAAAAAGTGATACGACAGAAAGTGTGGCTCTGTCTGAATTGATTAACCGTACCCATCAGTTAATTCAATTTATTTGTGCTCAAGATAAAGGATTTTATGTTATGCTCACTGTGGCTTCAGAAACAGAGTTAAGTCCCAGTGATATTCCTATTGTGAATGAGTACTTAGATGTTTTTCCTTCTGAAGTAACTAGTTTACCTCCGGAGCGTGAGGTGGAATTCTCTATTGATTTAATTCCGGGAGCGGAGCCAGTATCTGTGGCACCGTATAGAATGTCACCTACAGAGCTTAAAGAGCTGAAATCTCAGCTAGAAGAGTTAATTCAGAAGCATTTTATCAGGCCCAGTGTGTCACCTTGGGGTGCTCCAGTTCTGTTAGTCAAGAAGAAAGATGGAAGTATGAGGCTGTGTATAGATTACCGCCAATTGAATGAAGTGACCATTAAGAACAAGTACCCCCTTCCAAGGATTGATGATCTCCTAGATCAGCTCAAAGGAGCGACAATATTTTCTAAGATTGATCTTCGGTCGGGTTATCATCAGATCCGCATCAAGTCTTCAGATGTGTCCAAAACGGCGTTTCGAACGCGCTACCGGCACTATGAATTTCTGGTTATGCCTTTCGGTGTAACTAATGCTCCAGCTGTATTCATGGATTATATGAACAGGATATTTCAACCTTACCTAGACCAATTTGTGGTGATTTTTATAGATGATATCTTGATCTATTCCAAGAATCCTCAGGAACATGTTCAACACTTGAGAATTGTTTTGAATGTCCTCAGAGACAAACAGTTGTATGCTAAATTCAGCAAGTGTGAATTCTGGTTGTCTGAGATTAAGTTTTTGGGTCACGTTATTTCTCAAGGAGGAGTAGTCGTTGATCCGTACAAAGTTGAAGCTGTTCTCAGTTGGGATAGACCTAAGAATGTGGCTGAAGTCAGGAGTTTCTTAGGCTTGGCAGGTTATTACCGAAGGTTTATTATGAAGTTTTCTCAGATTATCTTACCCTTGTCACGCCTCACTAGAAAGGATGTGCCCTTTATTTGGGACGAAGAATGTGAAAAGAGTTTCAGAATCTTAAAAAGGAAATTGACTAAAGCACCAGTGTTGGCAATACCAGATCCTGATAGGAGATACACTGTTTTCTGCGATGCATCCTCTAAAGGACTGGGTAGTGTACTTATGCAAGGGGAGAATGTAATAGCTTATGCCTCTAGACAGCTCAAGGCTCATGAAGAGAATTATCCCACCCATGATCTTGAGTTAGCAGCTATAATATTTGCATCGAAAGTGTGGAGACATCATTTGTATGGTGCACAGTTTGATTTGTTCAGTGACCACAAAAGTTTGAAGTATTTGTTTGATCAACGGGAACTAAATATGAGACAGAGACGGTGGATGGAATACCTGAAAGATTTTGATTTTGATTTAAAATACCACCCAGGAAAGGCAAATGTGGTAGTAGATGCTTTAAGTCGAAAAGCTTTAGTTAAGGCTGAAGTGATGATGCATACATGCGGACTATATGAAAAGTTTAGAGATCTTAATCTCCACGTTACCGAGTTGGAAGATGGCACCCTATTGAACAAATTAGAGATTTCATGCGACCTACGGTCTAGAATTGCATAGGCTCAAAGCATGGATATGGACCTTCAAGGAAGAGTTGGTCAATCAGAATTTTCTTTGGCACCAGATGGCACACTACTATTTGAATGAAGAATTTGTGTTCCAAATAATGCGGAACTGAAAAGGGTGATTTTAGAGGAGGCGCACAAGAGCAGTTTTAGTATACATCCAGGTACCACCAAGATGTATCAAGATTTAAAGAGAGATTATTGGTGGCCTGGCATGAAGTCGGACATTGCGGAATTTGTGTCACGATGCATTGTATGTCAGCAGGTAAAGATTGAACATCAGAGGCCAGCAGGAATGTTAGTACCCTTGGAAATTCCTCAATGGAAATAGGAAGAGATAACTATGGACTTTGTGAGTGGATTACGACAAACACAGCGAGGACATGACTCCATTTGGGTAATAGTGGACCGGTTAACCAAGTCTGCTCATTTCTTGCTAGTTAAGACTACTTACCGAGCCTCTCAGTATGCCAAATTGTTTATCTCGGAGATTGTAAAACTCCATGGTGTTCTAGTTAGTATTGTATCTGATAGAGATCCGATCTTCACATCCCACTTCTGGAAAGCTTTTCAAAGAGCTTTAGGAACAAGATTAAAGATGAGCACGTCCCATCATCCTCAAACAGACGATCAATCCGAGAGAACTATTCAGACGTTAGAGGATATGCTACGTGCGTGTATCCTAGAAGATGGAGGAAGTTGGAATGATCATTTGCCATTGATTGAATTCTCTTACAACAATAATTATCATTCTAGTATTGGGATGGCACCTTATGAAGCCTTGTTTGGTAGGAGGTGTAGAACCCCACTTTGTTGGGCTGAGGTCGGAGATAAGAGCATTTTGGGACCAGAGATCATTCAGGAGACTACTTTGAAAATTAAATCCATTCAAGATAAGAAGAGAACAGCCCAAAGTCGCCAGAAAAGCTATGCAGATAAGAGACGAAGGCCTTTAGAGTTTGAAGTGGGAGACCATGTATTCCTCAAAGTTACACCTAAGTTGGGCTTAAGAGGAGCTTTCAGAACCAAGAAACTTTGTCCAAGGTATGTTGGGCCATTTCAGATACTTAAACGTGTCGGTCCAGCAGCTTATCAGTTAGCTCTATCACCGGCTATGTCAGGTTTGCATGATGTCTTCCATGTCTCTCAACTGAGGGAATTCATTCCCGATCTTTTTCAATCAGTAGAGTTGGACACTATTGATTTAAGATCCTATTTGACGTTTTAACCTGAACCGGAGCAGATTGTTGATCGTGATGTTAGGTCCTTGAGGAACAAAGAGATTTCAATTGTTATGGTGGTTTGGAAAGGCTCTCCCGACGGCGAAGCTACATGCGAGCTAGAATCAGAGATGCAAGAGAACTATCCGCATCTATTCTCAAGTAAATTCTAAATTTCGAGGACGAAATTTCTATAAGGGGGGTAGATTGTAATATCCCGCTCAGACGTAACTTTAATTGATGTTAGAGGATTAATGAGTAAGTAGTGGCAAACTTGTAAATATGGAAGAGAAGATTTTAAATAAGGAAAACATGAGATATTTTCTCATATTTCCTCTTCCATTCACTCTCTAATCCAACTGATTTCCTCCTCTCTCTCTCTCTCTCTAATTTTCGAGCATCATCATCCCTCACCACCATCCTTTTAATCATCATCCAATCTTGTGGAATCTTGGCTAGAAAGCTTAGTTTAAGGAGTTAGAACAAGAAGAAGTTAAGAAAAAAGCAAGAAAGGATCAAGAGATCAAGCTAGGGTTTGGAAGTTAAAGTTTAGCCAGCACCAATCAAGTTCTGAGGTGAGCTCCACAGGGTTTTATAACCCACTATGAGTGAGGATCACAACCGAATTTATAAGTTACTAAAGAATTAATAGTTAGTTGCCCCTATTTTAATTCTATCCTTGATCATGTTTATTCCTTGCGTTCAGTACGGTTTAGAGTCTTAAAATGAGTCCCTATCGTGCTATCAAAGATCACTGGGTAGTGGGTATTAAGTTTTAAAACTGAAAACATGTTTTTCCAAAAAATTATGTGTTCTGCTACAGTCGCAGAGTGACGCCAGGGTCGCAAAGCGAAGTAGCAGAGCCCAGCCACTGCCTAACCATCGCCTAGACCTTCGTACTGCGAAGTTATCAGAAGTTGAGTTCGCAGAGCGAAGTTTTCCCACGCTCTGCGAAGCTTCAGACTCAGGAACACCAGGTTCTGAAGGTTCAGACTCTGAACTTCAGAGTCTGAAGGTTCAGACGCATAACTTCGTAGAGCGAAGTCTGGGGGTCGCAGAGCGAAATCACCCAGAATGGCATTTTATTTTCAAACAACTGAGCCATGCTATGATCTTTGATATGATTTGGGGCAAGAATATTTATGAACTTTCAAGGACTAATATAGGATGAGGATAGACATATTAATGAGAGATGAATATCTTGATTCATAAGTTATTATAGAGGTTAAGGGGCTAGTTTCGGGTTTACCCCTTACTAAGCAATTTTATGCACTCATTTAAGTATATGCAAGCACAAGAATGATTTAGTATTCAAGTTCAGAACCTTTTATAGGTTAAGCACTTAAGAACTACTAACTTAAAGAATAAGAACAAGTTAAGATTATTTTATAAGATTATATTGACGTGTTCATCAGACTCCGGGATACGCCAGATGGGATTTCTCCGAAAGGACTATCCACATGTAAGTTAAAAGATTAAGCATGTCCAACAGGCTCTGGATTACGCCGGATGGGACTTCTCCGAGAGGGTAGTCCACATGAAAGGTTAAGTTGTATCCAGCAGGCTCCGGATTATGCTGGATGGGACTTCTTCGAGAGGGTTTTCCACACAATGATAAGAGGAGTCCGGTGTTAGCCTGATATGATAGGAATTTCACCGGTATGATGGGAGATGTACTTCGGGGTTACTCCACCTGGATGCACTCCGTAAAATGAACCAAGATAATGTAATGTTGTTCAACGCTAACTTCTAACTTAAAGATTAAGTAAGATGAATATGTAAATGTATATTATGTTAAGAGGAAAGACATGAAGCGATCCTAGTCTTCCCTTGATCACGAGATATGTAGAGAATGACGGCGATCATAGGTATCCCCAAGATTGCCAAAGTTAGTGCATGGCGACCCTAGGTTCCCCGAGGTTGCCAACAGTAGGTTGGGCCGGAGCTCACTGAGACGTTATGTCTCATCCCTTTCCTTCTGGTGCAGGTTCACAGGTAGCACGACGCAAAGGTAAAGAGCAAGTTTTGGATTGATCGTGCTGACTTCGTTGTTTATGGATATTTGTATTCAGACGGTGTAATATGATGTATATTATCAAGAATATGTTGTATCAGATTTCAGATTGTATTAATAACTCGAGTTATGTATAAATTAAAAGTAAACTTTCTGTATTGTATTTAATGTATCCAGTACGAAATTTTAATACTCGTATGAGATCCTAGGCAATCTCTATATGGGTGTTACAACTACTTTCGGATTGTGGAAGGAACCAAGATAATTGCTTGTGTCTTTCTCTTCTCTATCTCTTTAACACTTTATTCGTTGCATCAGAACCTGAACTTTCCCTAAGATTCTGAAACTCTGTGTTTGACTCAGAACCTCAGACTCAGATTCTAAACTCCATCAGAACCTTAACTTTGTTCTAGTCATTTTTGAAGAAAAAGCCAACACAATTCAACCACCCCTTCTTGTGTTTTTCTCACCTTCATGTTCTTTGAACGCTTAAGGTCGTTAAATAGGAGAAGAGAATAAAGTTGTGGTTTGAATAAGTTCCAACGCATTAATCTTCCTTTAAAAGATTTGACCAGGTTTGAAATCTTTGCCTCTAATGGATAATTTCGTTGAATAGTACTAGACGTTTCCTTTGCTTCTTTTGGAATGATCCATTTCACTCTATTTGCCTTTGAAAAACTTTGTTTGATTCTACACGTGGTCAAAAGTAGACAAACAATATAGTCAGAAATTGAAAGCGACATATCTTTAAACGAAGACAAAACTAGTCACAGTCCCTCAGAATGTTAACTATGACGTGTCCATCAAAATGTGCTTCCATCAGAGTCTGTTTCCATCAGAGTATTCAAGGCTTGATGCATCTTCTGATCAGAGCTTTAACTTTTATTGACCTTCCTTCAAATCATAGTCATAGTCTTCAGAGCTTCTTTTGAGTACCAAATACATTCATTTTTGTTCAGAGCTTGACGTTTCAAACCCAACTAGTTGGCTTCAGAGTTAGGATTTAATTCTATGGTCCTGCACAATTGAACACACATTATAGTATCCAATTGTTCTTTCATACATTGTTATCATCAAAACCTTAGAGACATTTTTCTAAAACCCACTATGGTTCAACCGAATGTCCCCTATCATGCAGGTATAATCTTTGAGATATGATTGAGATGGCACTACAACATCACTATATGTTGCGATATATGATATTTTTTTTTGCTTCGGCACGCTCTTATGATGAATGGTTTACCACGCTTTTATGTAGTATCTGGAAGGGCAGAAACCCTAAGCTTTGGCAAAGTACTGTGGTGAATAGCAACCAAATCATAGAAAGATCATATCACTTGCTTAAAGATTGGAAATTTGCAAACGTGACTAGAGCAAAACACAACACTAGTATGATCAGTAGTGTGATATCTGCAACACCCTAAACCCCATAAAATATTATTATTCAACGGAAATTCAATAAATAATAATAAAACACCCAAGGGTGTCACGTAACTCATCAAAACCAAAGTGTTTAATTCAAAACAAATGAAACGTCGCAACGAAATAATTATCTCAAAACACCTCAAAAATACATCACGGTTTTAACATCAAAACGGGATTCAAAAGAATCCTAACAAAGTCTGAAAACAAGGATAAAATCCCCAAAATCCTAGTGTCACAAATCAGAGCTGTTGAGTCTTTTGGTGTTGGCTGCATGTTTTGGCAAATCCAATGTGTTGAATAGAAGCATCTCCATGATTAGAACAATTCTTCAGTTACAAGTTTTCTCATTTGAAGCTGTTCAGAAGCTCAAAATGACATCAGAAGCTGAATGCCTCATCAGAAGCACTGTAGCACTTCAGAAGCTGATTCAGGTTCTGATGCCCGCGTTGACTTTTGTTGACTTCATCAGAAGCTGCATATTTTCATGTTATTTCTGTGCGAATCTTTGCAAGATTTATTGGGGATTTATCCACGCATATTGCTTCTAGAATGTTGATTAATTTGGAGAAGATATAATGAAGATTTGGCATGGATTTATGAATGCTCGTATTTTCCTGATATAATCTTTCAAGATACAATGTGGTTTTATTTGTTTCCTTATTGGACCAATCATAATTCAGAATCAAATCAATTTTAGAAGATTGGCTACAGAATTAAGAAGAGCTACTGAATTCTATAAAAGGAGATTGCTGCTATGTTTTGAAGACTTACGAATTACAGAGTGTTATTCAGAGAATAGAGTCTTTGTTTTAAACTTAGAGTTTTTATGTGTGCACCACTCATTGTTTGAGTTGGTTTAGAGTTTTATAGAGTTGTAATTCATTCTAAGCCTTTAGGTACGAATGAAGTTTTGTTATTGAAATTGTGTTCAAAACAAGGTAGTTTTCAAGGGTTGTTTAAGTGACTGGGTTGCAGTTGCTTGAATAGGAAGATAGAGGATTCTATTACTCAGAGTTGGGTAGAAGTCTGACTAGGTGGAGGTTAATTGCTTGGGATAGGAACTGGGAGTCAGTGTCTGAGTCTTGAGGATTAAATCCAATAGTGGATTTCCTTCCTGGATTGGTATCCCCCAGAGTAGGAGGTGTTTACTCCGAACTGGGTTAACAAACCTTGTGTTCTTTTATTTCTGCACTTTTTATTTCTTGTTGCATAACTGTTTAAATTGTGCTAAGTTTCAAGTTCAGAACCTGTTTGGTTCAGAACCAGCTGTTAATCTGAACCAGTTTAACCTCCTTACCAGTTGCTAAGCCAGAAATTTCAATTGGCATCAGAGCAGGCACCCTGCCTGTGTTTTGGGTGAGATCCAGAGGTAAGAATGTCTGGCTTTATGGAGAGAGAAGGAGGCCCTGTCAACAGACCACCCCTACTTGATGGCACCAATTATGAGTACTGGAAATCCAGGATGTGTGCATTCCTGAAACCCATTGACAGCAGAACTTGGAAGGCTGTGATTAAAGGCTGGGATCATCCTGTGGTTATAGACAAAGATGGAAATAAAACTGCAGTTTTGAAACCTGAAGAAGAATGGACCAAAGCTGAGGATGACCTGTCTCATGGGAACTCAAAGGCCCTGAATGCAATTTTCAATGGTGTGGATCAGAACATGTTCAGACTCATCAAGCAATGTACTGTGGCTAAAGATTCTTGGGAAATTCTGAAAACCACTCATGAAGGAACCTCTAAGGTTAAGCTATCCAGACTTCAACTTCTCACAACAAAATTTGAGAACCTGAAGATGATGGAAGATGAATCTATTCAGGACTTCTACATGAATGTGCTGGACATGGCTAATTCCTTTGATTCTCTTGGGGAGATGATGTCAGATGAGAAGTTAGTGAGAAAAATCCTCAGGTCCCTACCCAGAAGGTTTGATATGAAGGTGACAGCAATTGAAGAGGCTCATGATATTACCACTATGAAGCTTGAGGAGCTGATTGGGTCATTGCTCAATTTTGAAACTGCCTTTTGTAAACAGACTGAGAAGAAAGGAAAAGGTGTAGCTTTTAGTGTGAATTCTGAAGCTGATTATCAACAAGAGTCTGAGGAGGATGACTTATCAGAAGCTCTAGTGTTGCTGGGAAAACAATTCAACAAGATTCTGAAGAATGTTAACAGAAAAGCCAAAGCCAAAGATCAGAATTTTAGATTCAATAACAAAAAGCAAAAAACTGATGAGAAGAAGACCAAGTCTGAGGAGAAAAGTAACCAAGCCAAAGGTGTGCAGTGCTATGAGTGTGAGGGTTATGGACATATCAAAACAGAATGTCCTACTTTTCTTAAGAAGCAGAAGAAGAAAAGCCTAGCTGTTGCTTGGTCTGATGATGATTCTAAAGAAGATGCTGTAAGTGAATCTGGTATATGTGATATTGGTCTGGTAGTAAGGTCAGGAGCTATCTTGAAGAAGGAAGCTGTTTTAGAGTCTGAGACCTTTTCAGAGTCTGAAGCTTCATCTGTGTCTGAAGCTGCTAAAACCTCATATGATGAACTAGCTGACAACTACAGGAAGCTGTATACCAGAAGTGCTGAGGTTTGCAAACAAGTTCTGGATCAGAAGGAGACTATTTTCAACTGGAGGCTGAAAAAGGAGAACTTCTAGTGCAGAATTCAGAATTAAAAGAAGAAGTAAACCAACTTAAATCCCAACTTGATCAGATAAAGAAGCAAGTTAGGATGATGAACTCTGCTACTGATAAGTTGGAGGTGATTCTGGATGTCCAGAAACAAGGAAAAGCTGGTTTAGGTTTTGTTGATCAGACTCAGATTCCTAAACAGATGAATTTTGTTAAACAGTTTGTTCCTGCCACTATGACTAATGATTCTATGATTGGGACATCTAAGATAATAATTCAGAAGCAAGCTCAGAAGCATGTTCAGATGCAACCCCAGAAGTTCAACAGAAGGAGAAGAAATCATCCATGGATCTGTCATCATTGTGGAAAGAAAGGGCATATCAAACCATTCTGCTTCAAACTTTATGGCTACCCTGAACATTTTCAGTATAGAAAAGTGGAACCAGCTGCTATCAGACACAATGTTCAGAAGGTGTGGAAGCCCAAAGTTCAGAGTGTAGGCCTTATAGCTCATACTTCTTTGAGAGCCACCTCAAAAGAAGACTGGTATTTTGATAGTGGGTGTTCAAGGCACATGACTGGTGTGAAGAAGCTGCTGAGCAATATCAGATCAAACTCCAGAAGTTATGTGACATTTGGAGATGGTGTAAAAGGTCAGATTCTGGGTATTGGTGATTTGATATGTGAAGGTATGCCCAGACTTAATGATGTGCTACTGGTGGAAGGATTAACCTCTAATCTGATCAGTATTAGCCAACTTTGTGATCATGATTTGAAGGTTAATTTCAATAAGCAAGAGTGTATTGTTACTGATCAGGAAGATAAGATTCAGATGAGGGGCTGCAGATCCAAAGACAACTGTTATTTATGGGTTTCAGAAGAAGAAAGAAGCCTGACTTCTTGTCTCATGAACTCAGAAGAGGAAGTCAAGCTCTGGCACCAGAAACTGGGACATCTGCATCTGAAAGGCATGAAGAAAATCCTAAGTACTGAAGCTATCAGAGGTGTACCTAATATGAAGATTAATGAGGACAACATTTGTGGTGATTGTCAAATTGGGAAACAAACAAGAAAGTCTCATCCCAGATTAGTTCATCAGGTAACTACTAATGTACTAGAACTTGTTCATATGGATTTAATGGGGCCTATGCAAGTAGAAAGTATTGGAGGGAAGAGGTATGCTTTTGTAATGGTAGATGACTACTCAAGATTCACATGGATCAGTTTTGTTAGAGAAAAATCTGATACTTTTGAAGTATTTAAAGACCTCTGCATTCAGTTACAAAGAGAAAAAGACTGTGGCATAGTCAGAATCAGAAGTGATCATGGCAAAGAATTTGAAAACAAGAGTTTCTCAGAATTTTGTGCTTCTGAAGGTATAAAGCATGAATTTTCTACACCTATCACACCTCAGCAAAATGGTGTAGTTGAGAGGAAGAATAGGACATTAGCAGAATGTGCAAGGGTTATGCTGCATGCTAAGAAGTTGCCATATATGTTCTGGGCTGAAGCAATGAACACAGCATGTTACATACACAATAGAGTCACTTTGAAAAAGGGAACAGCATCTACTTTGTATGAACTATGGAAAGGAAGAAAACCTACAGTAAAATACTTCCATGTGTTTGGGAGCAGATGCTACATCTTGGCTGATAGAGAAAATAGAAGAAAGCTGGATCCTAAGTCTGATGAGGGAATATTTTTGGGTTATTCAGTGAACAGCAGAGCTTACAGGGTGTTTAATTCCAGAACCAAGGTTGTGATGGAGTCCAATAATGTGGTTATTAATGATTTGTCTGCTGAGAAAGATAGAAATGAGTCTGAAGTTGTTCCAGAGTCTAAAGCTTCAGAAGAACAACTGTCAGAAGCAGAAAATCAACCAGAGTCTGAAGGAGCAGAAATTCAACCAAATCATGTTCCTACTAGTAAAGGGCCATCAATTAGAGTTCAGAAGGATCATCCTAGTGATTTGATTATTGGGAGCCTGGATCAAGGTGTTAGAACAAGAAGATCAGACTCAGCTGCTACTGATTCTTGTTTTGTGTCTAAGGTTGAACCCAAAAATGTGAAAGAAGCCCTGACTGATGAATTTTGGATTGAAGCAATGCAAGATGAGCTGAATCAATTCAAAAGGAGTGAAGTTTGGGATCTGGTTCCAAGACCTGAAGGGCTGAATGTGATTGGCACCAAATGGATATACAAGAATAAAACAGATGAAAATGGTACTGTAGTCAGAAACAAAGCAAGGTTGGTTTCTCAAGGCTATACTCAAGTTGAGGGACTTGATTTTGATGAGACCTTTGCACCTGTGGCCAGACTAGAGTCCATAAGACTACTGTTGGGTGTATCTTGCATTCTCAAGTTCAAACTATTCCAGATGGATGTGAAGAGTGCATTCTTGAATGGATATTTGCAAGAAGAAGTGTATGTTGAACAGCCTAAGGGTTTTGTGGATCATCAGTTTCCAGATCATGTGTACAAGTTGAAGAAAGCTTTATATGGATTGAAACAAGCACCAAGAGCATGGTATGAAAGGCTTACTCAGTTTCTTGTTGCTCAAGGATACAGAAAAGGTGGTTCTGATAAAACATTGTTTGTAAAAAATGAAGATGGGAGTCTGATGATTGCTCAGATCTATGTTGATGACATAGTTTTTGGTGGAATGTCTCAGAAGATGGTCAAACTGTTTGTTCAGCTAATGCAATCAAAATTTGAAATGAGTTTGGTTGGTGAGCTGACATATTTTCTTGGATTGCAAGTCAAGCAAATGGAAGATACAATCTTTATCTCTCATAGTAAATATGCCAAGAACATAGTGAAGAAGTTTGGTATGGAATCTGCTGCTCATAAGAAGACACCAGCTGCTACTCATCTGAAGCTAACCAAAGATGAACAAGGAGTATCAGTTGATCAAAGTCAGTACCGAAGCATGATAGGGAGCTTATTGTATTTAACTGCAAGCAGACCTGATATCACTTATGCTGTTGGAGTATGTGCAAGATATCAAGCTGATCCTAAGATGAGTCATCTGACACAAGTTAAAAGTATCCTGAAGTTTGTGAATAGCACAAGTGACTATGGAATCATGTATTCACACAGTTCAAGTTCTGAACTGATGGGATTTTGTGATGCTGACTGGGCTGGAAGTGCTGATGACAGGAAGAGCACTTCAGGAGGTTGTTTCTTTTTAGGAAATAACTTAATTTCTTGGTTCAGCAAGAAACAAAATTGTGTCTCATTATCAACTGCTGAGGCTGAGTATATTGCTGCTGGGAGTAGTTGCTTACAACTGGTTTGGATGAAACAGATGCTGGAGGAGTACAACATGAAACAAGGTGTTATGACATTGTTTTGTGACAATTTGAGTGCTATCAACATCTCTAAGAATCCAATACAGCACAACAGAACTAAACACATAGACATCAGACACCATTTCATCAGAAACCTTGTGGAGGACAAGATCATTTAGCTGGAACATGTGGTTACTGAAGACCAAATTGCTGACATTTTCACAAAGGCCTTGGATGCTAAACAGTTTGAAAACTTAAGGAGCAAGTTAGGTGTGTGTTTACATGAAGAATTATAACAATTACTGCAAACTGGATGTGAGGAAGATAGAGTACCTGCCAGTTGTGCCTGTGCTAAGAGTGATCCTGAATCTAAGTCTGAAGTTCTTTCAAGGATCTGTGTTACTTATTTTGATTTTAATCCCTATATGAAGACTATTGTTTGTCATAATTTTGTGGCTACAAAGGGGGAGAAAATCTTATGTTTAAGCTCAGACAAGAGTTGTTCAGAATGTGTGTCTTTGATTCAGAAGCTGACTAATTATGTTCAGAAGCTAAAAGTTCAGAACCTTTGCAACAAGATGTGTCCAGATATGAGTGAGGGGAGTATGTGTCTCAGGGGGAATATATGGTTATTAAAATCCTGAGTGTTTGTTGTCCTGAAGAACAATTGTGCTCAGCTCCTGAAGTGTGCTCTGATACCATTTTTCTCTGTAGTTCAGTAGTAAGGGGGAGTTTGTATGAGAAGCTGAGTTGCAGGGGGAGTGTTGTGAAGCTTAGTGTTTGTTTATGTATTTGTGAAGCTTCAGGGGGAGTGTTTGTGATGATCAGGAGTTGATCAGTAGCTTATGTGTGCTTCAGTAGCTGATATGTTGTGTTGTACTGAAGCTGGTTTATGTTTTTCATGATAATCATAGCTGAATCCGCTGCTTATCTCTGTTATGATTGATCTTTGTGGAGTTCTTCAATGCTGAGATAGTCTTACGGGAGATTGAAGAGCTTGTGAAGTGTGAACATTGGTTTTAGCCAAAAATTTGCCAAAGGGGGAGATTGTTGAGTCTTTTGGTGTTGGCTGCATGTTTTGGCAAATCCAATGTGTTGAATAGAAGCATCTCCATGATTAGAACAATTCTTCAGTTACAAGTTTTCTCATTTGAAGCTGTTCAGAAGCTCAAAATGACATCAGAAGCAGAATGCCTCATCAGAAGCACTGTAGCACTTCAGAAGCTGATTCAGGTTCTGATGCCCACGTTGACTTTTGTTGACTTCATCAGAAGCTGCATATTTTCATGTTATTTCTGTGCGAATCTTTGCAAGATTTATTAGGGATTTATCCACGCATATTGCTTCTAGAATGTTGATTAATTTGGAGAAGATATAATGAAGATTTGGCATGGATTTATGAATTCTCGTATTTTCCTGATATAATCTTTCAAGATACAATGTGGTTTTATTTGTTTCCTTATTGGACCAATCATAATTCAGAATCAAATCAATTTTAGAAGATTGACTACAGAATTAAGAAGAGCTACTGAATTCTATAAAAGGAGATTGCTGCTATGTTTTGAAGACTTACGAATTACAGAGTGTTATTCAGAGAATAGAGTCTTTGTTTTAAACTTAGAGTTTTTATGTGTGCACCACTCATTGTTTGAGTTGGTTTAGAGTTTTATAGAGTTGTAATTCATTCTAAGCCTTTAGGTACGAATGAAGTTTTGTTATTGAAATTGTGTTCAAAACAGGGTAGTTTTCAAGGGTTGTTTAAGTGACTGGGTTGCAGTTGCTTGAATAGGAAGATAGAGGATTCTATTACTCAGAGTTGGGTAGAAGTCTGACTAGGTGGAGGTTAATTGCTTGGGATAGGAAGTGGGAGTCAGTGTCTGAGTCTTGAGGATTAAATCCAATAGTGGATTTCCTTCCTGGATTGGTATCCCCCAGAGTAGGAGGTGTTTACTCCGAACTGGGTTAACAAACCTTGTGTTCTTTTATTTCTGCACTTTTTATTGCTTGTTGCATAACTGTTTAAATTGTGCTAAGTTTCAAGTTCAGAACCTGTTTGGTTCAGAACCAGCTGTTAATCTGAACCAGTTTAACCTCCTTACCAGTTGCTAAGCCAGAAATTTCAAGAGCTTCGATACTAAAGACTCCCAAAGCAATAATAAAGCGAGTAGACTCCAAAGCCATCCTCAAGAACTCATATATACTAGGCTTCCTCTTCCTGCAAATCTACACCCCCAAGGGTGTAGGCAGCACATCCACAACAAGAGGGTGATAAATACTCAACATAAAGGAAAATACAAATGCATGTATAACTTCATGGTAAACAATACATCATATATGCAAACATTCATCAGAATCAGACATTATTCACATTCTGCATACACACACACACACACACACACACACACACATATATATATATATATATATATTCATATTGTAAAGGTTAATAAGTCCCAATCAACATCTTATACGCATATACAAACATCAACGACAATTAAAGACATCAAATTTACATGTAGCAAAGTGTACATCATTCACACATTACTACAATAAAAGCACGTCATTGAATATCACATCTACAATTGTTCGCATCGTCGTATAACACATTTTCAAATTTGCACATCATCAAATATTCACATCTTCGCATACACTTGCAATTATGCATGAAATTTACCTAACTTGACTCTATATGCATGTGGTACCAGTTTTTTGGATATCAGAGGTATGTTACTGATTAATCCCACAACGTCATATAATATTGGACATCAGAAGTATTTTACTGATAATTGTCCCCAACGTCAAATACACAACGTCAAATATGACTGACTATGAATGCATGGACACCATATAAAACATCAACAATGCATAACTTGACTTAACAGATACACATCATTAAATAATCCATCGTCATATCACATATCATCATATCACCACATCATCATATCAACACATCGTCATGTAATCACTTCATTATATAACACATCTTCATTTAATCACATCATTATATAATCACTTCTTATATAACATCTCTTCATATATCATAACTTCATATATCACATCTTTACATAATTCACAATTTGCACTTAGTCAAGTAATTCATCATTTACACTTTGTTAAATAATTCAACAATTACACCTCATATGTGAAACAAATATTCGTCACCATACATCATCATATATTCATCAAGTAAATAACACACTAGTTCACACATCTTCAAATAACATTAATTCTCATAGGCCAACAAAAAGGTTGTGCTGAAATTGCATGAAAAATGCAGCATTACATATGTGCAATATATTGATCATAACTCAAGTTCTAGAAATCCAAATGGAGTTAAACCAAAGGCAAATGAAAGTTAACATCCATATCTACAACTTTCATGAAGACACCTAAACCCAATTCAGAACAGAAAGGAGTGGAAAAGCCAAAAACACAAAAAACTGAAATTCTAGGCAGAAAGGACACACACGGTCTTATGCCCCCCTCAGACAGCAAAAATGCAATTTTTCAGCTTATTTTAAAACACGATTTTCATCATTTAAGCTTCCCCAAGGCTCCAAAATCAACCTCAACACACCCAAATCATCCAAAAACAAAAACCATGATCAAAATACTTCAAATAAGCACTTACAACACATTAAAACATCAATCATGCATCAAATTTCATGAATTTCACTCGTTTTAACATAAAACTTAAAAACACCACATTAACACAATCAAATCATGGATTTAACATGTCAACATCATGAATTTACACATAATCACATACCCAAAATCACAACAACATACTAGAGCAAAAATTCAACATCAATTCATCATAAGAACATGAAATTAGAAAGAATCAAACAAACCCTTTTACTACTCATTTGCTCATATAATCCCAAATGTGAATAGAACTCCCCCCTTACGTCTTGAATCTCCAAAAGTAGCCTCCCTCAAGCTTGTGTCTCCCTCCCTCTTTTGATTTCTTGAACTCTCCTCTTCACTCTCTTAGATCCTCTTTTCTCTACTTTGCCTCTTTCTTCCAATGTTCTTTATGTGTTCTAACCCTATTTCTCATAACACTACAATATATTTATATATATCATCTTATTTGGGTTTGGTTTTGTCACATCTCTTAATGGGCTTAGTTTCTATCATGTTTATTCTCTACAAATAAAACACTACTCAATTATTTCACTTGAACTTCCTATTTACTCATACACCTCTATTTCCTTAATTTCTCATAAACTCTTATTTTCTAATAATTAACCAACTCATCAACTCAACCACATTATAATATGACAATAAACAAATAAATTCTAAATAATACTAATATTACTATCACATAAAAATAATATTAATAAACTAATAATAAAAATCGGGATGTTACAAGTTCTGTCAACACCTTACAACAGTTGCCAAACATGAATACGATGCAAAAATGGGTGCATCCAACACCAGGCAGGTACAAATGCAACATAGATGCGCCATTTTCCTTGTCTTTTAATAAGGTTTGCATAAGTATGTGTATCCAAGATGGAAATGGATGTTTTGTGCTCTCAAAAACCCTATGGCTCGCCCCTTTATGTTCTGTTGATGTTGGAGAGGCCTAGGGACTTTATCATGCTTTCATTTGGGTGCATGATTTACGATTACAAAATGTCAACTTTGAGCTTGATTCAAAAAATGTGGTGCTCTATTTTCAGAGGTCACCATGACAGCACAGAGTTTGGGAGCATTCTGAATGAATGTAAAACTATTGCTATTTATTTTTACAAAATTATCATGTCGTGTTTAGTCGGAGACAAATAAATAAGGTTGTTCACTCTTAGCAGAGATAACCATATTATCAACTACCTCTCAAATCTATATTGATGTACCATCATGTATGTACAATGAAATATTTTAAACATGTTCACCTAAGAAAAGTAACGTCAAAAATGAAATTCTTCTCTAACTGCTCTGTCCTTAAATTTAATGGCAAATTAGAAAAGGAATCAGTGTTTTCCCTTTCTAAATTTTCCGTTCTAATTTGAGCTGGGGAAGAGTACCACCTAATGCTTTAATTCACTAGATAGGACGAGCCGCAAGCACACAGGTTACACACAATATTGATATCGATGCGCCAACTTACTCTATTGGTTTTTTTTTTTACTTACACTATTGGTTTAATAAATAATTATTCGGATTCGGATTCTCTTATGCTCATTCTCTCATGATATCCATCCTACCTTAATCTCAATTATTTACTAACATTTTTTCTCTCTCTTCTTTATTATTGTTTTTTCTTTCATGTATCAATCAACCGTTGGATTGAAAAAGGAGAGATGACTGAACAAAAAGAGCTGGAGAGGATCCACATCCTATTTACTCAGGGGTATTTCTCCGTTGGTTTCTCTAGGATAATAAATAAGCAACGCAATCAAATCTTGTTTTGAAAAAAGAATATTCCGTATGGTTGTAGTGCCGTGGTGATACAAGATTTTGATAAAAAAAAATACCATAATTCATAGGCATCAATGTCTAGCTATTTTTGAGAAACAATTCCTGAACCAAGCAAGGTTATCACATGATTTTGCAAAGTATAACATATATGATTTTGCAAAGTATAACATATATATAACAAAGCATTAGTTTCGGTTTATATCAAATGTGTCTTGTTGTTTATATCATTTCATGCAAAGTGGGGTTTGGAATCTTTCTATATTCTAATCACAAGCCAAAATGTACTTATCGTGACTACGTTCAACATATAAGACCCCACCTAAACTTACTTTCGATACCGAATCACTTTTCACTTTTTATTTACAAAGGAAAGAAACACATTACCTTACGAAAGCAAAAGTTTTAGACGTGTTTTTGGTCAATTCTGTACCATCTAAAGTTTAAATATTAAATACGAAGATTCAATATTAAATAGTTTTAGACGTGTTTTTTATTTTCCTTCAAAAAGAAGTAAGGTTTTTTGTTTTTTTTTTTCTTTAAAGAGAAAGGGGAAAGTGTCATGTTGTTCATTATAAAATAATTTTGGAAATTACAATTTAATATATTAATAATATTTTAAATTATAACTTCTTGAATAATTTCCTAAAACTCGTAATTAACATTTCTCTGAAATAAAATAAAATTCCATACACATGATGAAATGATATGGAACACTTTTGATTTTAAATTTTGGGATACGCACTGCACATGGCTCTTGATATAACTATGATGCACATGGCACTGCACAATATTAAAGGATTTATTTGAGTAAACAGCTAAGTTGGTCCCTATTTTTGTAAGTCGTCCTCAAATTAGTCTCTGATTTTATTAATATTTTAAACTAGTCTCCGTCTTTGTCAAAAGTTTTTCAATTATTGAAAATTTATTAAGACATAAACCTAATTGAAATCTTTTTGACAAATACAGAGATAAAATTTTAATAATAATAGAATTATGGACTAATTTGAGAATGACTTATAAATACATAAATTAATTTGGTGGTTTACTCGTTTTTATTTGAAATGAATTGCGGTTGTTGTAAGTACTTTTTATATTGTTTTCCTCCATTTGGCAGGACACTTTTGATTTTTTTGATTCTGTCACGTTTTAATCGTGCATCATATAATAACAACATAACTTTAAAGTTTTTCAAACAAAATAACTTTCCTTTGATAAATTTTGTTTAAATTAAATAAAAAGTAGTATGTAATTATGTTTTAGTGTAAAAGTAGCACGTCATATTTGAGCACTACACTCGATCAAAAACAAAAGAGAAATAATATTTGTATATTCATTTAATGACATTTTTTAGACAACTTTTTTTCATACTTATATTATGTTCATACTTTTTTTTTTCTCTCTATTGTTTTTGAAGAATAAAAAAGAGAAAAAACAAATGGTCACAAAAATTGTCACCAAATGATTCTTTTAAATATCATTACTCAAAACAAAACAAAAAACTCAATAAAATTGAGGACTAAAGACGATAGAAGTTGCGATTGATGGTTATCTTCTTGCTTGCTTCTGACATGGATTTAAATTCAAAATTCTTCAATTAGTAAATTATATGTAAATTTTATAGAAAATAATATCTTGATATTCGGATGTGCTGAACTCGTGAGTGATTAACCACCACGAAATAATACTACTTTAATCATACACACTTTTGTTTTTAGGAGTTTAATCATATAATTTTATTTTATTTTTAAACAAAGATAATCATATAAACTTATACAATATACTACAGGGATGTAAATTATGGCGCCTCTAGGGTGCACAAGCCTTTCATGTCGTTTACGGTGCGGGGTGAACTTTTACCAATAGATCAAGATGTTTCACACGGTAATACAGTAGACCACCTATATGATATATTACCCTATCTCCTCTCATTAGAGGACACTCCCGTCACAGACCATATCTCCACCGGCGACCTCCGACATGGTTGTCACCTTGTCGCTTGTCAAACAAAACATTTGAGAAGCAACAACGAAATAAAGGAATCATATTCCAACACTTAAGACGTGTTCAAGAACAATCAAGTTGACTCAAGAACACAACCCATAATAAATAAATGTTTCAGATCTAGTTTTAAGATCAATCATCAACATAATAGTAAAAATTTTAGATCTGGATATTCGTTCCTATTACACAATGAAGTACCAAAGGAACAAAAGCATGACACTCTACTTACTTGCAGTACAAGTCACCAAAATCAAGCTATTGTAATGTAGTACAATTAGAGATAGAGTGTAGTACAATTTAGTTTTCGATCGTACACAACACAATGTATAAATACTTGATGTACCATTTGATCAAGGTTAATGAGAATCTTCACTATTTTCCTCTATTCTTAATATGATATCAGTTTTATTCTCTCTCCCAATGAGAGAGTTTGTTACGATTCAGTTACAGCTTCCGCCATTGAAGCTTGCTTTTCAAGCTTCTTCATCTCCTTCATTTCTTGTTTCTATGAACTAGATTCATCTTCCTCGCTCTTCGTCTTGTTCTTCACATTGCTTGCATATTTTTTTCTTCTCTGATTCTCGTTTTTCTCGTATCTTGAAGCTTCGTTCTTCTCTGTTTTTGATTCTACATCATCTTCTTCATGATGCCTCCTCGTCAAGCTCCTCCTATTCTTCAACCACCACCGTAAAACACCGATTACGTTTTCTACGTTCATCCTAGTGAAAGACCACACTCCGTTACCGTTTCTCCTCCACTTACCGGTTCTAATTACCTTGCATGGAATCGATCTATGAAGTGTGCACTTAGTGCAAAGAAGAAGCTTGATTTTGTTGATGGCTCCATTCCGGTTCATGCACTTGATGATCTGAATAGAAGTGTGTGGTAACGCTGCAATCATCTTGTAAAGCCCCAATCCCCGAGAACATAAATATAAAGATAAATCATGCATTTATCCTACATTGGAACTTTACTAATTCAACATACATCTCATATCAAATATTTTGTGATAAAAAACTTCATCAATTAAATCACATCGCAACGGAATAAACATAATTAACATCAAAGCAATTGTCATGTCTCGGTCATAACATATAAATTAACATATCAACTCAACAAGGGTCGATCCAAAGATCTCATAGTATATCATAGCTAAACCCTAAGTCCTAATCAGAGCTCCTAAGCTAGACTCCAAAGCAGATAAACTCGAGTAGGCAAACGCCATCCTCGTCATGTTCACGAATAAGCTATTCCTCAACCTGCAAGTCTACATCCATGAGGGATTCACCCAAGGATGAGGCGACAATAAAGCCATTGGAGGGTAAGATATATGCTCAACATAAGGGAATAATAAACGCATGTATGTCAGGCAAGCCACATCAACAATTATCACATATACATTTACATAAACAATCCTGGTTACATAATTCAACATTCATATCACGTTCATATTCAATTATAATCTCAATCACAATTTTCAATCATATATCAAACACTCAAGATTCATCAAGTATCATCAAATCATTTACAATTCAATCACAATCACGAGAACTCATCAATTAAGCATTTACCACCTTAATGCACAAATTCACACCAAAACATTACCAAACACGACTTCTATGAATGTAATGCACCTAACATGACTCTATATGTTTTACGGTACCGCCGCTGATGAAATCCTCGAGATCTAAAACCCCGCAATGAATTCACCATACAATCACCAATGAAATCCCCGAGATCTAAAACCCCGCAATGAAATCACCGTACACCACACCGGACTGACTTATGAATGCATGGACCCACAAAGAGACTCGACAATGCTCACCAAATACACTCTCCATTTGTTATACAATTCACTCCGTCATATAACATATCATCACCAAATCATCACCTAACGCATTATCAAATCACCAAGGCCACTCATCAAGTCAAGTAATTAAACATCATCATCATTCACTCAAACATCGTCACTTAACACATAACATGTATCATTATCACACATCATTCAATATCATCAATAGCATCATCAATAGCATCATCAATATCATCATAAATATCATCATCAATAGCATCATCAATATCATGTGTAAACAACAACACATCACAACCATCACAACATCAAGTATTTACAATCTTCAACATTCTCATAATTTAAGTTTCATGATTTAATCACACAAACTACACCAAACATCATTAAAGATCGCAACTTCATAATTACCTACTCATTTATTAACACTAAAAGATTCCTTAAACTTGTCATTAATTTTAAGGATGTTTCAAGATTCGTTGAAAAAAGTATGCGAAAGTTTCACGAAAAATGTGTCATGACCTATGTGTAGTATCGTCTATCAGGAACCTATTGACACTGTGCCCAAGGATGTTGGTGGTGACTACAAGAGGGAGGGTGCCATTGGGTCCCCCCTTACCTTCTCGTCATCTGCGAACTTTAGGACAAGTCTGGCTTTAGCTTTTTTCGAGGTTTGCGCTTCAGCATCCGCGACCATAGTCTCGACCGCCTTCCTTTTGCCCATTATCTTGGATACGTCCAAAAGAACATGTCCTTTGACATCCTCCTTGGCATCCACACTCTTGTGCAGGGTCCTGTAGGGTAGATCGCCCCGTCCTCCGTCCTTGTGGTGTGTGTCACAAGTGAAATGGCTAAGCCTCCCTTGCTTGACCAGTATTTCGACCGCATCCCGAAGTTGATATCATTCATTGGTATCGTGTCCATGACATTTGTGGAAGTGGTAGTACGTTGACCTGTCTGTCCTAGAGGACTCTTTTAGCGGCTGGGGTAACTTGACGCCCGCCTCTCTGAACTCCTTGTTCAGGCATTCACTGAGGATGGTTTCTCATGAAGTATTCAAAGGTGTGTAGCTGGTGGAACAGGCACGCTGCTTCTCTGTTTCCCTGCCAATTCCATGCCACATGTCTTTGTCCCCGGGCGCTTCACCATCTGACCTCTCCCTACTGGAATAGGTGAAGTATAGTAAGGCGTGGACGAGGAGGCCGCGGATACTCTCCGCCGCCTGGAGACCAAACTTCTCTTCTATTCTTCGTTCTCTGAAGTGACTGTTTGTGGCTTTTTGACGCTTTCGTTGTGTTGGTGCACGTGTCGGGCTTATCTTTCAAAGTTATAACCAATAACCTGCATTGCGATGCTTCTGGGGGAGGAGGCCACCTTCCCAACTTCTTGGCGGGTAGGTTTGAAAGGTGCGTCCTGCGATGGTCCATTGGGGGAGTGGCTACGCTTCTTCCTACGGTCCTTGAACGGGGAGGGGGGGGGTAGTTCTTCTTTTCATACGGTTGAAGACTTTCCGCTGTGAGAATGGTGTGGAGAGTGGTTACGAATTTCCTCGTTCAAATTGCCCGGGAGCTTCCTCTCATCCTGGCGGTGTTGTGCGCGAGTAGAATCGTCGGTGTCCACCGATGCTTCGATGTGGCGCCCCGGACGGTCTACTTCGATCTGCGTGATGGCTTCAACCGAGATTTTTCCCTGATCCTTCGCAGCATGTTTGAGCAGATTCAACAGCTTCGTCAGATCTGATAGGAGTTTGTTCTTCTTCGACAGAGGAGGTAGTGGAGCGTATTTGGGAAACAGAGGGAATAGATCGGCGTTTTCCTTGCGTGGAGTAGGCATGAGGAGGATAGTTTCTTCCATCAGCACGGAGGGGAGAAAACTGGTCTTCACGTCGAGAATAGCGGCATTCACATGTTCTACTTGATTCACCTGTTCGAAGACTGGAATCGATCGATCTTGGAGGATTTGAATCGCAGAACGCGATTCTCGTATGACAGAGGAACGACTCGTGGTGGCTTGCCTACGAGTTCCGGCCATTTCTTCGGTGGATGGAGTGATAACTGTCAACCGTTGCGTTGGAGGAACGTGTAACTGAAAATGGTTACGACGAGGATCGCGTAACAGAAAACAGTTACGGTGGAGGATCGTTAGACCGAGGCGGTTAGCGAACGATCCCCTCTTTCTAGCGCCAAATGATCTGTCCGGTAAGATACGATGAAGGCAATGATGTTGAAATGTGCTCCAGTACGGCGGCGATGCGTCTGTGCGATGGAACGAAAGGTACCTGCAGACACGTTAGCACTCCGACGATCAAGTCAGTAATGGAACTGAGAAAGAGTGCGTGAAAAGTGTGTGTAAAGTGAATCGTACCATGGGGTGAAGCTACCTCACCCTTATATAGGTGTTCCATGAGCGTAACCGCCTCTGGGACGCGTGACGTGTGATTAGGAATGGTTGAAGGACACGTGTGCGGCCTCAGATGCGCGAGGGCACGCTAAGGTGCGGTGTTGTGGACGGTTTGTTGATGTGCGCCCTCAGATAACGCGTCTTGGTGCAGTGGACGTTTGGTCCACGTATCGTTGTCTGGTTAACCTTCTACCTGGTCCAGAACAATTTCATTGATGACAAATATGTTAAATTACATGTTGTCTGGAAAAAAAATAATTCAATCCAAATTGTATTGGGTGGTTTAGTTAATTTTTTTAAAGAAAACATAACCGACCGAACAAATCGTACCACAAATATCTATTTATACAATGCTATGATCTATCCAATATCCATATAAGCTATCGGCTTGACGGTGCAAAATAGAGTCAAAGAGTGTGTCTCTTTTTTATTTTATTTATTTAAAAATGAATGAAATTAAAGAGTGTGTACTATATAAATTATTTATAAAAAATAAAAGTAAAAAAAAAAAAAAAATATTGTGGAACATAGCCTATAAAAGTCAAGCATCTAATCCAACAAGGGATCTACCTTCCAACTATGGCAGTCACAGAATTACCTACCAGTACCACAACAACAAACCAAATCAAGAAAATTTCAATTCTACCTCTCATCTTCATCATCTTCTATGAAGTGTCTGGAGGACCATTTGGTTCAGAGGATGCAGTACAAGCAGCTGGTCCTCTCTTAACCCTTCTTGGGTTCATAGTTTTCCCATTTATATGGAGTATCCCTGAAGCATTGATCACTGCTGAAATGGGAACAATGTTCCCTGAAAACAGTGGTTATGTTGTTTGGGTTTCATCAGCTTTAGGACCTTATTGGGGTTTCCAACAAGGTTGGATGAAATGGATTAGTGGTGTTATAGACAATGCTTTGTATCCAGTTTTGTTTCTTGATTATCTTAAGTCAACTATTCCAGCTTTAGAAAGTGGTTGGCCTAGAGTGTTGGCAACATTAGGTCTTACTATATTTCTAACTATTTTGAATTATAGAGGTTTAACTATTGTTGGATTTGTTGCTGTTTGTTTAGGGATTTTTTCATTACTTCCTTTTGTTGTTATGGGATTTATTTCAATTCCTAAGTTGGAACCATCAAGATGGGTTGAAGTGGATTTAAATGATATTGATTGGAGTTTGTATTTGAATACTCTTTTTTGGAATCTTAACTATTGGGATTCTATAAGTACTCTTGCTGGTGAAGTTGAAAATCCAAAGAAAACACTTCCTAAAGGTTTGTTTTATGCTTTGATTTTGGTTGTTAGTGGGTATCTGTTTCCTCTTTTTGTTGGCACTGGCGCGGTTCCAGTGGACCGCGCGGCTTGGAGTGACGGGTACTTTTCAGATATTGCTATGATCATTGGTGGAGCTTGGCTGAGATGGTGGCTTAATGCTGCAGCTGCGGTGTCGAATATGGGATTGTTTGTTGCTGAAATGAGCGCCGACTCATTTCAGCTTCTAGGGATGGCTGAGAGGGGAATGTTGCCTGAGTTCTTTACCAAAAGGTCGCGCTACGGTACGCCTATTATAGGGATACTTTTTTCGGCCTCCGGTGTGATTTTACTTTCATGGCTTAGTTTTGATGAAATTGTGGCTGCTGAGAATTTCTTGTATTGTTTTGGAATGATTCTTGAGTTTATTGCATTCATACTGTTGAAGATTAAAAAACCAAATGCATTAAGGCCTTATAAGGTACCAGGGGGTAAAGTTGGAGCAATTTTTCTGTGTATCCCTCCTACAATATTGATTGGTTTTGTATTGGCTTTCTCTTCTCTAAAAGTGTTTGTTATAAGTGTCATTGCTATGGTGATTGGTCTTGTGATGCAGCCTTGTCTCAAAATTGTGGAGAGAAAGAAATGGATCAAGTTCTCTGTTAGTCCTGACCTACCTGATTTGGACAATGGGGAGAGCACACAAACTTTGGTGCAATAAATTGGCTCTGTTTTTATTTGTTTTGATAGAAATTGATACAGCATATTATTATAAAATTAAGGAGAATAATAGTTTATAGGGTTTCTTTGTAGGATAGTTTATTATGCGACTATAGTTGCATTTGGTCACATTGAGTGAGGGGGCTTATCAGTGTGTATATTTGTATTTAACATTAACATATAACGGACTGATGCTTATTACTTCTCTCGTTATATCTACTTTAGAGTGGAACGGAATGAAGTAGAGTTTCCATTTGGCTCTTTGGATATTTTATGGCGGAACAAAACAAACTCTATTCCATTGTTTGGAAAACGGACCGAATAGAATACATTATAATTTTTTTATTTCATTTTTACCCTTATTTAAAAATACTATCAATTTTACCCTTATTTAAAGATTTTTCTTTTTTTTTTTGTATATTTTTTTAATTTGTTTTCTATACTTTTTTTTTAATTCATTTAATAATAAAAAAACCATGTGAAATTAAAATAAACTTAAAAGAGTTAATAATATCCACTAAGCATACCACAAAATAAAAAATTACAATTCAACGTGTCACATAAGCTTAACTGCGCAGTCAGTTTTCTCAAGAGTTTAAAATTAAAGAATCTTCAAATTACAAGGGGGAATCTCAAACTTTGTTTTTTACAAGGGGCTAAACCAAAACTTGCCAAAATGGTAGGGGGTAAACATCATTTAGCCCATCTATTAAAAACCTAAAGCTAAACCAATGGTGTAAGAAGATGGGGGGAAGATGGAGGGGGAAGGAGAAAAAGATGGAGGGGGCAGGGGAGGGGGCTGAGGTAAGGTCTGTTTCCTGTCTGGCGAAAGAGACCTTGATGGTCAACCTTACATGCAAGCAGACCAACCTAGACAAATGGTGCTTTTTTGCAGCGTGACACCATCCCCATTGACCGTTCATACAATCCCTAAATTTCCATAGCAACCTTTTTGTATGAAATGCCAACGATGGAAACATATTGTTGTAGAAGAAAGGAGGAGGAGAGATTGTGAGATGATAAGATGAAAAAATGTGAAGGTTTAAAGGGTATTTATAGGAGAAATTTGTGAAGAATGAGTTGCATAGAGTGTAATGATTCTTAATTATGGGTAAAAAAATGTGTTCAAAGGGTTTTACTGGCCATTAAAGATGGTAAAACCCTTTGAAAAATGTGTTCCATGAGTTACTCTTGTTGAGCAAGTAACCTTCCAACACTCTGAGCTGATTATGATCATACGATCCAGAAATATTCCAGATACTTTCGGATAATACAATCTGAAATGCTTCAATAATGAGTCAAACTTCGTAATTTGTAGGGTTAGGGATATTTCGGATTATATAATCCGAAACTATTATTTACAGGATTTTTTTGTCTGGTCCACATTGCACCGACAGTTTTTGTGGTCCACGACGGCCGAAAACTTCTATAAATTAGAGTGCCTCTTTTCACCACCTCTTCGAACACCTTCCTTTGATATCAAATACGACACACATTATTTATATTTTGCTTTTTTTGGAATATATAATCCGAAAATACCTATCAATATATTTCAGATTATATAATCCGAACAGAGGGTATTTTCAGGAAAAAAAATAGTGTGCGCGAGAATAAGATAGGGTGGAAAAAATAATAATTCATTAAAATATGAAAATTGCTCTTCCCACAAACAAAAATGCTCATTCCCATAGAAGTTTACCAAAATACCCCTGCGTGACATAAGTCACGCTCGGTAAAAACGAACGTGACTTAAGTCACGCTGCAGGCAACGTGAGTTTAGTCATGCTAAAAGCAGTATGAGTTAATTCACGTTGCGATGCATTACTGTTTTGGGGACACATTTTCTTTTCCTCTTCACCTCTAAAAACCCAAAAGTGCAAAAATTTGGAGCATACTCTTGAGGTAAAATCATTGCAAATTGTCAGGAAGCAAGTTTCTACACTCATTAAATGTCAAAGATCAGGTAATGTATCATCTAATCTCTCTTGATTTTATTGGTTTTTGAGCTAGGTTTGCCAGTCTGGAACATTGCTTGGGTGTGGCTTAACTCACGCTGAAGCTCCATGTAACACCCAAAAAATTATAATTAATGATTTAATGAGGATAGAAATAAAGTTTTGATGATTAATGATATGATATGAGAATTGATGTGATAAAGAAGAGAATTAAATAAAAATAATATAGAGGCAAGAGGTGTAGAATAAAAGTTTTAAATAAGTGGTGGAGGAGTGAAGTAAAAAAAGAATAGTAAGTAGGGGAGAAAAGAATTATAATGAGTGATTGTCCCATGTATAAATAGGAAGATTAGGAATCAGCATAGTCACTTTTTCTGAAACGTAAAAACAAGAGAAGAGGAGAAAAGAGAAAGAAAAAACCCTAGCTGCAAAGGAGAGAGCTAAAAGCTGTAAATTCTAAAGAATTCGAGGTAAGGGGGAGATTCCTTTCACTTTAGGGTATTTTATTTATGATGGGGGTTATCTTAAGACTTAATATGATGTTGTTGTTATGATGTAAATTTTGATGAGAGAATGATGACGAACGAATTAAAAGACGAAGTTGAAAGATGAGAATTGGAGAAAACTAGTTTAGGTTTTTGAATCGAGTTTTTGGCCTTATAAAGAGTGGATAATCTGGTAGGTTAATGAAGAATTAGTGTTTGAATGATAGGGTAATCATGGGGTGAAGATTAGGGTCGAGTTTGGTGAGTTTTAGGTCGAAAACTGGGTTCGGAAAGACCCCCTTAAGCGAAATCGCAGCAAAACTGCGATTTTTGCTGTTACTGGGGGACGCACGGTCGTGCCATAGGGGAGCATGACCATGCGTGATGTTTCTGTCCAGGATCTGCATTTTTTTTCTGTTTTTGGGGCGCACGGTTGTGCCCTCAGAGAGCACGGTCGTGCACCCTTTCCAGGCTTAGGAAAACCAACTTTTTGACCATGTTCTGCTCCGAATTGAGCTTAGGTGTCTTCACGAAGGTTGTAGATATGGATGTTAGATTTCATTTGGCTTTAAAGTGACCTCATTTTGACATCCACAACTTGACTTATGGTCGAATTACCTCACACGGGTCAGCATGGTCGTGCACTCTGCCCAGGTTTAGGAAAAGCAACATTTCCACCCCTCTCTGTCCCGAATTGGACTTAGGTCCCTTCATGAAAGTTGTATATGTAGATTTCATCTTTCATTTCCCTTTGGTTTGAATCCATTTAGATCTCTAGAACTTGATTTATGATTAAAACGCCATGCATGGGTCATGTTGTGTTCTTCATGAAATTTCAGCACAATCATTTCAGTGGACTCTAAAACATCTATGAAAGCAATAGTTAGTTTAAGGAATCCGTTAGCGTGTAAAATAAGAATAAGGATCCTTAAACTACATATTTAAATGAGGGAGTGTGTTTAGACGTAAATAGAAGTAGTTACCTCAAGATAATCGCAAGTCTAAACATGAACCGACGATAGTAGCCTATGTGTACCTAATGACGTTAAAGATGGCTTGGCAATAGGAAATGAAAGACAATGATAAGAGGAGAGACAAGAGATTTGTTTAAGGTAGATGACTAGGATAAACATGAGTTCCTCGAATTAGAGATGAGCCAAAAAAGGTGAAGTAGCAGTACAAGAAGATGTAGGAGAGATATAGATAAGTAATTCACGACGGAGTGATAACGACGAGAATAATCCCTTGGGTATTTAAAAGGTCTAATGTGGTAAGTCGATTAAGAGGGAATAAAATATGAAAGAGATAAAGAAGTGAAAAGAGACGATGATAAGATGGGATATGAAGTAGGTACCTTCCGAGTAACTGATGAAATTAAACATAATCTTCTTAAACCAATAATTAGCTTAGGAATATTGTTAAGTCGAAGAGTAAAAGAGTCAAGGTAATTAAAGAAACTTAAGATGAATGTTAGATAGGAATGTATAAGGTGTAAAAATGAATAAAAGATAGATAAGTCAAATTTAAATGATCGTATACGATGAGAGGGTCGTTAAGATGAAATGTAAGGGGAGATAGGGATTTTGTATGGAGTAATGAAAAAGATGTAGATTCAAGTAGTGTAATAGATGATGAAAAAGATGTAGATTCCGGTGGTGTAATAGATGATGAAAAAGATTTAGATTTTAGTAGTACAACAGATGAGGTAAAATATGTAGATTTTGGTGGTGTAATAGATGAGATAAAATACGTAGATTTTGGTGATGTTAATGATGAGTAAAATATATATATTCTGATGACGATAATGACGAGTAAAATATATAAATTCTGGAGAAGATAATGATGAGTAAGGCTTATAAATTCTGGTGACGATAATGATGAGTAAGATGTATAAAATCTTGATGTTGTTGTTAATGAGTTTTATCCATGCATCATATCATATTAAGATTCTGGTGATGAATGACAACGTGTTGTATTGTCCAGTAACATAATTCTGGCATACAATTTTGGTGAGTAGAGACGGGTACCGGTATGCATTTAGGTCTTAGGAATGAGTTGCATCTTCCAGCATACATGTTGATGTGTTAATGTTGATGTATTATTGTGAATGTTATGTGCATTTATTCAGTGTTTGAAATTGTTGAGTTATGGTAATGATGATGTGTGAAAGATATTATATAACCTGATGAAGAATTGTGAATATGTTGCAGATGATGACCAATGATGTTATGCCTATTTATGTACTATGCATGTATCCCAATATATGTTATGATGAATATTCTCACCCCTATATTGTTGTTGTGTATTATGGTGTCTTCACTCTTGGGGTACAGATACTCAGGACGATGAGCTCTACTTTTCGGGACGCGTAGAAGGTGGCGACAGAGATAGACTTCCGTAGATTTTATCTAATAGCCGAATAATCACGTGCTCTGATATGTAACACTATGGTTGGGGTCAAGCGTTGAGTTTTATTTTATGAAGTTTAAACATTTGAAATCTTTATGATATTTTCTACAATGACGATTGAGAATTAGACTTGTTTATTTTATGAAATATTTTTGAAGTATTTTCCGCGCTCTGAAATGTGACGTATTATTTATTATTTGAATGAATGATTGATGAGTACGTGGTTGAATTTACTATATCTATAGATAAATGCATCTCGAATTTACACACAACAGAATGCCATTATTTGAGATTGTTGGTGTCACCTCTACGAACATGACATATTCTGTTGGTTTTTCCTTTCTTGCGTCCGAAAAAGAGGACAACTTTACTTGGGCACTTGAGATGTTGGTTAGTCTTTTGTCCGCAAAACTCAACATGCATGAGGTGGTTGTCACGGACCGGGACAATGTTTTGATGAATGTTGTTGCCAAAGTTCTCCCTGAAACCACCTTTTACTTTGTTATTTTCATATTAGGAAGAATGTAAGGGATAAGTGCATCACGAATTGTAGAGTCTAAGCGAAGCCGAAGGATGTCAAAGTTGATGGCAATGAAGTGAAGGAAGTGAAGGAGGCGAAGGAAACTGAATTTGTTGACAAAATCAGGGATGCTTGGAAAGATTTGGTTGAATCTCGTACTGAGGATGCATATGCAAGTGCAGTAATGCGGTTCAAAGATGTATGCAAACCATTTCGAAAGTTCTTTGACTATGTTCAAGCCACAATATTGAACACCATTAAGGAAAAATTTGTGAGGGCATGGACAGATAAAGCCTTGCATCTAGGTTGCAGAACCACCAACATTGTTGAATCAGCTCATGGAAAATTGAAAAAAATATTTGAGGAGTAGTGTGGGAGTTTTGGCATCATGTTGGGATGAAATAAACAAGATGTTGGCTATCTAATTGTCTGAGATACAAGCAAGTTTTGGGAGGAGTCGTACCGTACCATCTTAGAACATAGATACAAAGGAGACTTTTTGTACTATGAGTTGGAGGGTTATGTATCTAGACCCACATTGTGTTTTATCTTTGAGGAAGTAAAGCGGTCCAAGACATTCGGCTTTGCTAACAAAGATTGCGGTTGTGTTCAAAAGACATCGTACGAGTTGCCTTGTGCATGTATTCTTGCCACACTAGTACAAAATACACTTATTAACTCAAGGATTTTAAGTGGGTTGTGATCCACCTGACTTAAAAAGTCATGCAGAGGAAAGAATTTTGAGACCAATACATATTAAATTGGGTAACCCCATTTAAAAAGTCATTTTCATATTAAAATTAAAATAAAACAATTTTATTCTTCATTCTCACTTTCCCCTAATCTGAAACCCAATCACTAACCCTCTCAGCTTTGCTCTCACCATCACGTTTTCACCGTCGCTGTCTCACTTCACCACCGAGCAAACCATCGCCGTCTCACTTCACCACCGAACACACCATCGCCGATTCTGACTTCACCACCGAGCAACACCATCGTTGATTCTGACTTCACCACTAAGCAACACCATCGCCGTCTCTTTCTGCAAAGGTAACACCAAACCCAAATTCTTCTTCAATTAACTTCGATCCATGTTTTTATGTTCCCATTGTTTGATTTTCGTTTTGAAATTCTTTCTCAGCAGCTTTCTCACCATCGCACTGAAACTGTGTTCAGTTGCCGTCGCCGCGAATCCGTGTTCTGTTGTCGTCGTCGCGAAACTGTGTATACACACAGTAAGGTAATGGATCTTGATTTTAGGGTTTTTTGACAATTTCAATTGGGATTTTAGGATTTTAGTTAATGTGAGATCTCGTGATCTAGGGTTCAATTAGTTTTGTTCTGGATTCAATTTCAATTGGCTTTGTTTATTTGAAGCTATTCAATTTGATTTTTCATGGTTAGTGAAGCTTCCAATTCCATAGTGAACATATGAAAATGATGAAACTTGGAACACCTTTTCATCCATGCAATTTTTGCTGCTAATAATGCTATTTAATTTGTTTTTTTCCTGCTTCAATTTGATCTTTTTGCTACTTCAATTTTCGCTGCTTCAATTTGATTTTTGCTGCTATTCAATTTTCTGTACATATTAAACTTGGAACACCTTTTCATCCATAGAATTTTTGCAATTACAATCTTCCTAATTGTGTTCTGTACATACTAAAAAATTCACTAGATCCCCTCTTAATTATATGCCCCTGTTTTTGCTTGTTTTTTAGTCCATAGTTTGGACTTGTAATGTTGTATTTTGTTCCTTTCTTGTGTTTTACTAGATGTTGGATGATTGATATGTTGAGTATTGTTGTTGATCACTCACATGTCTTGTTTTTGTTGTTGTATGAGACTATGGAAATAATTTTTAAAAGAAAATCCCAACCAAGTGAGCAAGAATATAGTTCTCAACAACATATGTTCAATTAAATTTGTCCCTGATTTAATGAAATTCATTGTTACAAGGTTCTCGCTTCCAAACCCTGTAATGGAAACAAGCATACCTTTTGAGGATGATCTATGTTTTGCAAAATATTCACTCAAAAATCATTTATAGTCTCCATTTTACATTCCCTTTCCTTTGTTCATCTGTCTTACAGTTGTAATTCACTTTGACATAAATTTGGAATGAGGGCAGATGAATGTGCCATATGTAATCAAAAGATGATTGCTAGCAAAGATGTGGCTTCCATTCTGCATCCAGGTTACCCTTCACTTGAGCATGAGATTAAATTGGAACCAATATGTTAATTTTTGTTTATGTTTTTTATTTTGTACTTGTTGTGATTATTGGTTTACTTCATGAATCATAGTTAGGTAATGTTCATTTGAATCCACAGTTTGAGAAATTGTAGTTATTTTTATTTTTTAGTTAGAGGTTTTTGTTCTCTCATGCATTGCTTTAAATGGTTTTCGTTAGAATGACTACGTTGAGCTGCACAAATTTCATAATGTTTGATAGCAAAAGAATCCCTCAAGTTTATGTAAAGGTACATTTTGTTCCAAATTTAATTAATGCCTTCTTTCAAGTTTCAAGGTAAAATGTGTTATATGTTTGATACATTGAAATTAAAGATTTTTTTTTAGAAATGGAAATTAAAGATTGTTATGTCATTTGAAAATGAAAAGTAGGCCATTTCCCCCCTTTAGGGTTATTTTATTTATTTGCAGCAATTGTCATTTGTAAATAGCAAAAAGAATTGAAACTGAACTGAGTGTAAACACTCTTTTAGAATATACTTTTTATTCAGATTAGGAGGTTGGCTTTTGCATGTATAAATTGATCAGAGTCATTGTTGAGTTGATCCACATTTTCTTACAAATACATGGCTTTCTTTGTGTTTTTTCTTTAGATACAATATATATGTAGTTAATCTTACAGCATATTGTATATTATAATGTGTGGTCTGCTTTTTTTTTTTCTCCAAAATACTTCTTATTACAATATAAGTTTCCCATAGAATGAAATGGTAATGGATAACATGAGGGTGATAAATGAAATAGTATAATTCCCCTTCTGAATTGAGAGTGACCTTCATTTTTATCAGTAATTATATGAAATTATCAATGAAATAGTCATGGAGAATATGAGGGTAAGACTCAGAAAATTAATGCCGGGGCCTTTTTGTAAGAATCATATTAGTGTGGCTGACTCTTACTTCTGAGTTTTGATTGCATCCTCTCGTATAATAATTTGTATTGGTTCCGATAAAAACTATCAAATATATTGTTCAATCTATAGTGAAAATTTCTCTGCATTATATAGATTGTTTCAGCTGTCTTGGAAAACTATGAAGTTCCCAAGGAAAATTCAGAAAGTCTAGATCATGAGGAACAAGGTACCGACACCAGAAATGAGGATCAAATTTCTCCTATGATAGATGTCAAAAAGAGAAACCCATCATGGAGTAAAGTTGTTAACGACAAAGGCGAAGTAAATTTTGCAATGTAATAGTTCTAGAGTTAAAAGTAAAGGAACTATTAGTATAGGTTTCATATTAAATAATATTTATGCTTTGTTTTATTTTCTTATTGAAGGACACATTGTTGGTATATGATTGTATTTTGGACAAATTACCACCCTTTGGTTTTTAAAATTGCAGATTTTTTCTATTAGATTTGTTGGTTGAGACAAGAGATTTGTTTTTTTATCAATATCTACATAAGTTACCATGGGACTGGTTTCTTATGTTTCCTTTTGGTCTTGATAGCATGACTGCAGTTATAAGTTTTTTGTGTGTGTTTGTTTGATTTTGTTTTCTAACTTGGTTTCATATGTGAATTTTGTTGCTTTTGCAGTCTTATGCAGTAGACCTGAACATGTCAGCAATTTTGTGGATGCTGAATCCTTCTTTGGCCCGGTATTTTGTTCTTCCATTTTATACTTGTTCTAGTTTTGTTCTTTCATCTTCATAATTTTTATATCCTAATTAACATTAATGAGACTTTGAAATTAAAAAAAAAAGTTGTTGTGATTAGGGATTTCTCTTGCCATTGTTTCTCGATACTGCTCTTTGTGTAAAAAGATTTTATGTTATTGTCTTATCATGGCATGTGGTTGAAAAGAGCTAGAACTAAGTTACCATGAACTTGTTTTCAAACTAAGAAGTTAGAATTTGGAAGAATGACTAATGTGGGGCGTGTGCTTTATTGAGATTTTGTAACACCCATACTAAATTGTCTAGAATATTTAGCATGTGTATTAATCTGATACTGGATACGTTAAAATTTTCAATAATAATAATAATACAAAACAACTGAATGAATACGAACATGCTCATATATACCACCAACCAAGAACCATAAAATACACTTTTATATACATATATTGTCTGACAACCTCCTGAGCTGGTACAAGACGAGCATCTTCACTCCATTTAGCATCTCCTTGAAGAACTTCATCACGAACCTCTTGCTTACCTGAAAACCTGCACCAGAAGGATTGGGATGAGACATAATGTCTCAGTGAGCTCCAGCCCAACCTACTGTTGCCAACCACGGGGAAACCTAGGGTCGCCGTGCCTACTCTTAGCGATCTTGGGATACCTACGATCGCCGTCATTCTCTACATATTTCGCGATCAAGGGGAAACCTAGGATCGCTACATGTCTTAATCATATGCTTATCATATTCTAACTTTAAACTTAAACTTTTACTTAGTGATCTGGGGACATCCTATGATCACTTTCTTTCTCTGCTGACTACTTGTCATATTCTCATAATAATTTCATAAGTATTAATATATATATCATTCTTAATCATAAAGTTAGTAAGTCAGCGTTGAACAAACAATAATTATCTGAGTTCATTTTACGGAGTGCATCCGGGTGGAGTAACCCCGAAGTACATCTCCCATCATACCGGTGAAACTCCTATCATATCAGGCTAACACCGGACTCCTCTTATCGTTGTGTGGACAACTCTCTCGATGAAGTCCCATCCGGCGAATCCCGGAGTCTGCTGAACACAACTTAACTTTGCATGTAGACAACCCTCTCGGAGAAGTCCCATCTGGCGTATCCCGGAGTCTGCTGAACATGTTTAACATAATCTTATTCTTCTTTATTTATATATATATATATATATATATATATATATATACATATAACTTATAAACTTTAGCATAAATCTTATCTTAAGTACTTGTAAGTACATCTGATACTTTACCATAAGCTTTTGCATATCTGATGCATTCATTTGAGGTGGATGTTCATCTGTCACTTAACCTATATAATTAGGCATCTAAGCTTATCATTCTCATATGCTATTTACTTAAATTAGTTAATCATCCCCATAATTAATATTTCTCATATTATGGTTCTTACTAAATTACATGCTTGTTTATATATATATATATCATAACCCATCACTCATTATTAATGCATCATCCAAGCATGCTAATCCTTGTCCTTCAGTAATGAAGTTGATTTAAACAATTGAATAATCATTGGCATGTTACACAATAGGTTTTTGAGAAATAATAGGATTAGCGAAATTATGCAGAAACAGATGCTATGTTTTTGCATAAGTGCATTCTCAGTAAAAGTTATAGATTTCAAGTTACAGCGCAGTGTAACATAACCAATGCTTAGTTTTATGGATAGAAACATATATTAAGGCAAGGATTCACATGATTAGATGTATTTATTAACGAAATGGGAGTTTAATCTATCTAAATTATTTGAGATTAACTCACTCAACCCAAAGGGAAAATTCTAAACTAAAAAAGAGCTCACCTTAATACGTTCTGGTTCCTCAGTACAACTCAATTGCCCAAAGAAAGCTCCTATCAGCTCCATAAGCACTTTTTCTAAAAGAGCTTATCCACGGCTTATTACTTCTGCCTTTGGCTTCTTAACTCGAACAACAACTTATCCATAATCTTATCTCTTCTGCCATCACTACAATTTCCTATAATCACTTTTCCGACAGTTTTCCCAAACAGCTTATTGACAGCTTATGGCTTAGGAACATTCCAATTTCGATTCAATCCCCAAAACAGCAACCCAAACGTGTATAGACACCACAAAACCCTGACTGTAACAGCTTAATTCATAATTAATCACTTATGGCAGATTTAATCCAAAAACAGCTTATTTCTCGAAATTCACGTCAAAACCCGTAAGCCATTTTTCAGCAGAATTTCCAAACTTCAAAAGTGTTTTCTGAATTCGTTTCTAATCCGAATCCTGCGAAACTTATATCCGAATCGAAGGGAATTAAACGCAGAATCCGAATGTAACACCCATATAGAGATTGCCTAGGATCTCTTACGAGTATTAAATTTTGTACTGGATACATTAAATACAATACAGAAAAGTTGTTTATTAAATATACAAATACACAGGTTTGTGATACAACTTGATATTCGATACAAAACATTCTTCAAATATACATCATTATACATCATTCTTATACAACATCCATAATAATAAACATAATACAGCACGATCAATCCGTAGCTTTCTCTTTACCTTTGCGTCGTGCTGCCTGCGAAGAACCTGCACCAGAAGGAAAGGGATGAGACATAACGTCTCAGTGAGCTCTACCCTACCTACTGTTGGCAACCACGGGGGTAACCTAGGGTCGCCGTGCCTACTCTTGGCAATCTTGGGGATACCTACGATCGCCATCATTCTTTACATTCATCGCGATCAAGGGAAACCTAGGATCGCTTCATTGTCTTATCTCTTACATATTATGTTCCATTCTTAATCTTAGACTTATACGGAGTGATCTTGGGGACAACCTATGATCACATCTCGTTCACTAGGAACTAATCATCATATCTCGTATTACATAAAGGTATACGTATTCGTCTTTCGTATCATTAAGTTAGCTGTTAGGGTTGAACAAACATAACATTATCTTGGTTCATTTTACGGAGTGCATCCGGGTGGAGTAACCCCGAAGTACATCTCCCATCATACCGGTGAAATTCCTATCTTATCAGGCTAACACCGGACTCCTCTTATCTTTGTGTAGGCAACCCTCTCGGTGAAGCCCCATCCTGCATAATCCGGAGCCTGCTGGACACATCTTACTTTACATGTGGACAACCCTCTCGGAGAAGTCCCATCCGGCGAATCCCGGAGCCTGATGGACATGCTTAAATCTTTTAACTTACGTGTGGATAGCCCTTTCGGAGGAATCCCATCCGGCGAATCCCGGAGCCTGATGGACACGTGATCGTAATCATATTACATATTCGTATTGTTCTTATTCTTTAAGTAACCATTCATACGTGCTAAACCTATAAAAGGTCCTAAGCTTCCATACATGGTAACACACTTATGTTTACTACGTGTAGAATACCTTCTATGGACTCGTTAACCTATCAAGGTTCTTGACTCATCGTTCTCATGAGCCAACCCTAGAGCTTACTTAGGCTTTTCATCTTTAATTCATGAAATTCCAAGCTTTGCTTAATCTTTGCTCATGTTATTTCTCAACCAACGGAAGCCTTTAGAATGGACTAAAATGGTGAATTATGTTTCTAAAATATGTTATAAGAAATCAGTTGCAAAAGCCATGCCCGCGCGCACCAGGACCCCCAGAACAGCTCAACTAAGTTGGGCTATCCAGGGTTGGTCGCTACAGCGCCCTTCTGGTCGCTACAAGCGCCAGTAGACAGAACCTGGTCGCTACAAGCGCCCAGTCTGTCGCTACAAGCGCCACTGGTCGCTACAAGCGCCAGTGTGGTCGCTACAAGCGCGGCTAGGCAGGGAATAATCCTGCCTGGTCGCTACAAGCGACAGTCCGTCGCTACAGCGACCGTATCAGTATAAACATGTATAAAAATGTGATTTTCACCATTTTTGCCCCAATCAATGTTACCCAGGCTTCCTAGACATGATAAAAATGATTTTCCTTCGGAAATTAACAATTATAAACTCTCATGGGCAAAGATTTAACAAACAAGAATTCTAGGGTTCACTCTAAAATTTGTAATAACTTGCAAAACTCATAAATAGCACTCTAGATGGGTTCTAAAACCCTAAATGAGCTCACCTAAACCTCAAATGGTGCTGGTTATGCTTGGTTTTGAAACCCTAGCTTACTCCTTCCTTGTTTCTTCCTTGTTCCTTCTCTATTAATTCTATCTTTTCAGCAATCCACTTGTTGGTAAACTTCTCAAGGATTTTATGGGTGAAATCTTGATGATTTGGGTGAGAAAGGGTGGCGTGTGAGTGAGGGAGAGAGGAAGAGAGAGAGAGTGGCTGGTTTGGGAAGAGTAGAAGAGAAGAATGAAGATTGTGAAAATATCATACCATCCCTTTTCTTATAATTCCCCCCTTTTTGAATTTATTACCAAATTGCCATTCCATGAATTACTAAATTGCCACGCTTATTAATCACTTCTAACACTGATAACTGATACTAATAAGCGGGATATTACAATCTACCCCCCTTAAGGAAATTTCGTCGTCGAAATTTAGAATTTACGTGAAAATAATTGGGGATAGGTCTCTTGCATTTCTGACTCTAGCTCCCATGTTGCTTCGCCGTCGGGAGAACCTTTCCATACCACTTTAACAATAGGGATTTCTTTGTTTCGCAAGGTCTTAACATCGCGATCAATTATCTGGTCTGGCTCAGGTTGAAAAGTCAAGTCTGACCTCAAATCAATACTGTCTAATTCCACTGGTTGAAAAGGATCAGGGATGAACTTCCTCAGCTGGGAGACGTGAAAAACATCATGTAAACCTGACATGCCTGGTGGCAGCGCTAACTGATAAGCTGTCGGACCAACACGTCGAAGTATCTGAAATGGTCCAACATATCTTGGACAAAGTTTCTTGGTTCGGAAAGCTCCTCTTAATCCCAGCTTGGGTGTAACCTTAAGAAATACATGATCTCCTTCCTCAAACTCTAAGGGTCTTCGCCTCCTATCTGCATAACTTTTCTGGCGACTCTGTGCTGTTCTCATTTTATCTTGAATGGATTTAATCTTTAGAGTTGTCTCCTAAATGATCTCGGGTCCCAAAATGCTCTTATCTCCAACCTCAGCCCAACAAAGCGGGGTTCTACATTTCCTACCATACAGGGCTTCATAAGGTGCCATTCCAATGCTAGAATGGTAACTGTTATTGTAAGAAAATTCAATCAATGGTAGGTGATCATTCCAACTTCCTCCATCTTCTAGGATACATGCACGCAACATATCCTCTAACGTCTGAATAGTCCTCTCTGTTTGTCCATCTGTTTGAGGATGATGGGACGTGCTCATCTTTAATCTTGTTCCTAAAGCTTTCTGAAAAGCTTTCCAAAAGTGAGATGTAAAGATAGGATCTCTGTCAGACACTATACTAGCTGGTACACCATGGAGTTTCACAATCTCTGAAATAAATAACTCGGCATACTGTGAGGCTCGATACGTAGTCTTAACCGGCAAGAAGTGAGCTGACTTGGTTAACCGGTCCACTATTACCCAAATGGAGTCATGTCCTCGCTGCGTTCGTGGTAATCCACTCACAAAATCCATGGTTATATCTTCCCATTTCCATTGTGGAATTTCCAAAGGTACTAACATTCCCGCAGGCCTTTGATGTTCAATTTTCACCTGCTGACAGACAATGCATCGCGCTACAAATTCCGCGACATCTCTTTTCATACTAGGCCACCAATAATCTCTCTTCAAATCTTGGTACATCTTGGTGGTACCAGGATGAATACTAAAACTGCTCTTGTGCGCCTCTTCTAAAATCAACCTTTTCAATTCCATATCGTTCGGAACATAAACCCTTCCTTCAAACTGTACCACACCATCTGGTGCCCATGAAAACCCTACTTGGCCAACTTTCCCCTGAAGGTCCATATCCACAGATTGAGCTTGTGCAATCCTAAACCGTAGGTCACACGAAATATCTATCTTGTTTAGCAAAATGCCACCTTCTAATTCTGTAACATGAAGGTTAAGATCCCTGAATTTCTCATATAACCCACATGTATGCATCATTACTTCAGCTTTAACTAAAGCTTTACGACTCAAGGCATCAGCTACTACATTTGCTTTTCCTGGATGGTATTTCAGATCAAAATCAAAGTCCTTCAAGTATTCCATCCATCGTCTTTGTCTCATGTTGAGGTCTCGCTGATCAAACAAGTATTTCAAACTCTTATGATCGCTGAACAAATCAAATTGTGCACCATACAAATGATGTCTCCATATCTTCAATGCAAAAACTATTGCTGCTAACTCAAGATCATGGGTGGGGTAATTCTCTTCATGTGTCTTGAGCTGTCTGGACGCATACACTATGACATTTTTCCCTTGCATAAGAACACATCCCAGTCCCTTGGAAGATGCATCGCAGAAAACGGTGTATCTCCTTTCAGGATCTGGTATTGCCAACACAGGCGCTTTAGTCAACTTTCTTTTCAGAACTCTGAAGCTTTCTTCACATTCCTCGTCCCAAATAAAGGGTACATCTTTTCTGGTAAGGCGTGACAAAGGTAAGGCAATCTGAGAAAATTTCATAATAAACCTTCGATAATAACCGGCCAAGCCTAGAAAGCTCCTGACTTCTGCTACATACTTGGGCCTTTCCCAACTAAGTACAACTTCAACTTTGGATGGATCAACGGCTACTCCTCCTTGAGAAATAACGTGACCCAAAAACTTAATCTCAGATAGCCAGAACTCACACTTGCTAAATTTAGCATATAACTGCTTGTCTCTGAGGACATCCAAAACAATTCTCAAGTGCTGAGCATGTTCCTGAGGATCCTTAGAATAAATCAGGATGTCATCTATGAAAATCACCACAAATTGATCAAGATAAGGCTGAAATATTCTGTTCATGTAATCCATAAATACTGCTGGGGCATTAGTTACACCGAAAGGCATAACTAGAAATTCATAGTGCCCGTAACGCGTTCGAAACGCCGTCTTAGACACATCTGAAGACTTAATACGGATTTGATGGTAACCTGACCGAAGATCGATTTTAGAAAACACCGTTGCTCCCTTGATCTGATCTAGAAGATCATCAATCCTTGGAAGAGGATATTTGTTCTTGATAGTCACTTTATTAAGTTGGCGGTAATCTATACACAGCCTCATGCTTCCATCCTTTTTCTTGACTAACAGAACTGGAGCACCCCAAGGTGACACACTGGGTCTGATGAAATGCTTCTGAATCAATTCTTCTAACTGAGATTTCAGTTCTTTAAGTTCCATAGGCGACATTCTATATGGTGCCACAGATACCGGCTCCGCCCCTGGAATTAAATCAATTGAGAACTCCACCTCACGCTCTGGAGGCAAACTATTTACTTCTGAAGGGAAAACATCTAAATACTCATTTACAATAGGAATATCACTGGGACTCAACTCTGATTCTGAAGCCACAGTGAGCATGACATAAAATCCTTAATCTTGTGCACAAATAAATTGAACTAACTGGTGGGTGCGGTTAATCAATTCAGATAGAGCCACACCTTCCGTCGTATCACTGGTCGGCATATAAATACTCTTTTCAGAACATCCAATGTACACATGGTTAGCAGAGAGCCAATCCATGCCTAAAATCACGTCAAGTTGCTCCATCGGGAGACATACTAGATCAACATAATAAGTCTTACTAGACACAGTGATAGGACAGTTTTCACAAACATAACTTGCCTCAATTCCGCCCTCAGTAGCGGTAGTTACTAACATTGGAGGATTCAACGGAGACAAAGGTAATTGAAGCGTCTCCACACATTTATATGAAATAAAAGAGCATGAAGCGCCACAATCAAAAAGAACTTTTACTGGGTATGAGCCAAGATAACACATACCGGCAATCAGGTCTTCATTTGCCAAGGCCTTTGCACCATCAAGGGAATACACCCTTCCTTTGCTAGTGGTTGTTCCTTCAGTTCCACTTCTATTCCTCCGTTCTGGACAATTAGCTATAATGTGCCCCGGCTTCTTACATCCGTAACAAATACCTGTGCCCTTCATGCATTCGCCATAATGTGACTTCCCACAATTGTTGCAAATAGCACCAGCCTTCGGTGAATACATCTGTTTACCCCTTTGAGGTGATCCCTTCGGTTTCAACTTGTCATGATACTTATCCTGCATCCTGCTCTTCCTTCTTTCAAAAGCCACTGATCTTTCCTTTGAGGTCTTTGCAAGTCCTGCCTCGACCACCAAGCTATCATGTACCAATTCATCGTAACTTGCAGTTCTTTGGAGACTTACTGCGGTGTCAATCTCACCTCTCAAACCTCGTTTATACTGATTCATTTTCCACACTTCATTCTCAGCATATTCGTTGTGTGTGGAATAGTAGGACAGCTCCTCAAACTTCTTAGTAAATTCTGCAACCGACATACTACCTTGCTTCAACTCCAAGAACTCTTGCTCTTTCTTTACCTTATAAGACACAGGTAAATACTTCTCCAACATCACTCCTTTAAAGTTCTCCCAATTCACTTCTACACCATTGGCTTCCATCCTGCGCTGAGCAGATTCCCACCAGTCTTCTGCTGCGCCTCTGAGTTGATTCGTGGCATAGACCACTTTATCTTCTTCCGAACAATCAGCCATTCTAAAGATCTTCTCCATCTGTTTAATCCACTTCCTTCCTTCTTGAGGTTCAACTTCTCCATTGAACTTCGGAGGGTGATGCCTATTATATTCCCGGAACACGGGATTACCAATTAATGGAGGAGGTGGTGGCTGTGGATGGAAACCTTGCCCTTGCTGCATCATTTCCATCCATTGCTGCTGAGATTGGGCCTGTTGCTGAGATTGCTGTTGCATCATCAGCATCATTTGCTGATACTGTAACGCATTCTGAGCTTGTTGCTCTTGGTATTGCTGCTGCCAGGCCTGTTGTTGCTGCATCATCTGTTCCCATGAATTCAAACTGGGTCCTCCACTTTCGTCACTAGCTTGATTAGCACGAGGTCTACCTCTTCTTCTCCCAGACATCTTATCCTAACTGTCATATACAAGTCAAAGTGATCAGTTTTAACTGAACATAACATCTAGAATAATGTCCTGGATCCAAGAGGTTCACAAACTTGGATTGTACTTTAATGACCCAAGGCACGGTCTGAATCGACCTGCTGTGATACCAAATTGTAACACCCATATAGAGATTGCCTAGGATCTCTTACGAGTATTAAATTTCGTACTGGATACATTAAATACAATACAGAAAAGTTGTTTATTAAATATACAAATACACAGGTTTGTGATACAACTTGATATTCGATACAAAACATTCTTCAAATATACATCATTATACATCATTCTTATACAACATCCATAATAATAAACATAATACAGCACGATCAATCCGTAGCTTTCTCTTTACCTTTGCGTCGTGCTGCCTGCGAAGAACCTGCACCAGAAGGAAAGGGATGAGACATAACGTCTCAGTGAGCTCTACCCTACCTACTGTTGGCAACCACGGGGGTAACCTAGGGTCGCCGTGCCTACTCTTGGCAATCTTGGGGATACCTACGATCGCCATCATTCTTTACATTCATCGCGATCAAGGGAAACCTAGGATCGCTTCATTGTCTTATCTCTTACATATCATGTTCCATTCTTAATCTTAGACTTATACGGAGTGATCTTGGGGACAACCTATGATCACATCTCGTTCACTAGGAACTAATCATCATATCTCGTATTACATAAAGGTATACGTATTCGTCTTTCATATCATTAAGTTAGCTGTTAGGGTTGAACAAACATAACATTATCTTGGTTCATTTTACGGAGTGCATCCGGGTGGAGTAACCCCGAAGTACATCTCCCATCATACCGGTGAAATTCCTATCTTATCAGGCTAACACCGGACTCCTCTTATCTTTGTGTAGGCAACCCTCTCGGTGAAGCCCCATCCTGCATAATCCGGAGCCTGCTGGACACATCTTACTTTACATGTGGACAACCCTCTCGGAGAAGTCCCATCCGGCGAATCCCGGAGCCTGATGGACATGCTTAAATCTTTTAACTTACGTGTGGATAGCCCTTTCGGAGGAATCTCATCCGGCGAATCCCGGAGCCTGATGGACACGTGATCGTAATCATATTACATATTCGTATTGTTCTTATTCTTTAAGTAACCATTCATACGTGCTAAACCTATAAAAGGTCCTAAGCTTCCATACATGGTAACACACTTATGTTTACTACTTGTAGAATACCTTCTATGGACTCGTTAACCTATCAAGGTTCTTGACTCATCGTTCTCATGAGCCAACCCTAGAGCTTACTTAGGCTTTTCATCTTTAATTCATGAAATTCCAAGCTTTGCTTAATCTTTGCTCATGTTATTTCTCAACCAACGGAAGCCTTTAGAATGGACTAAAATGGTGAATTATGTTTCTAAAATATGTTATAAGAAATCAGTTGCAAAAGCCATGCCCGCGCGCACCAGGACCCCCAGAACAGCTCAACTAAGTTGGGCTATCCAGGGTTGGTCGCTACAGCGCCCTTCTGGTCGCTACAAGCGCCAGTAGACAGAACCTGGTCGCTACAAGCGCCCAGTCTGTCGCTACAAGCGCCACTGGTCGCTACAAGCGCCAGTGTGGTCGCTACAAGCGCGGCTAGGCAGGGAATAATCCTGCCTGGTCGCTACAAGCGACAGTCCGTCGCTACAGCGACCGTATCAGTATAAACATGTATAAAAATGTGATTTTCACCATTTTTTCCCCAATCAATGTTACCCAGGCTTCCTAGACATGATAAAAATGATTTTCCTTCGGAAATTAACAATTATAAACTCTCATGGGCAAAGATTTAACAAACAAGAATTCTAGGGTTCACTCTAAAATTTGTAATAACTTGCAAAACTCATAAATAGCACTCTAGATGGGTTCTAAAACCCTAAATGAGCTCACCTAAACCTCAAATGGTGCTGGTTATGCTTGGTTTTGAAACCCTAGCTTACTCCTTCCTTGTTTCTTCCTTGTTCCTTCTCTATGTATTCTATCTTTTCAGCAATCCACTTGTTGGTAAACTTCTCAAGGATTTTATGGGTGAAATCTTGATGATTTGGGTGAGAAAGGGTGGCGTGTGAGTGAGGGAGAGAGGAAGAGAGAGAGAGTGGCTGGTTTGGGAAGAGTAGAAGAGAAGAATGAAGATTGTGAAAATATCATACCATCCCTTTTCTTATAATTCCCCCCTTTTTGAATTTATTACCAAATTGCCATTCCATGAATTACTAAATTGCCACGCTTATTAATCACTTCTAACACTGATAACTGATACTAATAAGCGGGATATTACACCGAAAATCCAGTAATTACCCAATTCTGAGCTACACAGCAATAGGTACGAGCCAAACAGCGATTCTGTCAAAAACAGCTTATATGCATAATCACTACTGAACATTCTAATTTCGTTCCAACCCTAAAACAGAAGTTCACACGTGTATAACCAGTTCCAAAATCACTTAATACACAACTTAAACTCACAATTAAATCTCTTATGATAAATTTTCCCAAAATAACTTTTACCTCAAACACTTAGCTTAACCAACAGCTTATTGCTTCCTCCACTAATTTGCTGCTCCAAATACCAATTAAATTACATAGGTCCAGCAAATCACGTGCATAATCACTTACAGATGTTGAATTAGTAAAATCCCCAAATTGAGTCTTTGAAGATGGAGGTACGGCCAGGGCAAGGAAGGAAAGGATTGAGCTTGCTAGATGATATAGAGGCTCCGAAAATCAATATTATGTAATTGCATGACAGATTAAGTGGGATTTGAATGAGAAAAGGTGGTTTTGTGAGCAAGGTGTTGAGAAGGGAAAGGGAACACGGGAGAGAAGAAAGGAAAAGAGGGGAGATTATGAATTTTCTCTCCTCAAATTAATTAAATATCCATTGTAATGTTTAACATATTTACTAAAATGCCACTACTTGTGGAAATGACCAATATAACCTTCCTTTCTCTTTGAAACGATTAATTTATCTTCTCCTATTTGTTCTCAGTTAACCATCTCTAATTCTAATTAATATTACTCTTAGTTTTAATTAGATTTGGGATATTACACTCTACCCCCCTTAAAAGAATTTCGTCCTCGAAATTCGAGCTTCACTTTATCAAAATAAGAATGATCCGTCTACGTTTCGATTAAAATTTTACAAATTCCCTTTTAAAATAATTATGATCCATGATGCCTTGATTACTTGATCACCTCTTCAATTTCCATTGAGAAAGGCTTCTCAAAACATACTCTTTCTTTCTTCAATTCCAAAAGTTCATCTCTTAACATTTGCGTAATCCTTTCTGATGACATCGAGCCGATCTTATCTTCCCTTAAATACTCTTACCTTTCGAGTGGTCCCTCGCACCACAGCTAATTCTGATAAACTCTTATCTCTGTTTTCCACATCAAAAGTGTGAAATATTGCTCCTTCTTTACTAGGATTCCGACATTCTTACATCAATCACGATACATCCTGGTCGTATCAGGGTGAATAGAACTGGCCTCGCGGATCCCGTTTTCAACTTAATTTATGTCGTTCAAAAAAAAAAAGACTCCTTGTCTCGAGAAGAAAACTCTATTCTGACCGCTTCTATAGCAGCACACTTAATCCCATCAATCTCTTAATCCTCTAATCGTAACCTAAACTTGCGTAACTCCATACTGTAGACTACGAGTGATTTCTAATCTGCGCAACAAGGTTCTTTTCTTACCTGTGAACATCGAGTTCAAAATTTCCGCACTCCTCAGCTAAAACGTGTTCGGTATCAACAAACCTGTTCTGATTAATACATTCCCACTTAAACATTACTGACCGTATACAACGGTTACTGATACATGTCACATAGCTGAAAAAAATATGTTACACTACTGTCTGAGTAGCATAAACACTGCCTGGTAAGTATACGTTACTAAACATAATTTGGTACATGCGCCATGTTGACATAACGTGGGCACAATGTGGAATAAACTCATATGCCACTACATTGTCGTTCCTGATAGATGCTTCAAATCCAAAAATATCATCTTACAAGTGCAACCTGTACTGTTGTTGCCTCATGCATAATTCTCTTTTGACTAAACTTACTCTTCAAGTCCACTTGAAGTTACTGAGCTAAAATAGCTAGATTACCATACTAGCGGTGACTTCAATCACTTTACATTTAACGTGGTAGGAACACATCCTTCTTGTTTCTTACCACATACTCTTAAACTACTTCGATTTCCATACTCATGAGTTTCAAGGTTTGAAGTATCCCTCAGCTTAACTTTAAAGATTTCCTGTTAGAACTTATGATAAGTTCAAGTCGTCACTGCTTACTGCTATTTTGTGGTTTTAATAATTGGGCACTTATTGCCTTTCCTGCGGTCCATCTGGCAAGGACTTCACAAGCATCCTTGTTCCCTAAGCTTCAGCTTAGAATTGTTCGTTAACTCATTCTTAAATTATTTCTCCGCTGCGCAACTCTGATTTTAAACATCTCGCCTTGGAATAGGAGCAGTACACCACCATTACCATATTAAAATCTCCTGACCAATCTTACTCTTTTATAACTTCATAGTTACCATAACAGAACCACCTTACGGCTCGTTGCTTCACTTGTGATTTAGACTACGTGCTTACCCAAGTGTTGTAATCATCCGTCGAAGCTCACATACTAATAACAAAGGTTAACTTCATACTACGTAATGTTCTGAAACATCACTTACCTTACTGACTGGTCATCTCTTGACTCTGTGTCTTCCTTTAGACGTAAACAATATACTTGTTCTCGCGAATTTATTTCTTGTATACTCTCCCAGATTCACTTCTTTCGTATACTAAAGCCACTGATGGCTCGTGTCTCGTTCTCATTCATTCTATTCTTATGCATAAGGATTTCATACTTATAATCTTTTCCGAGACAACTTCAGTCTCCACGATTCTATCATGTCCATTAGGTTGTTTTTCAAGTTCCTTTGGAAACAATCCGTCTAAAACAAATTCTAGCTCTTACTGATCCCTTTGTAAACTCAATCATAGGTTACATCTCTTCGAGTACTCGGCTAACTGATCTTAACATCTGACTAATCCTCCTGTATCTTGGTACTGTATTCACAACTCAAATCCCCAACCTTATTCTGAATGATTCTCCATCAGTTCACTAGAATCCAACAGTATATGATTCAATCTCTATTACCCGATTCTGCTGAAGATTTACATTTCATCTCATGCCCTCTCTAGGGGTCTCCTTCACTTGTCGCTAAACTTGCGTTCCTCATACAAAATCATCTCGACGACTCATAATAAAGGAAGGTAATCTGATTCACTTGTCTTTGTGAAAAATTCCAGTTGAGTTTATCTTATTTTCAATCTTCTTACTAATAGGACACTTCGGAATATCTGATTCACACTTCAACATGCAACGGGTCTTATTATTAGCACTTATTCATCCATCGTAGTCCTTAGGTTGCATACCATCTTCTCTTCTTAATTCACAAATTTGGCATTTATGGTTCGGCAGATGCGGCTGATTTGACAGGGTGTAACTTACTTGTGCTTCACTCTCGATGACCACATTTGAGGGGGTTAACTTAATCTATCCAAATAATTTGCCTAATTCATAATTGATTCTCTTAACTGTTTGGATATGAAAATTTCATTTGGTTCGAGTGCGCAAGTCCTTTGATTCTTACACACTCTTTCCTTACTGGGAGTCTAGAGGTTTCAAAAACCGACCGATAATTCCTCATTCGAGTTTCTAGATTTGGTACTGCAATTCCTCAACTCTGTACTCAAAATCGTTAATTAGTCCACACTTCACTTTAACTTCTCAAACTACGGTTCCAAGTCATTCCTTAGAGTATTCCATAATTCCTTAATCCTTATATCTTCCGCAGACGAGGCATCGTCCAACGACGCGTCCAATTGAGTTGAGGTGCTTCACCTTATTCTTAAATATTTCTGACATTCCTGAAACTCTGCCATAAACAGGCTTAGTCACTTTACGGTTCGATGGCCACCATTTGGCATTGGTTACTCTTTTGTTAATTCTTTTCTTAAAATTCTGTCAATTTAATCTTCGCCCTTCATAAACTTCATTCCTCCTTGGTCACATTCAGCTCTCGGACATTTATCCTAACTGTCATATACTAGATTGAATTGATCAGGCTCAACTAGATGTGACCTTTAGAACAATATCCGGAACCCAATGGTCCCACTACTTTTATTGAATTTTTAATGACCCAAGGCACGGTCTGAATCGACCTGCTCTGATACCAATTGTAACACCCATACTAAATTGTCTAGAATATTTAGCATGTGTATTAATCTGATACTGGATACATTAAAATTTTCAATAATAATAATAATACAAAACAACTGAATGAATACGAACATGCTCATATATACCACCAACCAAGAACCATAAAATACACTTTTATATACGTATATTGTCTGACAACCTCCTGAGTTGGTACAAGACGAGCATCTTCACTCCATTTAGCATCTCCTTGAAGAACTTCATCACGAACCTCTTGCATACCTGAAAACCTGCACCAGAAGGATTGGGATGAGACATAATGTCTCAGTGAGCTCCAGCCCAACCTACTGTTGGAAACCACGGGGAAACCTAGGGTCGCCAAGCCTACTCTTAGCGATCTTGGGATACCTACGATCGCCGTCATTCTCTACATATTTCGCGATCAAGGGGAAACCTAGGATCGCTACATGTCTTAATCATATGCTTATCATATTCTAACTTTAAACTTAAACTTTTACTTAGTGATCTGGGGACATCCTATGATCACTTTCTTTCTCTGCTGACTACTTGTCATATTCTCATAATAATTTCATAAGTTTTAATATATATATCCTTCTTAATCATAAAGTTAGTAAGTCAGCGTTGAACAAACAATAATTATCTGAGTTCATTTTACGGAGTGCATCCGGGTGGAGTAACCCCGAAGTACATCTCCCATCATACCGGTGAAACTCCTATCATATCAGGCTAACACCGGACTCCTCTTACCGTTGTGTGGACAACTCTCTCGATGAAGTCCCATCCGGCGAATCCCGGAGTCTGCTGAACACAACTTAACTTTGCATGTAGACAACCCTCTCGGAGAAGTCCCATCCGGCGTATCCCGGAGTCTGCTGAACATGTTTAACATAATCTTATTCTTCTTTATTTATATATATATATATATATATATATATATATATATACATATAACTTATAAACTTTAGCATAAATCTTATCTTAAGTACTTGTAAGTACATCTGATACTTTACCATAAGCTTTTGCATATCTGATGCATTCATTTGAGGTGGATGTTCATCTGTCACTTAACCTATATAATTAGGCATCTAAGCTTATCATTCTCATATGCTATTTACTTAAATTAGTTAATCATCCCCATAATTAATATTTCTCATATTATGGTTCTTACTAAATTACATGCTTGTTTATATATATATCATAACCCATCACTCATTATTAATGCATCATCCAAGCATGCTAATCCTTGTCCTTCAGTAATGAAGTTGATTTAAACAATTGAATAATCATTGGCATGTTACACAATAGGTTTTTGAGAAATAATAGGATTAGCGAAATTATGCAGAAACAGATGCTCTGTTTTTGCATAAGTGCATTCTCAGTAAAAGTTATAGATTTCAAGTTACAGCGCAGTGTAACATAACCAATGCTTAGTTTTATGGATAGAAACATATATTAAGGCAATGATTCACATGATTAGATGTATTTATTAACGAAATGGGAGTTTAATCTATCTAAATTATTTGAGATTAACTCACTCAACCCAAAGGGAAAATTCTAAACTAAAAAAGAGCTCACCTTAATACGTTCTGGTTCCTCAGTACAACTCAATTGCCCAAAGAAAGCTCCTATCAGCTCCATAAGCACTTTTTCTAAAAGAGCTTATCCACGACTTATTACTTCTGCCTTTGGCTTCTTAACTCGAACAACAACTTATCCATAATCTTATCTCTTCTGCCATCACTACAATTTCCTATAATCACTTTTCCGACAGTTTTCCCAAACAGCTTATTGACAGCTTATGGCTTAGGAACATTCCAATTTCGATTCAATCCCCAAAACAGCAACCCAAACGTGTATAGACACCACAAAACCCTGACTGTAACAGCTTAATTCATAATTAATCACTTATGGCAGATTTAATCCAAAAACAGCTTATTTCTCGAAATTCACGTCAAAACCCGTAAGCCATTTTTCAGCAGAATTTCCAAACTTCAAAAGTGTTTTCTGAATTCGTTTCTAATCCGAATCCTGCGAAACTTATATCTGAATCGAAGGGAATTAAACGCAGAATCCGAAAATCCAGTAATTACCCAATTCTGAGCTACACAGCAACAGGTACGAGCCAAACAGCGATTCTGTCAAAAACAGCTTATATGCATAATCACTACTGAACATTCTAATTTCGTTCCAACCCTAAAACAGAAGTTCACACGTGTATAACCAGTTCCAAAATCACTTAATACACAACTTAAACTCACAATTAAATCTCTTATGATAAATTTTCCCAAAATAACTTTTACCTCAAACACTTAGCTTAACCAACAGCTTATTGCTTCCTCCACTAATTTGCTGCTCCAAATACCAATTAAATTACATAGGTCCAGTAAATCACGTGCATAATCACTTACAGATGTTGAATTAGTAAAATCCCCAAATTGAGTCTTTGAAGATGGAGGTACGGCCAGGGCAAGGAAGGAAAGGATTGAGCTTGCTAGATGATATAGAGGCTCCGAAAATCAATATTATGTAATTGCATGACAGATTAAGTGGGATTTGAATGAGAAAAGGTGGTTTTGTGAGCAAGGTGTTGAGAAGGGAAAGGGAACACGGGAGAGAAGAAAGGAAAAGAGGGGAGATTATGAATTTTCTCTCCTCAAATTAATTAAATATCCATTGTAATGTTTAACATATTTACTAAAATGCCACTACTTGTGGAAATGACCAATATAACCTTCCTTTCTCTTTGAAACGATTAATTTATCTTCTCCTATTTGTTCTCAGTTAACCATCTCTAATTCTAATTAATATTACTCTTAGTATTAATTAGATTTGGGATATTACAGATTTAGTGGCATGCTTTAAACCTACTGCTGATCTCATATCTCAAATATAGTAGTTTTCTTATTTTGATAGCCAACTAGTGGTCTTATAATATGGAAATTAACATTGCTTTCTAGTGGTCTTATAATATGGAAATCACGCACAAGTTTGATATAAACAGATTGTGCCACCACTAAAATACTCCACTAGTTTATTCAAGTATGTTTGTGAAAATGTGTTTGTGAAAATGTGTTTGTTCTGTTGTAGGTTGAAATCAGTGTTATATGGGATGAAATTGAATCTTTTTTGGAATTGTATTGTAATAAATGTTGAGAACTAGTCTCGATGCTGAGACCATGCCACCGCCTAATTCCGTATGTATCTTCTCAAACCCTTACTAATCAATTGTATTTCATTCTTCGATGTGATGCTCCTGCTGCAATTGCAATTGACTGAATGTTGTTTGTTTGGCTGCAGAAAAGGGTCAGGGTGAAAAATAAACTCACTTTTCAAGATATGTATCAAAACCAAAACTTGTTTGACCAGGATGATGATGAGGACGATGATTGGGACCCGTCTCAGAAGCAAGCTGATGACGGAGTTTCAGAACCCAATCCACAACCTAATGCAGTATGTGTTTTCTCAAATTATTGTTCATTTATATATCTCTTTCCATTTGTGACTGAGACCAAGGTCTACATTGCATTGCAATTGCTTCACAATGTTTAATATTGTGGAAAATTGTTGTCTTATTGCAGTTGATGTGGTTACAATTTTCTTAGTTTAAATATCGAAAACCATTAATGGGTGATATGGTTATTTTTATACAAAATCATTTGTTACAAAATATGGTTATTGTCTTGGCCCGCATCACAGGGGTCAGTTTTCATCAAACTGTTATAGTAGTTATTGAAAAACATGCATTTCATTGCTAGTTATTTGAAATATGTTCTTTTAAATCGGGTAAAAAAATCTTTTAAGTCGGGTCAAAAAATGTTTTTTTAAAAAAATAAATAGATTTTAAGTCGGGTGAACAGACTTAAATATGTTCTTTTAAATCGGGTAACCCGATTTAAAAAGATCTTTTAAGTCGGGTCAAAAAAATGTTTTTTAAAAAAAATAAATAGATTTTAAGTCGGGTGAACAGACTTAAATATGTTCTTTTAAATCGGGTTAACCGATTTAAAAAGATCTTTTAAGTCGGGTCAACAAAATGTTTTTTTTTTTTTAAAATAAATAGATTTGAAGTCGGGTGAACAGACTTAAATATGTTCTTTTAAATTGGGTTACCCGATTTAAAAAGATCTTTTAAGTCGGGTCAAAAAACGACTTAAAAACAAAATGGTTATTAAGTCGGCCACCTATAAGTTGGTTACAGAACCGACTTAAAAAGTCATTTTCACCCGATTTAAAAAGTGTTTTCTGTACTAGTGCCATGAAGAGAAAAGAAAAATTTCTTATTCGATTGGATGACATAGAGCCTCATTGGCAAAGGTTAAGTGTATGTAGAGAAGAGGTTGACAATGATCTTTTGGTGATGGAGGAGTGTAATGGCATTCAAGAACGTCTCAAAAAAGCCACTTACAAGATGAAACTCCACATCAAAGAGGTGATGCGTCAACTTGCATTTTCAGAAGACACAATGTTGTTTCCACCTCCAAGAAAGGTGGTAACCAAGGGAGCACCTAAATGGGTGAGGTCTACATCGAAAGAATCATCTACGGGTCGAATCCGCTCTACGTGGGAGTGTGTTGATTCTCAATTTCCCGATAGCCAGTCTTCGCATGCCAAGACTTCACTTCCAAAGAGGAAAGTGCAAGTATAGGCAATTCTTTGCGCTCACAAGCTTCAACCTCTACTATACACCCATATCTGTATATTCTGGATTTACCATACATATCAAAATTCCCAAAGATCATGAAACCTTACATCGAAAATATTGTGAATGTTAAAGGAGATGGTAATTGTGGATTTCGGCTCATAACTAGACACATGGGTATGGATGAGGAAAATCATGTATTGGTTTGTAGTGCACTTATTTAAGAGTTGACAAATAGTAAGAGTGACTATTTGCCGATATTTGCAATGTAATGTAATAATATTTATGTTGTGTGTGATAATATTACTGTTTTAGTGTAATGTAATAATAAGTACCTATCATGAGTTAACTCACGTTGGTATATACCGAGTGTGACTTAAGTCACGCTGGTATATATCGGACGTGACTTAAGTCAAGCTGGGGGTATTTTTGTCAGTTTGTATGGCAGTGAGCAATTTTGTATGGGAGAAAAGAAATTTTCTTAAAATATACCTGGATAATTGAACAATTGCTATGTCGAAGATAAATTATATACAATTTTGACTATGTTACTGGACCTCCTCCCATAGAGACAACCCAACAAGCATAAAGCCCAAGGATCCAGGAGGCGTTTGATGGAGAGGTGCACGAGAATCTCTGTGCGGCTTACTGCACAGAAGCCCTCCTTGGAGTAATATACATCGTTGAAGTCCTCTCTAACGGTTTCTAAAGAGGGTGTCGCAGATCACAGAGACGTTATCGACCCCTTCGCATGTATAAGCATGATATCACGTCACACTCAGGGTACAATTCATTCACCATTTTTTAGCACAAATCCACCTCATTCTCTTACTGACTTGAGCGTTGGAGTGTTAATATGCTTGCAGGTACCTTTCCCTCTCCGCCGTAGAAAGTTTACTCTTCTCCACACCGGAAGCTCGCCCTTCACTGCATCAGAACCTCTTCTACCAGAGAACCACCATCAACTACTCTCTATTCTGTGCCGGACATGATAGATTATACTAAGTGCTAGTACACATTCAACACTCTCAAATGTGTGTGAACTTTTTAAAAAACAAAACATATGATTTCTCAAAATTTCACACTTACAAAAACCAATACACTTTAAAGTTGAGGTTCTAATTCAAAGGTTAGAACTTAAGTCTTATAATCTCAAGGTATACAATTTAAATTACTTCAGGAATGGTTTCAAAAACGTCATTAATTCCACTTTAATAAATAAAATTTTCCTCTTCACCTATTTTTAAAGATAAAACAAAAACCATTGCACTATGTTATTCTTAAATTTCTATTTGACTCATATTCTTGAATATTATAAATTTGGACAAACACTTTTTTTTTAAACTGCTAATATTATAAAAAGCTCACTCATATCACACCGAGAACTCCAAAAGAAGCTTGGTAGATCAAATTAGGTTTAAGTTTGTTTGTTGGTTTTGATTAATTATTAGAGCGGGTCGTAATTTTAGTTTTGACTCTTTTGATTGATGAAATAATCCTTTAGTATCTATACTATATATAAAGAAAATAGAGGGTTTCAGGGAGATTTTGGGTTGGCTTTTTTGTTATTTCAATTATTCCCTTAAACAAATTTTCATATAATAGTATTATATTGTTGGTGTTATTAAAAATGATAAAAAAATTGTTATATTTTTTATATTATTGTTGTCATTGAAAAATATAAATATGGTTTGTTGAGTTGTTACATTTGAAAGTCACAAATATCTGTACTTATAATTTTTTATCTATATCAAAAAATTTATATAAAATATCGTTTGTAGTTTACACGCAAAATTTCTATAGAATGTCGTTGATAATCTACAAGCGTTAACGCAATAAAAAGAACAGAAAGACGGGCACATGATTGTCTGTCTTTTTGCTAGTGTCTATAAAGCATCTAAATATTGTATCTTTTTGAATTGTAAAGGTTTGTGTACCCTTATACTATTATAATTCAATTATTTGCTTACATAAAAGGAATACAAAGATCCACCACACTCTGGCAACAAAAGCAACCAGGAGAAGAAGTACCACAAAACAAAATTAGTAAAGGTTTGGACATATTAGAGATATATGACAGCTAGTAATTATAATTAGAGTTAAGATTTTGTTAACCAGAGTTGATTAAGATAGTTAGTTAGATTTCATCTTTGTCTTATTGTAATAGTATATAAATACTTGTAACACCCATATAGAGATTGCCTAGGATCTCTTACGAGTATTAAAATTTCGTACCGGATACATTAAATACAATACAGAAAATTGCTTAATGATTATACAATGCATAAGTTTATGATACAATTCAATATCCGATACAAAGCATTCTTCATAATATATACACATCATGATACAATATCATATACAACATCCAAGAACATAAGCAGCACGATCAATCCGTAGCTTTCTCTTTACCTTTACGTCGTGCTACCTGCGAAGAACCTGCACCAGAAGGAAAGGGATGAGACATAACGTCTCAGTGAGCTCCTACCCTACCTACTGTTGGCAACCACAGGGAACCTAGGGTCACCGTGCCTACCTTGGCAATCTCGGGAATACCTATGATCGCCAAGTCTTAATCTTACCCACAGAGGGCTATCTGACTGATTCTGCTAACTGGTGATCAAGGGGAGACCTAGGATCACCGTCCGATAACTGCTAACTGATATCTGATAACTGTTTCTTGACTGATAATGAAATAGAATATTAACTGATACATTATGTTAGCTGTTAGCGTTGAACAAGCAATATTATCTGAGTTCATTTTACGGAATGCCCCCAGGTGGAGTAATCCCGAAGCACATTCCCCTGATAACCGGTGAAAATTCCTATCATATCAGGCTAACACCGGACTCCTCTTGTCGTCGTGCGGTTATCCTTGCGGAATAACGCGTCCCACTGGCGTGAACCTCCCGTGTCCGACTGGCGTGAACAACAGAAGACACGAGTTAATAATAGTCTTAACTTATGCGTATACCTCCCGTGTCCCACTGACGTGAACGACGGAAAACGCGAATCATATATTCTTTAAGCTTATGCATGAACCTTTCATGTTCGACTGGCGTGAACGATGAAAGTCACGACTTAAATAGTATTAATCTTAGTCTTTACTTTGTGTGAACCATTCGTGTCCCACTGGCGTGAACATCGAAGGCCACGACTTAATCTTACTAATTCTTGAACTCTTAACCTATAAAAGGTTCTAGACTTGATTTCTACATCATTCTTGAGCTTGCTCATACTTAATTGTGTATGAAAAATTGCTTAGTAAGGGATAATCCCAATACTAGCTCTTATACTTCTCTGTGATGACTTGTGGTTTAAGACATCCATCCTCTCAAGCTTATGCCTATACTCACTCTATAATAATGATCTAAACATTCTTAAGGATAGGTCTTTAAATGCTCATTAGCCATGCTTAACCATTATATGTTGCTCCTTGAGTCCAAAGCAGTATTAGATAGCCGAAACGGTGCAAGTAAAGATGAAAAACAACATGGTTCTGTCCCCTTCAAAATCGTGACACGATTTGGAAATCGTGTCACGATTTCATGCCCAGAAATCGTGTTTTACACTGCCTATAAAATCGTGACACGGTTGTAAAATCGTGACACGATTTTACCTGCAGTTGGACAGCAAAGGGCAAGTTTAAAACATGTTTTCCACCATTTTGGCTTATCCAATCATGCCCAAACATCACAACAGCTTAAATGGTAAAATTCAAAGGCATATTAACAGATTACAACATGTAATGATCAAGATTTACTAGCAAAATAGAATTAGGGCTTAAAAGTTCATAACTTGTTCATAATGTTAAAATCACAAACTTACTCAAACGGGTTCTAAAACCCTGTGGAGCTCACCTTAAACCTCCTACTGGTGCTTGCTATCACTGATTCCCAAAGCCCTAGCTTCAAGCTACCTCTTCTCTTAATTCCTTCCTTGATTCTCCTTGTTTCTTTCTCTTGTTCTAGCTTCACAAACCAAACTTGCTTGCAAAGTTTCTCCCAAGTATTGAATTAAGAAATGATGGGTTAAGGAGAGGGGGTTGAGGGCGTGAGAGTTGTGGAAGAGAGGGAGAGGGAGAGCTGAAAATGGAAGAGGATGGAAGAATGTAGAAAGATGGTAAGATTTTCTTACCTCTTACTTTTAAAACAATCTTCCATTTCAACTTATTTACCATCATGCCATTGCAATTATTTCCTAAATTACCACTCTTGTTTAATGGCTTCTAACACTGATAATAATTGCATCTAAGCGGGATATTACAATCTACCCCCCTTAAAGAAATTTCGTCCTCGAAATTTAGAATTTACCTGGAAACAGATACGGGTAGTTCTCTTGCATCTCAGACTTTAGCTCCCACGTTGCTTCGCCGTCGGGAGAACCTTTCCATACAACCTTAACAATAGGAATTTCTTTATTCCGCAAAGACTTAACATCACGATCAATTATCTGATCTGGCTCAGGTTGAAAAGTTAAATCTGATCTCAAATCAATACTGTCCAGCTCCACCGGTTGAAAAGGATCGGGGATGAATTTCCTCAATTGAGAGACATGAAAAACGTCATGCAAACCTGACATAGCCGGTGGCAGTGCTAACTGATAAGCTGCTGGACCGACACGTCGAAGTATCTGAAATGGTCCAACGTACCGTGGACAAAGTTTCTTGGTTCTGAAAGCTCCTCTTAATCCCAACTTGGGTGTGACTTTAAGGAATACATGATCTCCTTCTTCGAATTCCAAAGGCCTTCGCCTTTTGTCTTCATAACTTTTCTGGCGACTTTGGGCTATTCTCATCTTATCCTGGATGGATTTAATCTTTAGTTTCGTCTCCTGAACTATTTCTGGTCCCAAAATGCTCTTGTCTCCGACCTCAGCCCAACAAAGTGGGGTTCTACACTTCCTACCATACAAAGCTTCATAAGGTGCCATTCCGATACTAGAATGGTAACTGTTGTTGTAAGAAAATTCAACCAATGGTAGGTGATCGTTCCAACTTCCTCCATCTTCTAGGATACATGCACGTAACATATCCTCTAACGTCTGAATAGTCCTTTCTGATTGTCCGTCTGTTTGAGGATGATGGGACGTGCTCATCTTTAATCTTGTCCCTAAAGCTTTCTGAAAAGCTTTCCAAAAGTGGGATGTGAAGATCGGATCTCTGTCAGACACTATACTAGCAGGTACACCATGGAGTTTCACAATCTCTGAAATAAACAACTCGGCATACTGAGAGGCTCAGTAAGTAGTCTTAACCGGCAAGAAATGAGCTGACTTGGTTCACCGGTCCACTATTACCCAAATAGAGTCATGTCCTCGCTGTGTTCGAGGTAATCCACTCACAAAATCCATCGTTATCTCTTCCCATTTCCATTGTGGAATTTCCAAAGGTACTAACATTCCTGCAGGCCTTTGATGTTCAATCTTCACCTGCTGACATACAATGCATCTCGACACAAATTCCGCAATATCTCTTTTCATGCTAGGCCACCAATAATCTCTTTTCAAATCTTGATACATCTTGGTGGTACCTGGATGAATGCTGAAACTGCTCTTATGCGCCTCTTCTAAAATCAACCTTTTCAACTCCTCATCGTTCGGAACATAAATTCTTCCTTCAAACAGTAGCGTTCCATCATGTGCAAAAGAAAACTCCGGTTGCCAACTTTTCTTTGGAGATCCATATCCATGGTTTGCGCTTGTGCAATTCTAGACCGTAGGTCACATGAAATCTCTAACTTGTTTAACAAGATGCCACCATCCAAATCGGTAACATGGAGGTTAAGGTCTCTAAACTTTTCATATAACCTTCACATGTGCATCATCACTTCAGCTTTAACCAAAGCTTTTCGACTCAAAGCATCTGCTACCACATTTGCCTTTCCGGGGTGGTATTTCAAATCAAAGTCAAAATCCTTCAAGTATTCCATCCATCGCCTTTGCCTCATGTTGAGGTCTCGTTGATCAAACAGGTATTTTAAACTCTTGTGATCACTAAACAAATCAAACTGCGCACCATACAAATGATGTCTCCATATCTTCAAGGCAAAAACTATAGCTGCTAACTCAAGATCATGGGTGGGATAATTCTCTTCATGTGTCTTGAGCTGTCTAGACGTAAACGCTATGACATTTTCCCCTTGCATAAGAACACTACCCAGTCCTTTAGAGGATGCATCGCAGAAAACGGTGTATCTCTTTTCAGGATCTGGTATTGCCAACACTGGCGCCTTAGTCAACTTCCTTTTTAAAACTCTGAAACTTCTTTCACATTCTTCGTCCCAAATAAAGGGCACATCCTTTCGGGTGAGGTGTGACAGAGGCAAGGCAATCTGAGAAAACTTCATAATAAACCTTCGATAATAACCTGCCAAGCCTAGAAAGCTCCTGACTTCAGCTACATTCTTGGGTCTTTACCAACTGAGTACAGCTTCAACTTTGGATGGATCGACGGCTACTCCTCCTTGAGAAATAACGTGACCCAAAAACTTAATCTCTGATAACCAGAACTCACACTTGCTGAATTTAGCGTATAACTGTTTGTCTCTGAGGACATTCATTACAATTCTTAAGTGTTGAGCATGTTCCTGGGGATCTTTGGAATAGATCAAAATGTCATCTATGAAAATCACCACAAATTGATCCAAGTATGGTTGAAATATTCTGTTCATATAATCCATAAATACCGCTGGGGCATTAGTTACACCGAAAGGCATAACTAGAAATTCATAGTGCCCGTAACGCGTTCGAAACGCCGTCTTAGACACATCTGAAGACTTAATGCGAATCTGATGGTAACCTGATCGAAGATCAATCTTAGAAAATATCGTTGCTCCCTTAAGCTGGTCTAGGAGGTCATCAATCCTAGGAAGAGGATACTTGTTCTTGATAGTCACTTTATTAAGTTGGCGGTAGTCTATACACAGCCTCATGCTTCCATCTTTTTTCTTGACTAACAGAACTGGAGCACCCCAAGGTGACACACTGGGTCTGATAAAATGCTTCTGGATCAATTCTTCTAGCTGAGATTTCAGCTCTTTAAGTTCCGTAGGCGACATTCTATACGGTGCCACAGATACCGGCTCCGCTCCTGGAATTAAGTCAATTGAGAACTCCACCTCACGCTCTGGAGGCAAACAAGTTACTTCCGAAGGGAAAACATCTAAATATTCATTAACAACAGGAATATCACTGGGACTTAACTCTGATTCTGAAGCCACAGTGAGCATAACATAAAATCCCTTATCTTGAGCACAAATGAATTGAATTAACTGATGGGTGTGGTTAATCAATTCAGACAGAGCCACACCTTCCGCCGTATCACTGGTCGGCATATAAATACTCTTCTCTGAACATCCAATGTACACATGGTTAGCAGAGAGCCAATCCATGCCTAAAATCACTTCAAGTTGCTCCATCGGGAGACATGCTAGATCAACATAATAAGTCTTACTAGACACAGTGATATGACAGTTTTCACAAACATACTTTGCCTCAATTCCGCCTTCAGTAGCGGTAGATACTAACATTGGAGGATTTAATGGAGACAAAGGTAATTGCAGCGTCTCTACACATTTATATGAAATAAAAGAACAAGTAGCGCCGCAATCAAAAAGAACTTTTACTAGATTTGTACCCAAGTAACACATACCGGAAATTAAATCTTCATTGGCCAAAGCCTTTGCGCCATCAAGGGAGTACACTCTGCCCCTACTAGTAGTCGTTCCTTCAGCTGTTCCTTTACCACGCCTATTAGGACACTCTGATATAAAATGTCCTGGCTGCTTACATCCATAACAAATACCAGCACCTATCAAGCACTCTCCTTTATGCATCCTACCACACGTCTTGCAAGTAGGATTAGTCCGCAAAGGATGAGATTGTGGAGAGTATGTCTGTTTCCCTCTCTGCGGGGATCCTTTTGGCTTGAGCTTGTCATGATACTTATCTGACATTCTACTCTTCTTCCTTTCAAAAGTTGTTGATCTTTCTTTCGAGGTCTTAGCAAGTCCTGCTTCAACCACCAAACTATCATGCACCAGTTCATCATAACTTGCAGTTCTTTGGAGACTTATTGCAGTATCGATCTCGCCTCTTAAACCTCGTTTGTACTGATTCATCTTCCAGACTTCATTCTCAGCATACTCATTGTGTGTAGAATAGTAGGACAACTCTTCAAACTTCTTAGTGAACTCAGCAACCGACATACTACCTTGCTTCAACTCCAAGAACACTTGCTCCTTCTTTACCTTGTAAGACAAAGGTAAATACTTCTCCAACATCACTTCTTTAAAGTTTACCCAATTTACTTCAACACCATTCGCTTCCATCCTGCGCTGAGCAGATTCCCACCAGTCTTCTGCTGCGCCTCTGAGTTGATTTGTGGCATAGACCACTTTGTCCTCTTCTAAACATTCAGCCATTCTAAAGATCTTTTCCAATTGTTTAATCCACTTTCTTGCTTCTTGAGGTTCACCTTCTCCATTGAACTCCGGAGGGTGTTGTCTGTTATATTCCCGGAACACTGGGTTACCAATTACGAGAGGAGGTGGTGGCTGTGGATGGAAACCCTGCCCTTGCTGCATCATTTCCATCCATTGCTGTTGAGCTTGGGCCTGTTGCTGAGATTGTTGTTGCATCATCAGCATCATTTGCTGATACTGTAATGCATTCTGAGCTTGTTGCTCTTGATACTGCTGCTGCCAGGCCTGCTGTTGCTGTATCATCTGTTCCCATGAGTTCATATTGGGTCCTCCACTTTCATCACTGTCTTGATTAGCACGAGGTCTACCGGGTCCTCTTCTTCTCCCAGACATCTTATCCTAGCTGTCATATACAAGTCAAAGTGATCAGTTTTAACTGAACATAACATCTAGAATAATGTCCTGGATCCAAGAGGTCCACAAACTTGGATTGTACTTTAATGACCCAAGGCACGGTCTGAATCGACCTGCTCTGATACCAAATTGTAACACCCATATAGAGATTGCCTAGGATCTCTTACGAGTATTAAAATTTCGTACCGGATACATTAAATACAATATAGAAAATTGCTTAATGATTATACAATGCATAAGTTTATGATACAATTCAATATCCGATACAAAGCATTCTTCATAATATATACACATCATGATACAATATCATATACAACATCCAAGAACATAAGCAGCACGATCAATCCGTAGCTTTCTCTTTACCTTTACGTCGTGCTACCTGCGAAGAACCTGCACCAGAAGGAAAGGGATGAGACATAACATCTCAGTGAGCTCCTACCCTACCTACTGTTGGCAACCACAGGGAACCTAGGGTCACCATGCCTACCTTGGCAATCTCGGGAATACCTATGATCGCCAAGTCTTAATCTTACCCACAGAGGGCTATCTGACTGATTCTGCTAACTGGTGATCAAGGGGAGACCTAGGATCACCGTCCAATAACTTCTAACTGATATCTGATAACTGTTTCCTGACTGATAATGAAATAGAATATTAACTGATACATTATGTTAGCTGTTAGCGTTGAACAAGCAATATTATCTGAGTTCATTTTACGGAATGCCCCCGGGTGGAGTAACCCCGAAGCACATTCCCCTGATAACCGGTGAAAATTCCTATCATATCAGGCTAACACCGGACTCCTCTTGTCGTCGTGCGGTTATCCTTGCGGAATAACGCGTCCCACTGGCGTGAACCTCCCGTGTCCCACTGGCGTGAACAACTTAATAATAGTCTTAACTTATGCGTATACCTCCCGTGTCCCACTGACGTGAACGACGGAAAACGCGAATCATATATTCTTTAAGCTTATGCATGAACCTTTCATGTTCCACTGGCGTGAACGATGAAAGTCACGACTTAAATAGTATTAATCTTAGTCTTTACTTTGCGTGAACCATTCGTGTCCCACTGGCGTGAACATCGAAGGCCACGGCTTAATCTTACTAATTCTTGAACTCTTAACCTATAAAAGGTTCTAGACTTGATTTCTACATCATTCTTGAGCTTGCTCATACTTAATTGTGTATGAAAAATTGCTTAGTAAGGGATAATCCCAATACTAGCTCTTATACTTCTCTGTGATGACTTGTGGTTTAAGACATCCATCCTCTCAAGCTTATGCCTATACTCACTCTATAATAATGATCTAATCATTCTCAAGGATAGGTCTTTAAATGCTCATTAGCCATGCTTAACCATTACATGTTGCTCCTTGAGTCCAAAGCAGTATTAGATAGCCGAAACGGTGCAAGTAAAGATGAAAAACAACATGGTTCTGTCCCCTTCATAATCGTGACACGATTTGGAAATCGTGTCACGATTTCATGCCCAGAAATCGTGTTTTACACTGCCTATAAAATCGTGACACGGTTGTAAAATCGTGACACGATTTTACCTGCAGTTGGACAGCAAAGGGCAAGTTTAAAACATGTTTTCCACCATTTTGGCTTATCCAATCATGCCCAAACATCACAACAGCTTAAATGGTAAAATTCAAAGGCATATTAACAGATTACAACATGTAATGATCAAGATTTACTAGCAAAATAGAATTAGGGCTTAAAAGTTCATAACTTGTTCATAATGTTAAAACTCACAAACTTACTCAAACGGGTTCGAAAACCCTGTGGAGCTCACCTTAAACCTCCTACTGGTGCTTGCTATCACTGATTCCCAAAGCCCTAGCTTCAAGCTACCTCTTCTCTTAATTCCTTCCTTGATTCTCCTTGTTTCTTTCTCTTGTTCTAGCTTCACACACCAAACTTGCTTGCAAAGTTTCTCCCAAGTATTGAATTAAGAAATGATGGGTTAAGGAGAGGGGGTTGAGGGCGTGAGAGTTGTGGAAGAGAGGGAGAGGGAGAGCTGAAAATGGAAGAGGATGGAAGAATGTAGAAAGATGGTAAGATTTTCTTACCTCTTACTTTTAAAACAATCTTCCATTTCAACTTATTTAGCATCATGCCATTGCACTTATTTACTAAATTACCACTCTTGTTTAATGGCTTCTAACACTGATAAAAATTGCATCTAAGCGGGATATTACAATACTCCTCTGTAACTAACTTTCCAATCAATGAATCATAACTTCACATTCTGTTACAAAGTTTTCTCTCTATTCTCTTTGAGCTTAAAGCTCTTAAAGATTCATCAATGGTGATTGATAAATTCTAACATGGTATCATAAGCAAAAATTTTCCTGGTGCCCGATTCATTCTCACCGCTAGCTTCCGCATCCTTCATCTTCCTCTTCTCTCTTGATTTCTCTCAACTTTTTTTATTATTGTTCTTCTTTCAAATTCGTATCGACAATGACGGACAATGATGCACCTGCAACTTCGGTACCGGTTCTTAACTCTGATTCGTGCCGATCTACAAAAATTCAAGCAAGTTCTCTTCCGGTTCGGTTTTCGCACAAATTGTTGATTAAGCTCACCGAATCCAATTTTTTACTGTGGACTCAACAAGTTGAAGGTGTCATCATCGCGAAGCAACTGCATCGATTCGTTGTCAATCCCAAGATTCCTGCCCGATTTGCAATAGAAGCAGATCACATGTGTAATCGTGAATTTGATGAGTATCAACAATGGTTAGTTCAAGATCAATCTATCTTTATCTAGCTTCTTTCTTCACTTTCTGATTCGATTCTTCCTAGAACCATTGGTTGTAAGCACAACTTTCAGGTTTGGGATAAAATCCAAAAAGATTTTCAATCGATCATGAAAGCTAGGGTTAGGCTACTCAGAACTGAACTCAAAACCATGAAGAAAGGGGATAAAACAATTACATAGTATATTCTTCGAATTAAAGCTATTGTTGATGCTTTAATTTCAATTGGAGATCCAATTTCTGAGCAAGAACACACATATGCTATCTTAGAGGAGTTGCCTGTTGAATTCAATCCGTTCGTGCTTGGCTATTATGGCAAATCTGATGTGGTATCGATCTCTGATCTTGAAGCATTGCTTCTTGTCCAAGAAGTGCAAATAGATAAATTCAATCAAGATCTCAGTCCAACCTCTATGATGGCTAATGTAGCTCACAGAGGTGGAAATTTCTCTCAGCCTCATAGAGGTGGTAGGCATGGCTATAGAGGTCGTGGCAATAGAGGAAGAGGTCACTATAATGGAGGTAGTTCTGGGGGTCAGAAACCTACTTGTCAACTATGTTCCAAGTATGGGCATGATGCTTTTTAGTGCTGGTATTGCTTTGATGAAACCTTACCCCCCACCTTCACCAACGCTTCACTCCAATGTTATTCCTCCCAATCAGCAGCCACCTGTTCCCACCAGTTCAGCTGAGTCTTCACCAACAACTTCTCCCAATGCACTTGTTGCAGCTCACTTACTGGCTCATGCTACACAAGAATTCAAAGGATATCATGATTTTGACGATGATTTGTGGTATCCAGACTCAGGTGCATCACATCATGTTACTGCTAGTACTCAGAACCTGTCTCAGAGTCAGGCTTACAAAGACTCTGATTTGATTCATATGGGTAACAGACAAGGTTTGCATATTATTTCCACTGGCTCTTCCCATTTTAGGTCGCCTTTTGTCCCTAGTGTAAAGCTTAGTCTTAATAACATAATTTATGTGCCATTAATCACTAAGAATCTTTCTGTGTCCAAATTTTCCAAAGACAACAATGTGTTTTCTTTTTTAGTTTCACTCACACTCGTGTTTTGTACAAGATTTATTATTGAATTGAGAGATTCAAAGCCAAATCTTAATACAATCAAAGATTAATAATTCTCACACAATGTACAAAACTAGACAAATCTCAAGCCAAACTTAAGAGCAATTAAATCAACTATACTAATTAACATAAGGTATATGCGTTTGATGAACTAACACTAGATTGAAATGAAATGTGATCAATGTGAATTAACAAAAAACCTAATTCAAATGAATTAAGTCAAGTTTTAACAATTTGAAACAAGATCACATTCAAATCAATACTCAAATTAAACGAAATTATAGAGGAAAAGGAAGAGAAAACGACACCGAGATTTATAGTAGTTCCCCCTTTCATCTTCGCTTCGGGGCACGTCTACTCTCTTGATGGGAAACATCTCCACCATTGACTTCCACTAAAATTGAATGTATGATTACAATGTGATTAGAAGAATTCCTTCAAACTACCCTAGCTCTTCAATTCCTATGCAATCACTCCCCCAATCTTCAAATACCCTTTGAAATTTGTGCTTCTTGAAGTATTCAAATCCTCAATCACCCATGCAATTCTTGAAGCTCTTCACTCGAACTCTTCTTTGCTCTGTCCAGTGGTTGGATCCCCTTCAACTCAAGAACTTTAGAAATAACCCCCAATACCTTTGGAGGTGGAATGAAATTACTCAATCCACTTTAGATCCTTGATTCCCAATCAATATCCTTGAAAACATTCAACTTATAATCTCTATAGCACTCTATCAATCTATGACTCAAAAGACCACAATGATTCTTAGAAAAAGTGTTTAATCTGAAGAACAAATGGACAATGAGGTTTGGAGGCTCAAGAGAGAATAGATGCAAATGATTCAGTAGTTGGGTGTTAAGAGGATATAAGTATTTATAGGAAGGTGTGGTAAGTGTAAAAATTTGGCGAAAAACAACGTAGTGAATCGATTCACTTAATGTGTCATTCGATTCAAACAGCAAAAAGAAAAGCAAGATGAGATATGAAGATTGATATGATTCATACCATAAACGAATTGAATCATGTTGCCCAGGATGAAGGTTGATATGATTCAATTTCATCTGAATCGAATCAACAAGCCAAAAAACAAGTCCATAGGAAATTAGTGATACGAATCAAACAAGTTTGATTCGAGTCATGAATGATACAATTCATCAAGTCATGAATTGACTCAAAATCCATAAAACACATGGGAAAATGGCAGAGACTTCTTATGATACGATTAAAATTAATTTGAATCGAATCAAACTACTAAAAACAGACTTTTGCCAAGAGAAAATAACTTTTCTATGTGTGTATACCATTCTAGACATAAGGAACATTAGGACACATGAGAAGACAATTGATACGTGCTTTAACATGATTATAGCCTATATTAATCAACAATTACACATCATCAAATGAACCTATCTATTAAACAATATCATGTATCTAACGAACTGTTGGAACAAAATATGTTCTAGACAATGCCTATTGAGTTTTGATGATAACAAGGTATTAATAGTTCAATTGGATATGCTAATATTTTTTCAAGTGTGCAGGACCATAGACCAAAAATTTACAAAGTCTTATTCATGTATTGGTTCTGAAAGAACAAATGAAGAGCAACAAATTTACAAGAGAAGCTTGTTGCAATTCTGAATCTGAAGACAGCCAGAATCTGAAAGACTCCCAGAAGCTGGAGTTCAGAAGGTGAAGACTCAGAATCTGAAGACTGGACCAAGAAGCTGAAGACTCATAATTTGGTAGCAAAGCTGAAGACACTGTATACTAAAGCATCTGCAAGATATGCAATGGAAGTTCCGAAGGATCAGAAGTCAATGGATGTCATTGACAAGAAAGGACAATAGTACAAACACGTTCTCCAACATTCTCACATGCTCTGTTCGTACTTTGCAACCTTGTCTCCTTTGCAAATAGTTTATTCCAAATTCAGGAAAGGTTTCAAATTCCTTTCTTCATAGTACGTGAACCAAATCAAGCAACAAATCAACAATGATTGATCAAGCTTCTCCAACGACTCTTATGATGATTTGGAACTCACTTCAACGTCTCTTTCATCCTCTATATATAAAGGCTTGAAGAATATACAAGACTCTGCAATATTTAACAAGTGACAAAACTCTGTCAATTTGAATAATCATCATACCCTTAGAATTTATTACAAACCTTCATATCCTCTAAATCCTTAAGTCGTTAAAGTATGAACTACGTTGTATTTTGTGAACACCACTGATAGTATATCAAGTGTTCAATCCAAACATTTTAATTTGTAATCTTTGTTTGTTTAGAAGTCTCTGTTGGAACAAAATGTATGAACAACTCTCACTTGAATTAAGGGGGAGATTGTTGGAACAATTTGTATGAACATCTCTCTTTAAGGTTTTGATGATAACAAAGTGTTAAAAAGAAAATTGGTTATTGCTAATGCTTTGTTCAAGTTATGCAGAAACCATGTTCTTAATGTTGATTAATTAATATTGGTTATGGAAGAACAAGCTAAGAGCAAGAAGGAAAGCTCAGAAGCAATGTTGCAAAGTTGGAAGAAAACTGGGTCTGAAGGGTGAGTCTGAAGACTGGGTCTGAAGGGTGCGTCTGAAGGCTGAGTCTGAAGCTTAAGTCTGAAGGCAGCGTCTGAAGTCTGAGTCTGAGGGTCTGTTGGAACAAAATGTGTTCAACAACTCTCTTATGAATTAAGGGGGAGATTGTTGAAACATTATGTGTAAACATATCTCTCTTTATGGTTTTGATGATAACAAAGTGTTAAATAGAAAATTGGTTATTTGCTAATGCTTTGTTCAAGTGATTTCAGAACCACGTGTTTATTGATTGGAAACTAATAATGGTTATGAAACAACAAGCTTAGAGCAAGAAAGGAAAGGTTAGAAGGAAGTTGCAAAGTTGGAAGAAAATTGGGTGCTTCTGAAGTGGTCCTGAAGTAGTGCTCCTGAAGAGTGCTCCTGAAGTGGTGCTCCTGAAGTCTGAGTCTGAAGCCTGCGTCTGAAGCCAGCTCCTGAAGTCTGAGTCTAAAAGCAGCTTCTGAAGTCTGAGTCTGAAGGTCAACGCAAAAGTCAGCGTCTGAAGAAGTCAACAAAAGTCAACTTCTGAAGACCAGCCTCTGATCCGTACAAGGCAGCTTCTGATGCACTGTTCATGCAGAAGCTTCTGAAGGCTGATGTGGCTATAAAAGCAACTGGTACTGTGCGCATTTAATGCCTGCATATGTCAGAGCAACCCAATGGAACAGTTGTCTCCTTGACTCAAACATTCTCCAGCTTTTAAGGTAGGCTTATTCAAAAATTGGTTGCTGCTCTGTTTTCTGGAAAAAGTTCAGCACACATTTGCAGCAAACCTAGCTTATAACTTGCAACGGCTCTTTCCTCAAATCAAGCAAATCTTCAACAGCTCTATTTCCTCTATAAAAGGAAGAAGATTTGAAGAAGAAATTTGTCTAAGACTCTTGAAACAAATTGCTGAACCTGTGCTCTGTTTTCTGCTGTAAAATCTCACAAGTTCAAAAACTCTTAGAAATTCTTTTAGTTCTGTAACTTAGAATTTCTTAAGGTTAAGAGTCTTAACCTGTGTTGTATTAAGAGAACACCTCTGATATTTTATCAAGTGTTCAACGCAAACTCATTTATTTGTAAACCAGTTTGGTCCCTAAGTCTCAGTCTGTATACTGAGCAATTGTAAACCTCATTCCTTTGTGGCCTGAGTCAGAAGTCTCTTGACTTAGTGTCTTGAGCATTGGGAAGTCTCTTGACTTAGTGTCTTGAGCATTGGAAGCCTCTTCCTTTGTGGTTGAGAATTAGAAGCCTCTTTCTTGGTGATTGAGCAACTAGAAGTCTCTTCCTTAGTGGTTGAGCAAGTGTAATCTTCTGATTATAGTGGAACTCTCTTGTTGGAAAACAAGGGGACTGGACTACTTCTCACATTGAGAAGGAACCAGTATAAATATTGTGTGTCTCTCTTTCCCTTCTCTATTTACTCATTAATCCGCTGCATATACTTCTGATAACAGTTCAGAACCTGGTTCTGAACTAGTATTAAGTTTTTGAGAAGAAAAGAACAAGTTTTTGAGTCACACAATTCAATCCCCCCTTCTTGTGTGTGTTTTTCTCACCTTCAGTTGGTATCAGAGCTCCGGTTCTGATATTAACACTTAACAGTGTGTCAGTCTTGATCCTAAGAAAAACATGTCTGATAATGAAGATTCACCTCCTCCTCCTCCACCTCCTCCTAGACATACTTCTGTTCAATATGACTATGGTACTGATGATAGAAAGTCTAGGTCACACAATAAACCCCCTATGTTTACTAGTGACCCAGAAAAATTCTCTTGGTGGAAGAGTAAAATGTACAGTCATATTATTGGGATTGATGATTCACTATGGGATATCATAGAAGATGGAATCACAATTCTAGTTGATGAAGAAGGTGTTGCTGTCAACAGAAGGGCTCTGAGTGATGCAGAAAGAAAGATATATAGAAAACATCACAATGTGAGAGGAATCGTTGTGGATTCCCTACCTCACTCAGAGTATCAGAAGCTGAGTGACAAGTCCACAGCAAAGGCCATCTTCACATCCCTCTGCTCTTACTATGAAGGTAATAAGAAGGTTAGAGAAGCTAAGGCAAACATTCTTGTTCAGCAATATGAATTGTTCAGAATGAAAGAGGATGAAAATATTGAGACTATGTTCTCAAGATTTCAGACTCTGGTTTCTGGACTTCAGATTCTGAAGAAGAGTTATACCACAGCTGATCATGTGAACAAACTCTTAAGAAGTCTGCCATCCAAATGGAGACCTAAGGTGACTGATATTGAGGAAGCTAACGATCTGAATACCTTAATTATTGAGGATCTTATAAGATCCCTCAAGGTGCATGAACTGGGACTCAATGAGGATGAGTCTGTTAGAGAACCAAAAACATTTGCTTTGAAGTCCAAAAGAAAGCCTGCTAAAGCTTTGAAAGCTATTGAATCTTAAGAAGAATTTCCTGAGGGAAATTCTGATGAAGATTCAGATGCTGATAAGCTTGTAATGCTTTCTAAAAGGCTTCAGTATCTAATGAATAGAAAGAAAAAATTCTCTAACAGAAGCAGTAACTTTAGAGGATCTGGTTCAAAGAGGGATAACCAGAAGGAAAGCTGTTACAACTGCGAAAAGCCTGGGCACTTCATTGCTGACTGTCCTGATCTTCAGAAAGAAAAATCTAAAGAGAAAGCAAAGAAGTCCAGCTCAAAGTCCAGCAGTCTCAGAAACAAGCTTAAAAAGAGTCTCATGGCAACATGGGATCATCTGGACAATGAGTCAGAATCTGATGAGGAAGAAGCAAACCTAGCCTTGATGGCAACTACATTTTCTGATGCAGAATCATGCTCAGATTCTGATGAAGAAGATGAGGTATATTCTGAACTCACTACATCTGAATTAATTGAAATAGTTAATGATCTTATGAGTCATCTTAAAAGCAAGTTAAAAGAAATTAAGTCTTTGAAAAATCAAACTAACTTGCTGTCTGAGGAAAATCTTAAACTTCAGAATCAAATTTTTGAATATGATGAAGAAGTTAAAGAACTCAGAAAAGAGGCTCATAAGAAATCTGAAGAGGTTCCTAATGAACAGGAAATAGGTCTTCAGGATTTCATCTTAACTGGATTCAATAAAACTAAAATTGCCTCTATGATGTATAATATGATCAGAAACAAAGGTGAAGGCATTGGCTATGATTCATTCAAACCTTCAAATGAATTAAACTCACCTTCATGTTCTGAAAATATTCTAAAAGGCAATGGTATATGCTTTGTGCCTGCTTCTGATAACTCTGAGAAGTTGAAAATGTCAGAATCTGAGACTAAGTCTGAAGTTCTGAACAGCTCAGACTCTGAAGCTTCTGAACCTAAGGGTAAGATGAAGGCAAATGTCAAAACCTTGCCTAAATCTAAGCCAAAAGGTCCTAAGCCTAAGAGTAAGAGAAAATCAGACTCTGAACCTGAGAATGTTCAGAATCTGAAGAGTTCAGAACCTGGAACTAGTAAGTCCCAGAATCTGAATAGTTCAAATTCAAATTTTACAAAGACTGAGTTTATTAAAACTTCAAAATTTGTTAAACCAGTCAATATAAAACATTTTCAATCTCAGAATGTTAAGCCAAGCAAGCAAAAGCAAACCAATCAGTTTTCTGCTTCTAATCATTTTAAGAAAGGCAAAACTGAAGCTTGCCTTGTGCCTGAAGCTAACAGAGTTAGAATTCTGAAGAGATCAGAACCAAAGCACTCAAAGGGTCAGACTTCAAACAACTCAGAACCAAAGACCTTCAAGTCTCAGGTTCTGAAGAAATCTGAGTCCAAACCTTTGAGAACTCAGGTTCTGAAGAACTCAGGTTCTGAAGAACTCAGGTTCTGAAACTCAGACTTATTCAAGATATAGGGATTCATATCCTAAATATCAGAACAAGTCTGAATATCATAACTTCAGACACAAGTTGAAAAAGCCAAAACCTTTCAGGACTAACCCCAAAGGACCCATGAAAATCTTGGTACCTAAGTCTGAAATCATTTCAATTGCAGATATGCTTAACATCCAAAGAAAAGGAAAGGTCCTGGTACCTGGACAGTGGATGCTCGCATCATATGACAGGGGACAAGTCTATGTTCCAAACCCTAACTCTGAAAGAGGGAGGAACTGTGGGGTTTGGATGAAGTCAGAAAGGAAAGATCATTGGTACTGGTAAGATAGGTAATTCTTCCCTGTACATTGATAATGTTTGGCTGGTAGATGGACTTAGACATAACTTACTTAGCATAAGTCAATTATGTGATAGTAATTATGAAGTCTTGTTTAATAAGAACCCTTGCACTGTAATCAACAATGAAAATAAGTCTGTAGTGTTCAGAGGCAGCAGGAAAAACAATGTTTACAAAATAAACTTTTCTGAATTCGTTCAGCAGAAGGTAGTTTTCCTTCTATCTGTGAGTGATGAGAAATGGGTCTGGCACAAAAGGCTGGGACATGCTAACTGGAGACTCATCTCTAAGCTTAGCAAGTTACAGCTAGTCAGAGGCTTACCCAGTATTGACTATCACTCAGATGCACTGTGTAGTGCATGCCAAATTGGAAAGTTTTCTAAAACTTCTTTTAAGTCTAAAAACATGGTTTCCACCTCAAAACCTTTAGAACTCCTTCACATTGATTTGTTTGGTCCTGTTGGAACAGCTTCAATCAATGGGAAGAAGTATGGACTTGTAATTGTTGATGATTACAGTAGGTGGACTTGGGTTAAATTCCTTAGAACCAAGAATGAAACATATGATGTGTTTTACAAATTCTGCAAACAAGTACAAACTGAAACTGATTTGAAAATTTTAAAAATCAGAAGTGATCATGGTGGGGAATTTGAAAATGAACCTTTTGAAAACTTTTGTGAAGATCATGGAATTATCCATGAGTTCTCATCTCCTAGAACTCCACAACAAAATGGAGTTGTAGAGAGAAAGAACAGGTCTTTACAAGAAATGGCCAGAACCATGATCCATGAATCCAAAATTGCTAAGTACTTTTGGGAAGAAGCTGTAAACACAGCATGTTATATTCAAAATATGATCTATATCAGACCCATTCTGAATAAAACAGCATATGAATTGTTTAAAGGAAGAAAACCAAGTATTTCTTATTTTCATCAGTTTGGTTGTACATGTTACATACTAAACAATAAAATCTACCTAAAGAAATTTGATGCCAAGGCTCAAAAGGGTACCTTTTTAGGATACTCAGAGAGATCTAAGGCATACAGGGTGTATAATTCTGAAACACATGTTGTTGAAGAAGCTATACATATTAGGTTTGATGATAAGAAGCCTGGTAATGAAATACCAGAGCTTGTTGAGAGTTTTGCAGATGTCAGAATCTCAGAAGAACCTTCAGAAGCTGAACCCAGTTCAGAGTCTGATGAAGGTTCAGAAGCTGAAAACACTGAAGATTCTGAGAAACTCTCTGATAAAGACATTACTCCTGAAGCAAATCAAGACTAGCATGGTTCTGAACACATCCCTGATGGTTCTTCAGAAGCTAATCCACCCAGAACCTCATTCAAATACAAGTCTTCACATCCTGAGGAGTTGATCATTGGAAACAAGAACAGTCCAAGGAAGACAAAATCAACATTCAGTCAGAATGAGTCTATGCTTGGCCTGCTATCCATGATTGAGCCCACAACTGCTGATGAAGAACTTGCTGATGATGGCTGGATTGTAGCAATGCAAGAAGAACTGAACCAGTTTCAGAGGAATGATGTCTGGGATCTTGTGGCAAGACCTGATCATAAGAACATCATTGGAACAAAATGGGTGTTCAGGAACAAGCTCAATGAACAAGGAGAAGTGATCAGAAACAAGGCTAGATTAGTAGCTCAAGGGTACAGCCAGCAAGAAGGAATTGATTACACAGAAAATTTTGCTCCAGTAGCAAGACTGGAAGCAATCAGGTTACTTCTTTGTTATGCGGTTAACCATGATATCATCTTATATCAAATGCATGTTAAGAGTGCTTTCTTAAATGGTGTAATTTCTGAAGAAGTGTATGTAAAACAACCTCCTGGTTTTGAAGATGTTAAATATCCAAATCATGTTTTTAAACTTAAGAAGTCTTTGTATGGTCTGAAACAAGCTCCCAGAGCTTGGTATGAAAGACTGAGCAACTTCTTAATTAAAAATGGTTTTGTAAGAGGTCAAGTTGACAATACACTCTTTAGAAAAACTGTTAAGAAAGAAATCTTAATTGTACAAATCTATGTTGATGATATCATATTTGGTTCTACTAATGCCTCCCTTTGCAAAGAGTTTTCAAAGTTAATGCAGGATGAATTTGAAATGAGCATGATGGGTGAGCTGAAATTCTTTTTGGCAATTCAAATCAACCAATGCAAAGATGGTGTCTATGTTCATCAGTCCAAATACACTAAGGAGCTTCTGAAGAAGTTCCAGCTGGATGATTGCAAGTTGATGACAACACCAATGCATCCTACCTGCACCTTAAGCAAAGAGGACAATGGCTCTAAAGTAGATCAGAAGCTGTACAGAGGTATGATAGGTTCTCTCCTATACTTAACTGCTTCTAGGCCATATATTTTATTTAGTGTATGTCTGTGTGCTAGATTCCAGTCAGATCCTAGAGAATCTCATATGATTGCTGTCAAGAGAACCTTCAGGTATCTGAAAGGAACAACTAATTTGGGACATCTGTATAAGAAATCTCTGAATTATAAGCTAGTTGGATTCTGTGATGCTGACTATGCTGGGGACAGGATTGAAAGAAAATCCACCAGTGGAAACTGTCAGTTTCTTGGTGAGAATCTGATATCCTGGGCCAGCAAGAGACAAGCAACCATTGCTTTGTCAACAGCAGAAGCATAATACATCTCAGCTGCAAGTTGTAGCACACAACTGCTCTGGATGAAACATCAATTAGAGGATTATCAAATTTATGCAGATAATATTCCTATTTATTGTGATAATACTGCTGCAATATGTCTGTCTAAAAATCCAATTCTGCATTCTAGAGCGAAGCACATAGAAATAAAACATCATTTTATAAGAGATTATGTTCAGAAGGGTGTGTAAGATATTCAGTTCATTGATACTGATCATCAATGGGCTGACATATTCACAAAACCCCTAACAGAAGAAAGATTCAATTTTATTAAAAAGAATCTGAACATGCACTTTATCTCTTGAAAATGTGCTTGAATCTGAATGAATTCCTTGATTATGAGTTTATCATAAGCTAAGACTTATCAGACACTCAGTTTCTGAGAGTCTGAAGAAAGTTAAGCCTGAAAAACCTCAGAGTCTGAAGGATCAGAACCTGGATTTTCTGACTTCTGAATCTGATAGGAATCTAATGTTTGGTCAGAATCTGATAAGTATAACCCTAGGCAATGATGATTAAAGCTTTGAAAGTTTATACTCTAATCCTCCCAAAGTCATCAATTTAAAAATGTTATTTTCTGCTCTGATATTAAATGTTAAAATTGCTTGACAAACAATTTTCACTTGGTATCAGTCTGTTTTCAAACTGTTTAGCACAGACACATTTTTCAAATGCCCAAAGTGTATTAGACATGTTCAGTTTTTAGAAATGTTTTAATTTGGTATCAGACTCTGAGATAAACCTTCATAATTTGGTATCAGGTTCTAATACAAGTTCAGCAGTATTAAAACTATCTTTTGGTATCAGGATCTGATATAACCTTTCAGCTAGTCTATGATCTGAACTATTTTGTTTTAAAAATGAGTTAGACCTGCTCTGATCTGAACTATTTTTCTTTAAACTAGCTCAGATCTGCTTTGATACCTTCTTATGTGTTTTGTTCTGATACTGAACCATTTGTACTGAACAAGTCATGTCTGAACATAGAATGATCTGATCAGAAGCTCTAAATTTTTTCTACTTCTGAACAACATTCTATTTTCAATGCATAGTCATATACTCATTGAAAATCAAGTATGCTCTGATGCTCATCTATGCTGCTTGATTATCCATATGATTGCACAGTTATCTCACATATTTTTCAACCCCCCCCCCCCCCCCCCCCCCCCCCCAATTTTGAACCTTTTTGAAATGTTTTCAAACTCTTTTAAAAAGGGGGAGATTATAATGCTCTGATACACATGTTTTCAAACTCTTTTAAAAACTTTTTATTGATGACAAAAGGGGGAGTAAGGTAAAACAAGTATTAAAGCACCTGAGCTCAAAAATATAAGTTAAATTCTGTCAATATATTAACTTATGAAAGGGGAGTAAAAGGTATTAAAGCCTGAGGCTCTGAACATAAGTTAAAGCTCTGATACTGATTGAATTTAACTTATGAGAACTGTTTTTAACTCTTAGCCTCTGAATTGAAATTCTGTGAGATACATAACTCTTAGTGAGTTAAAATGAATTTAAAATAACTTGGATAAGACTCAGGGAGCTTACAAAACTCATCATGTGGATTATCAGACTTAGGGGGAGAGCTTACAAACCTCAGAACCTGAAGTCAGCAAGTTATTTACAATTCTGAGTGTTAATTTCACTTGATTGTTTAAAGTTGAGTTTAATTAACTTAGATAAGAATCAAGGGGAGCTTACAAACCTAACCTTGAGGATTGTCAGACCTATGGCGAGCTTACAAACCTCTCCTGAAGTCAGATTGTTAATTAAACTTAACAACAATTCTGAAATTTTCACATTTGTGTTTTAAACTGAACTTAATTAACTTGGATCAGACTCAGGGGGAGCTTACAAACCTCATACCCTGAAGTCAACTTGTTAACTAAGTTAACAACAATTTTCTGATTAATACTTATGTTTGTCATCATCTAAAAGGGGGAGATTGTTAGAACAAAATGTGTTCAACAACTCTCTTATGAATTAAGGGGGAGATTGTTGAAACATTATGTGTAAACATATCTCTCTTTATGGTTTTGATGAAAACAAAGTGTTAAATAGAAAATTGGTTATTTGCTAATGCTTTGTTCAAGTGATTTCAAAACCACGTGTTTATTGATTGGAAACTAATAATGGTTATGAAAGAACAAGCTTAGAGCAAGAAAGGAAAGGTTAGAAGCAAGTTGCAAAGTTGGAAGAAAACTGGTTGCTTCTGAAGTGGTCCTGAAGTAGTGCTCCTGAAGAGTGCTCCTGAAGTGGTGCTCCTGAAGTCTGAGTCTGAAGCCTGCGTCGGAAGCCAGCTCTTGAAGTCTGAGTCTGAAAGCAGCTTCTGAAGTCTGAGTCTGAAGGTCAATGCAAAAGTCAACGTCTGAAGAAGTCAACAAAAGTCAACTTCTGAAGACCAGCTTCTGATCCGTACAAGGCAGCTTCTGATGCACTGTTCATGCAGAAGCTTCTGAAGGCTGATGTGGCTATAAAAGCAACTGGTGCTGTGCACATTTAATGCCTGCATATGTCAGAGCAACCCAATAGAACAGTTGTCTCCCTGACTCAAACATTCTCCAGCTGTTAAAGTAGGCTAATTCAAAAATTGGCTGCTGCTCTGTTTTCTGGAAAAAGTTCAGCACACATTTGCAGCAAACCTAGCTTACAACTTGCAACGGCTCTTTCCTCAAATCAAGCAAATCTTCAACAGCTCTATTTCCTCTATAAAAGGAAGAAGATTTGAAGAAGAAATTTGTCTAAGACTCTTGAAACAAATTGCTGAACCTGTGCTCTGTTTTCTGCTGTAAAATATCACAAGTTCAAAAACTCTTAGAAATTCTTTTAGTTCTGTAACTTAGAATTTCTTAAGGTTAAGAGTCTTAACCTGTGTTGTATTAAGAGAACACCTCTGATATTTTATCAAGTGTTCCACCCAAACTCATTTATTTGTAAACCAGTTTGGTCCCTAAGTCTCAGTCTGTATATTGAGCAATTGTAAACCTCATTCCTTTGTGGTCTGAGTCAGAAGTCTCTTGACTTAGTGTCTTGAACATTGGGAAGTCTCTTGACTTAGTGTCTTGAGCATTGGGAAGTCTCTTGACTTAGTGTCTTGAGCATTGGAAGCCTCTTCCTTTGTGGTTGAGCATTAGAAGCCTCTTTCTTGGTGATTGAGCAACTGGAAGTCTCTTCCTTAGTGGTTGAACAAGTGTAATCTTCTGATTATAGTGGAACTCTCTTGTTGGAAAACAAGGGGACTGGACTACTTCTCACATTGAGAAGGAACCAGTATAAATCTTGTGTGTCTCTCTTTCCCTTCTCTATTTACTCATTAATTCGCTGCATATACTTCTGATAACAGTTCAGAACCTGGTTCTGAACTAGTATTAAGTTTTTTAGAAGAAAAGAACAAGTTTTTGAGTCACACAATTCAACCCCCCCTTCTTGTGTGTGTTTTTCTCACCTTCAGGGTCAACGAAAGTCAACGTCTGAAGCGGGCGTCTGATGAACAGTGCTTCTGAAGTCTGATGAATAGTGCGTCTGAAGGTCAACAAAAGTCAACGTCTAAAGACCAGCATCTGATGAACAGTGCTTCTGAAGTCTGAGTCTGAAGAAGAGCTTCTGAAGTACTGTTCACGCAGAAGCTTCTGAAGTCTGATGTGGCAAGAAAAGCAACTATTACTATGCGCATTTAATGCCTACTTTTGTCAGAACAACTCCAATGGTACAGTTGTCTCCCTGACTCAAACATTCCCCAGCTTTAAAGGAAAGCAATTTCAAAAATGGCTGCTGCACTCTGATTTTTGCTGAAGTTTAGGTCGCAATTCAGCCTGGCCTAGTTCACTACTTGCAACGGCTCTTTGCCTAATTTCTGAACATCTTCAATAGCTCTAATTTCCTCTATATAAGGAAGAAGAATTGAAGAAGAAAAATGCTAAGACTCTTGGAACAAAAACTGTCTGAAACTTGCTCTGTTTTGCTGTCAAAACTCATAGTTCACAAAACTCTTAGAAATTCTTTTTACCTTTGTATCTTAGAATTTCTTAAAGTTAAGAGTCTTAACCTGTGTTGTATTAAGTGAACACCTCTGATATTTGATCAAGTGTTCAACCCAAACTTAATCTCTTTGTAATTTAGTTTGGTTTAAGTCTTAGTCTGCGTGCTAAGCATCATAAGTCTCATTACTTAGTGTTTTGAGCAATTGTAGCCTCATTCCTTTGTGGTCTGAGCAGGAAGTCTCATTCCTTTGTGGTCTGAGCATTGGGAAGCCTCTTGACTTAGTGTCTTGAGCATTAGAAGTCTCTTCCTTTGTGGTTGAGCAACTGGAAGTCTCTTCCTTTGTGGTTGAGCAATTGTAATCATCTGATTATAGTTAAAATCTCTTGTTAGTAACAAGGGGAGTAGACTACTTCCAACTTGTGGAAGGAACTAGTATAAAAATATTGTGTGTCTCTCTTTCCCTCTCTCTTTTCATTTGAATCCGCTGCATAAACACTTTGATAAAAGTTCAGAATCTAATTCTGAACTTGTCTTAAGTTTTGAAAAGAAAGAAACCCAAGTTTTTGAGTCCACACAATTCAACCCCCCCCTTCTTGTGTGTTTTTCTCACCTTCAGTTGGTATCAGAGTTCAGGTTCTGATATTAACACTTAACAGTGTGTTAGTAGGATCCTGAGAAAAACATGTCATCTAGTGGTTCCCCTCCACCTCCACCTCCTCCTCCTGGTAGACATACTTCTGTATCATATGACTATGGTACAGATGATAGAAAATCTAGATCACACAATAAACCCCCAATGTTTACTGGTGATCCTGAGAAGTTCTCATGGTGGAAGAGCAAAATGTACAGTCATATAATTGGGATTGATGATTCATTATGGGACATAATAGAAGATGGAATCACAATTCCAGTTGATGAAGAAGGTGTTGCTATCAACAGAAGAGCTTTGAGTGATGCAGAAAGAAAGATTTATAGAAAGCATCACAACGTGAGAGGAATCATTGTGGATTCCCTACCTCACACTGAGTATCAGAAGCTGAGTGACAAGTCAACAGCCAAAGCTATATTCACATCCTTCTGCTCTAACTATGAAGGTAATAAAAAAGTTAGAGAAGCTAAGGCAAACATTCTTGTTTAGCAATATGAACTGTTCAGAATGAAAGAGGATGAAAATATTGAGACAATGTTCTCAAGATTTCAGACTCTGGTTTCTGGACTTCGGATTCTGAAGAAGAGTTATACCACAGCTGATCATGTGAATAAAATCTTAAGAAGTCTGCCATCTAAATGGAGACCCAAAGTGACTGCTATTGAGGAAGCTAAGGATCTGAATACTTTAAGTATTGAGGATCTTATAAGCTCCCTCAAGGTACATGAACTGGGACTTAATGAGGATGAGTCTGTTAGAGAACCAAAATCAATAGCACTGAAATCTAAAAGAAAGCCTGCTAAAGCTTTGAAAGCTATTGAATCTGAAGAAGAATTTCCTGAGGGAAATTCTAAAGAAGATTCAGATGCTGATGAGCTTGCAATGCTTTCTAAAAGAATTCAGTATCTAATGAATAGAAAGAAAAAATTCTCTAACAGAAGCAGTAACTTTAGAGGACCTAGTTCAAAAAGGGAAGATCAGAAGGGCTGCTACAACTGCAAGAAGCCTAGGCACTTTATTGCTGACTGTCTTGATCTTCAAAAGGAAAAGTCAAAAGAAAAATCCAAGAAGCCCAGCTCAAAGTCCAGTAACTTCATAAACAAACTTAAAAAGAGTCTCATGGCAACATGGGATGATCTGGACAATGAGTCTGAATCTGATGAAGAGGAAGCAAACCTGGCCCTGATGGCAACTGCATTTTCTGATGCAGAATCTGGTTCAGACTCAGATGATGAAGATGAGGTATATTCTGAACTCACTAGATCTGAATTAATTGAAACAGTTAAAGATCTTATGAGCCACCTCAAAAGCAAGTTAGGAGAAATAAAATCTTTGAAAAATAAAACTCTTGTTATCTGAGGAAAATCTCAGACTTCAGAATCAAATAATTGAGTTTGATGAAGAAGTCAGAGAACTCAAAGATGAGGCTCATAAGAAACCTGAAGAAATTCCTAATGAACAGGAGATAGCTCTTCAGAACTTCATTTTAACTGGAATCAATAGAAGTAAGGTTGCTTCTATGATTTATAGTATTTAAAGAAACAAAGGTGAAGGTATTGGATTTAATAGTGATTCATTCAAACTTTCAAATGAATCAAACACACCTTCTGGTTCTGAAAATATTATGAAAGGCAATGGAATATGCTTTGTGCCTGCTTCTGATAGTTCTGAGAAATTGAAAATATCAGAAACTGAGACTGAGTCTGAAGTTCTGAACTGCTCAGACTCTAAAGCTTCTGAACCTAAGGGTAAGATGAAGGCAGATGTTAAAACCTTGCCTAAATCTAAGCCAAAAGGTTCTAAGCCTAAGAGTAAGAGAAAATCAGACTCTAAACCTGAAAATGTTCAGAGTCTGAAGAGTTCAGAACCTGACACTAGTAAGTCTCAGAGTCTGAAGAATTCAAACTCAAATTTTTCTAAGACCGAGTTTATGAAAACTTCAAAAACTACTAAACCAGTCAATACAAAACATTTTCAATCTCAAAATGTCAAGCAAAGCAAGCAAAAGAAAGCTAATCTGTCTTGTGCTTCTGATTGTTTTAAGAAAGGTAAAACTGAAGCTTGCCTTGTGTCTGAAGCTAACAAAATTAGAGTTCTGAAGAAATCAGAACCAAAGTACTCAATAGTTCAGACTCTAAACAAATCAGAACCAAAGACTTTCAAGTCTCAGGTTCTGAAGAAATCTGAGTCCAGACCTTTGAGAACTCAGGTTCTGAAGAACTCAGGTTCTGAAACCCAGACTTATTCAAGATTTAAGGATTCATATCCAATGTATCTGAACAAGTCTGAGTTCTATAACTTCAGACACAAGATGAAAAAGCCAAAACCTTTCAGGACTAACCATAAAGGACCCATGAAAATCTGGGTACCTAAGTCTGAGATCATTTCAACTGCAGATATGCTTGTCATCCAAAGAAAAGGAAAGGTCCTGGTACATGGACAGTGGATGCTCGCATCATATGACAGGAGACAAGTCTATGTTCCAAACCCTGACTCAGAGAGAGGGAGGAATTGTGGGGTTTGGAGGAATTCAGAAAGGAAAGATCATTGGTACTGGTAAGATAGGTAATTCTACCCTGTACATTGATAATGTTTGGCTGGTAGATGGACTTAGACATAATTTACTTAGCATAAGTAAATTATGTGATAGTAATTATGAAGTCTTGTTCAATAAGAACACTTGTACTGTAATTAACAACAAAGATAAGTCAGTAGTGTTCAAAGGAAATAGGAAAAACAATGTTTATAAAATCAATTTTTCTGAATTGGTTCAGCAGAAGGTAGTTTGCCTTCTGTCTGTGAGTGATGAGAAATGGGTTGGGCACAAAAGGCTTGGACATGCTAACTGGAGACTCATCTCTAAGCTTAGCAAGTTACAGCTGGTTAGAGGTCTACCTAAAATTGACTATCACTCAGATGCACTGTGTAGTGCATCCCAAATTGGAAAGTTTTCTAAAACTTCTTTTAAGTCTAAAAACATGGTTTCCACCTCAAAACCTTTAGAACTCCTTCACATTGATTTGTTTGGTCTTGTTGGAACAACTTCAATCAATGGGAAGAAGTATGGACTTGTAATTGTTGATGATTACAGTAGGTGGACTTGGGTTAAGTTCCTTAGAACTAAAAATGAAACATATGATGTGTTTTTCAAATTCTGCAAACAAGTACAAAATGAAACTGACTTAAAAATTTTAAAAGTCAGAAGTGATCATGGTGGGGAATGTGAAAATGAACCTTTTGAAAAATTTTGTGAAGATCATGGAATTCTCCATGAGTTCTCATCTCCTAGAACTCCACAACAAAATGGAGTTGTAGAGAGAAAGAACAGATCTTTGCAAGAAATGGCTAGAACCATGATCCATGAATCCAAAATTGCTAAGTACTTTTGGGCAGAAGCTGTAAACACAGCATGTTATATTCAGAACAGGATCTATATCAGACCTATCCTGAATAAAACAGCATATTGACTTTTTAAAGGAAGAAAACCAAGCATTTCTTATTTTCATCAGTTTGGTTGTACTTGTTACATACTGAACAATAAGATCTACCTAAAGAAATTTGATGCTAAGGCTCAAAAGGGTACCTTTTTAGGATACTAAGAGAGATCTAAAGCACACAGGGTGTATAATTCTGAAACACATGTTGTTGAAGAAGCTATACATATTAGATTTGATGATAAGAAGCCTGGTAATGAAATACCAGAGCTGGTTGAGAGTTTTCCAGATTTCAGACCCTCAGAACCTTCAGAAGCTGAACCTAGTTCAGAGTCTGAAGAAAGTTCAGAAGCTGGAAATGATGAAGAATCTGAGAAACTCTCTGATAATGATACTCCTCCTGAAGCAAACCAAGACCAGCATGGTTCTGAACAAATCCCTGATGGTTCTTCAAAAGCTAATCCACCCAGAACCTCATTCAAGTACAAGTCTTCACATCCTGAGGAGTTGATCATTGGGAACAAGAACAGTCCAAGGAAGACAAGATCAGCATTCAGTCAGAATGAGTCTATGCTTGGCCTATTATCCATGATTGAGCCCACAACAGCTGATGAAGAACTTGCAGATGATGGCTGGATTGTAGCATTGCAAGAAGAACTGAACCAGTTTCAAAGGAATGATGTCTGGGATCTTGTTGCAAGACCTGATCATAAGAACATCATTGGAACAAAATGGGTGTTCAGGAACAAGCTCAATGAACAAGGAGAAGTGATCAGAAACAAAGCAAGACTGGTAGCTCAAGGCTACAGCATGCAGGAAGTAATAGACTACACTGAAACTTTTGCTCCAGTTGCAAGACTAGAAGCAATCAGGTTACTTCTTTCTTATGCTGTTAATCATGATATCATCTTGTACCAAATGGATGTTAAGAGTGCTTTATTAAATGGTGTTATTTCTGAAGAAGTTTATGTTAAACAACCTCCTAGTTTTGAAGATGTTAAAAATTCAGATTTTGTTTTTAAACTTAAGAAATCCTTGTATGGTCTGAAACAAGCTCCTAGAGCTTGGTATGAAAGTCTAAGCAATTTATTGATTAAAAATGATTTTGTAAGAGGTCAAGTTGACAATACACTTTTTAGAAAAACTCTTAAGAAAGACATCTTAATAGTACAAATATATGTTGATGATATCATATTTGGTTCTACTAATGCCTCTCTTTGCAAAGAGTTTTCTAAGTTAATGCAGGATGAATTTGAAATGAGCATGATGGGAGAGTTGAAATTCTTTCTGGGAATTCAAATTAACCAATGCAAAGATGGTGTCTATGTTCATCAGTCCAAATACACAAAGGAACTTCTGAAGAAGTTCCAGCTTGATGATTGTAAGCTGATGACAACACCAATGCATCCTACCTGCACCTTAAGCAAAGAGGACAATGGCTCAAAAGTAGATTAGAAGTTGTATAGAGGTATGATAGGTTCTCTTTTATACTTAACTGCTTCTAGGCCAGATATTTTGTTTAGTGTCTGTCTGTGTGCTAGATTCCAGTCAGATCCTAGAGAATCTCATATGACTGTTGTCAAGAGAATCTTTAGGTATCTAAAAGGAACAACTAGTCTGGGACTTCTGTATAAGAAATCCTTGGATTATAAGCTAGTTGGATTCTGTGATGCTGACTATGCTGGGGACAGGATTGAAAGAAAGTCCACCAGTGGAAACTGTCAGTTTCTTGGTGAAAATCTGATATCCTGGGCCAGCAAGAGACAAGTAACAATTGCTTTGCCAACAGCTGAAGCAGAATACATCTCAGCTGCAAGTTGTAGCACACAACTGCTCTGGATGTGTAATATCCCGCTTAGATGTAACGGTTAACAGCGTAGAAACTTATTAAGCAAGCATGGCGATTATGTAAATATGTGGCAATGGCGATTTCGTAAATATGTGGGAATGGAAGAGTTAATTAGAGGAGGAAAACAAGATATTTCTTGTTCATTTTCCTTCTCTCCCTCACTCTTCCAATCAGCTCTCACTCCCTCCTTCCCATTAGTCACACGCCCTCCTCCCTAAATTGCCACAATCTAGTAAGCTTCATCCTAATTCTTGTGAGAAAATCTTGCAAAGCAAGCTTGTTTTTGGGAAAGCTAGAGCAAGAGAAAGAAAAGAAGAAAACAAGGAAGAATCAAGAAAAGACTAGGAGCAAAGTAGGGCTTTTGGAACCAGAACTTAGCAAGCACCAATTGAGGATTAAGGTGAGCTCCACAGGGTTTTAGAACCCGCTTTGAGTAAGTTTAGTGGAAGTTTACAAATTTGAGTTAAAGTTTAGAATTGTATCCTAACTTCTTTTGCTTGATAATTCATTGATAAATCATGTTGTAATCTGTCAATAAGCCTTAGAATTTGATCCTTTAAGCTGTTATGATATTTGATTATGCCTGGAATAGCCAAGAATTGTGAAAATCCATGTTTTGAACAGTTGCAATTCGGCCACCGAATGCCCAAATTCGGCCACCGAATTTGACAGCAAAATCTCCATTTTTGGTTCGCTGAAAATCAGCCACCGAATTGCATGTGTTTTTTTGACAATGTTTGGATTAATTTGGGGTAAGGATAGGCATATAAAGGAGACATATATACTTTGATTGTTAAGTCATTATAGGAAGGTTAAGAAGTTAGTATGGGGGTTTAATATCTCTAAGCAACGATATTATGCACTCAATTAATTATGTGCAAGCCTAAGAATAATGAGGATAGGAATGCATCAGATATGCATAGTTTCAGATGGTGTATCAGATATACACATACCAGTTATGTTATTTATCAGGATACGTACATTTATAAATATACCAGGAATAATAATAATTAATAATCAGGATAAACTTTGTGTCTTCTGTGCTCTCGACCAGTTAGAGAGGACAGGGGGTTTCAGCATTGCTCAAACGGGCAGGAACTTTCCGTGAGGATAACCACACAGAGTTATAGTGTGTCTCCTGTGCTCTCGACCAGTTAGAGAGGACGGGGGGTTCCAGATACAGCTGGAACGGGCCAGGAACTTTCCGCGAGGATAACCACACACTTAGGCAAGAGGAGTCCGGTGTTAGCCTGATATGATAGGAATTTTCACCGGTTATCAGGGGAATGTACTTCGGGGTTACTCCACCCGGGGGCATTCCGTAAAATGAACTCAGATAATATTGTTTGTACAACCCTAACAGCTAACATAAATGTATCAGTTAATATTCATTTACATTAGCAGGCAGAAAATAGTTATCAGACAGTTATCGGATATCAGGTAGCAATTATCAGACGGTGATCCTAGGTTTCCCCTTTGTGCGCACCTCGTTTTTTTCCTCGGGAAAAAGACGCGCAAATCCTCCGAGGTCGTTCGCAAACGCTCGGAGGGCCTTTGTGAAGCCGCCACCAAAGTTTTTGTGTAAAGGGAACGTTGATAAACCCTTAAGTTTTTTTTTTGTTGTAAAGGGAAACGATAATAAAACCCTTTAGACGATGAGGATAAGGATTTGGTCATCGCAACCATTGTCGGGTTCGAGAGTCGATTACGCAAGGGGAAGGTATTAGCACCCCTCACGTCCGTTGTACTCAACGGGAACCTTCTATTTGGTTTAAAGCTTGAATTGTTTTTTTTAATACTTTGCGTGCATGTTCATTTATGTTAAACATAATAAAAGGGGGGAAAGAGATAAAAACAAACGAAAGAAAGAAAAAAAGTTTTTATTATTGCGCTTGACAAGATGTCGATCTTGCTCCTACGTATCTCCCGGTAGTCGGAGAATTCAAAGCGTACGTAGTTCTTTGGTAGAAAAACGTACATGTGTTGGTTGATTTTAAATGGACGATGTTTTAATCGAATTCTTGCGATTAGAACGTAGCTTGTATGCTCGCACTTGGAGACTTATTAAGCGTTTGTTCGTGAATCACATTAGAATTGCTAAAAGGTACGTCCGTTAGAGTAAAGGGTTGAATTGGTCGCTATGGGACCAAGGGAGGTGCAATGGACTCAAACGAGTCAAACATTGACCGAGTGGACTCAAACGAGTCGGGCGATTGTTCGATTGATCCACTGAGATCAAGAACGGGTACAATGGACTCGGACGAGTCGAACATTGACCGAGTGGACTCACATGAGTCGAGGGGTTGAGTCTAATGGCCAACGGGGGACCAAAAGGTTTGGATTGACCACAAGGGGCCAAGATTTGGTTTGGTTAGGGTTGTACATATTGAAAAAAAAGGGAATGACGATTGTCCGAGCGACGAGACATACGTCACGCATTCGTACAATCGGGGCGATGGAGAGACATACGTCACACCATCCCTTTTTCATTCATGTTTTTGGGTTGAATCCTTTAGAAATCCCAAGGTATGTCAAAACATTTGGTTTGAAAACCCAAAGTGGGAAGGTTTAGCAAATTTGCTAAAAAACGCGCAAGTTCGTCTCATTTTGCGAAAATGCGAACGTAAACGGTGTATGTTCATCTTTGAGTTTTGAACATCATGAACAATATTTATTGTTCAAGTTTAGATTGAAATGATGAACATAACTTGTTTGTTCATGCTGGTTTGAGAGTTTGGGAAGATAACTTGTTTTGCAAGTTATCCACAAAATGGTCATACGAACTTGTGATTTTGTCAAAATTATGCAAAATCCTTGTTATGGTTTGAAGAACATGGGTTTAAAAACTCTTAGGTTCTGAGCTCTGGGGCTAGAACCTCAAAAATTGGTCATTTTGACACAAAAACTCAGGTTCTGAGTTCTGTCATGGTCGCACTGCGACCATGACTTCGCACTGCGAAGCACGCGAAATTTTGGGTTCAGAAGCTGTTTCTGAACTTTTGTTCAGAAACAACTTCTGAACACACTCAGGACCTTATAGATGGGTGAAAAACTTTGAGTTTTTGGGGTGAAAAAGGTTGGACAAACCAGTTTTGATGTTTTGAAAACCTTGGGATTCCTTTGAAATTCAAAAGGGGTTTTTTGGAATCAAAAGGTTTTGAACCAAAATAGCTATGCAAACACAATTGTAAATGCAAGATAAAGCCTTAGAAACTTACAGAACTCCTTAGCAAAGCTCCAGCTGCACTTGGTTTGATTTGGTTGAAGGCTTTCACAAAGGTTTTGAAGATTTGTGATGAACTTGAACTTTTGTAAGCTTTGTGTTGGATGGATTGTTTCTGGTTATTTTGTGGAGTTTTGTAGGCTAAAATGAGTAGAGTTTCTGCTCTTGAAAATGCTGTGTTAACTGTGTTTGTATCCTTGGGCATTGCCTTCTATTTATAGGCCAAAACCAAATCTTTGTCATCATTACACAATCCCAAAATTCAGCTGATTTGTGGCCAAGATTAAGCTGAATCCCTTTGCATTAAATGCCAATTGATAGAGGCAACCCTGCCTTGTACCAAGGGGCAAGATCCAGCTTGATTTCAGCCACAAATTCAACTAATTCTAGAAGGTAATGATGAAGAACAAAGCTGATTTGCAATTGGCTAATGCTTGGGGATCAATCCTTGCAATCTCAATGGTTGATCAATGAAAACGTGCACTGTAATGTGCAGAGATTGAGGGATGAAAAGGCTACTTATGGCTGGTGTGAGAGGGTGAAAAGCTGCTGCAAAACAGAGTAGGCAATCATGGTTTTTCAAGTGAAAAAACCCAGCTGGTTTGACTGGTTTTGGGGGAAGCAAGCAGGAGGAAAGTCCTCAAGCAGGTGGCTGGCAACCTTGTGGTGGTTATCAGGTCACATGGGAGGGACTAGAGCTGCCCAAGGGCAAGCCCACTTGCTTGTCACATGCTAGGTTGGAAGAAAAAGGTTCCAACCTTGGCATTAATGGCAAGTCCTTCAATTCTGGCTTTGCTTGGCCCAATTAGCCATGAATGCTACTTAAAATAAATATGGAAATGATATGCAACAAATTCTGGAATTAAATCAAAGAAACCAAAAATCTGCAGAAAAATCGCAGACTTCGCAGTGCGAAGTGAGCTTCGCAGTGCGAAGTCCTCATTTTTGAAATGTTGACTTTTCTGTTGACTTTTGTTGACTTTTGACTTTTTTCCCCTCTTTGATTTTTTTTGATTTTTGTTTTAAAATGCGTAGGACAAAATTAGGGTACTACAGCTGCCCCTACTTAATTGTGTCTTCGCATAGAGTGCGTGAGTGCCGAGGGCATCTCATGAACTCTTTGCGAAGATCAATTAAGTAAAAAGAAGGACCCGAATTTTGTCCTTCGCGAAATGCAAATGCAATGGTTTGGTAAAGGTTGATCGTATCCAGCCGCTAACACTGGAGGTAGATCCACTGGGGGATGAAGGTAATCTTATCTAGGCACTGCTTCTAGAGGTCGATTCCTGAGGATGGCGATTTACTCTAGGATGTCACTAGAGGTGGAACGTTGAGGTAGGTGATCTTATCTAGGTACTGCTTCTAGAGGTCGATACCTAAGATGAAGGTTTACTCTAGGTACTGCTTCTAGAGGTGGATACCTAAGCTAGGTGATCTTATTCAGGTACTGCTTCTGAATGTCGATTCCTAACGAGCTGTGATCTTATTCAGCCGCTAACACTGAAGGTCGATACACTGGGGGAGGTGATCTACTCTAGGTACTGCTTCTAGAGATCGATACCTAAACTAGGTGATCTTATTCAGGCACTGCTTCTGAATGTCGATTCCTAACGAGTTGCGGTCTTACCCTAAATAGGTGCCCCTGGTTGAATGTTGATGGATGTTGGTGAATATGCGATACTCACTGGAGAATCCTTGTTGAGGATGCATGATTTATGAAATGAAATGCATGTGTATGAATGGTTTTAAATATGCATGCATGAATAAAATAATGTTGGTTGGGTGCCGAGCAGAGTCGGTCTTGGTTGTGGTTGTGTTCATGACAGTTGGGCTTTCTCTTTTTTGTTGGTTTGTTTTTGGTTGGTCGGTTTGGAAGGACAAGGTCCTTTGCCTACATACCCAAATGGGATCAAAACCGGTGTAGTTCGAGCTATTGCCCGAAGATTTGTGTGGGTTTGCCAATAATGATTGGACTTTTGTTTGGGGTTGAGACTCCCTGGGGAATATCAATAAAATTTGGGCTTTATTGTGGGCCAATGAAAATTGGGCTTTCTTTTTATTGTGCTTGACAAGATGATGATCTTGCTCCTACGTATCTCCTGGTGGGATGGAGAATTCAAAGCTTACGTAGTTCTTTGCTTTGCCAATGAATATTGGACTTTGGTTCGCCAATGATTATTGGGCTTTGGTTTGCCAATGAATATTGGACTTTTTGTTTGGTTGCCGAGCGAGGTCGGGCTTTTTGTTTTTGGTTGCCGAGCGAGGTCGGGCTTTTTGTTTTTGGTTGCCGAGCGAGGTCGGGCTTTTTGGTTTTGGTTGATCTCACTGGGGATATAAGGATCATTTTGGAAGCATGATCGATATCCGGCCTTAGTGGATGAAAAAGATGTATGAGGGTGAGCTTTATTTGGGGAAATTTGTTCCTCTGACACCCGGGATCTTTGCGTTTTACGCGCCGTGGGCTACGCACTTGTTTCTGCTGAAGAGCATGAGTCTTAAAATGACTGATGCAAAGCTTCAAGTTTTGAGTCCTCTGATGCAATACCGGTGACCAACGAAATTCTTTCGACATTTAACGTCCAAGTAAAAGACACACATTTTTTGTTTTTTTTTTTTTTTTATGTTATTCCCATATTTCAATGCATTATTTATCATGAATAAAAACACATTTTATGAGCAAGTAAGGACGCATAACAATGAAAAGATTTAAAGATGATTTTGATTCAACGAAACTTAGTCCCTTGTGTGGGTAACTATTCGTGAAAATGTAATCCCTATAAGAGGTGATTACTGAGATAGAGAAAAAGGGAGAAACAAAAAGACAAATGGAAATTTGCTTGGGTTTCACGTGCTACTTTCCCTATGACTTCGAAATAATTTGTTTTTGAAAGATGATAATGAGGTTGATCCTTTCCCTCTTGAATTCTGTCCGGACCTCACGTGCCGCAGTCTTTTGCCTTCTTTTTTTTTTGAAACCCCTAACTTTTACCTGGACCGCTCCTTCGAATTTTCAGTCCACTGGGGTATATTTCCTTTTTTGATGTCCTTAATTTTTGCCTAGACCGCCTTTTCAGGTTTTCGATCTACCAGGACGCTCTCTATTGCCTAAACCGCCCTTTCGGGTTTTCGATTTAGCGAGCTCTTTTCTTTTTGGCATAATATTTTTTTTGACTGCGCCGGAGTTTATTGATAGGGGGATCCTTGTGGATGGGTAATACCTTTTTTTTCCAAGCATTAAGTTTCCTTCTCTAAATTCTCGAGAATGAACTTTCTTGTAGAACTGTCCATGCCCCAATGCTGTGAGGTGTTTCTCTTTTATGGGGTTCAGTTGGTCGAACCGTGTTTGTGTTTGTGAATGCCAATGGAAATTGGGTTTTTTGTGATTGGATGACAAGCATGGTTTTTTGTGTTTGGTTGCCGAGCGAGGTCGGGCTTTTGTTTTTTTTTTTTTGGTTGCCGAGCAAGGTCGGGCTTTTTGTGATTGGAGTGGAGATGCCAATGAAAATTGGGCTTTATGTGTGATTGTGTTTGTAAGGGCCAATGGAAATTGGGCTTTTATTGGAAATGGTATTTGGGAATATGTTTGTGAGTGCCAATGAAAATTGGGCTTTTGGGTGTTTGGATGCCGAGCGAGGTCGGGCTTTTATTGTGGGATCCCGAGCGAGGTCGGGCTTTTTGTTTTTTTGGATGCCGAGCAAGGTCGGGCTTTTATGATGGGATGCCGAACAAGGTCGGGCTTTTGTTTGGATGCCGAGCGAGGTCGGGCTTTTGCTTTTTGGCTTCCGAGCAAGGTCGGGCTTTTGTGTGTTTTTTTTTTTTAAGGGAATGCCAATGGCAATTGGGCTTTTATTGGAAGTGGGGTTTGTGATTGCCAATGGAAATTGGGCTTTTTGTTTGGAAATTGTGTGTGCCAATGAAAATTGGTCTTTTGTTGGAGATGTGAGGAATGCCAATGATGACTTGGCTTTTTGTGTTTGGGGGATGCCAATGAAAATTGGGCTTTGTTTGTTTGGGAATGTGAGGAATGCCAATGACGACTTGGCTTTTTGTGGGAATTTGTGGGGAGTGCCGTAACGGCAAATGGTTTCATTTTTTTTTTGATGAGTTGGGCGACCACTTGTTTGGTCATGTTTGCATAGGAAGCTGCTTCGACCCATTTGGTGAAACAGTTGATGGCAGCTAGTATGAACTGGTGCCCTTTTGAAGCCTTTGGCTCAATCATTCCGAATATGTTTATGCCCCACATAGAAAAAGGCTAGGGTGATGTCATGACATTCAGAGGTGTTTGTGGTATGTGCCCCTTGTTGGCATAATTTTGTCACTTGTGACATGTCTTGGCATGGGTTTGGAAGGACTCCTCATGGATTTCTTCGGTGAGCATGACTGCTTCACGTTTATCCGCACATCTGAGTAAGACCTAATTTCTCTTGTAGAGTGTGTCCCGGCAGAGGGAAAACTGTAGTGCCATTCTTTTGAGGGCTCTCTTGGTGAGGTTGTATTACCCTATCCTCTTGATCCCCAAGTCGGGACAATCCTTCAGGAGGTTCAAAATCGTCCTTATTATCATCTTCCGTTTGGTTAATTCGAAGATTGAAGTCAAAAGGGATTGTAGCAGTGTTATTTTTGGTGGTGTATTTATGATGATTTTTTTTGTAGGGTTTATGAAAATTTAGTTGAGAACGAAAGAAAAACGAACTCTTTTGAACATAAACTGCAACTTTATTAATGACGAAAATGATTTGAAATATGGGGGTCCCATAAAAATTTATCATTTGCCTTGGGAAGAGCAAAATGATTTTTTTTGAAAAACAAGATAAATTACTTGGACAAAGAAATAATTTCCAGAATTTCGATGGCCTTCCGGTTTGCTCGGATCTCTTCCGAAACGCTACTGTACACCGGGTCGGGTACTTCTTTTTTCTGGTGTTTTTAGTGAGGGGATGATGTGAGGGTTTTGCTTTGAAATGCATAAAATGCATGTAAATGTATGAATGCAATGAATATGCAAAAATATGCCCCTTTTTTTTTTTGTTTATGCATAAAGTTTTATGAATGCAAATGTTATGACATGCAGGGGTTTGGTATATGAACGTTCAGAACTTCCCCCCATCCTCACGTGTAGGCTCTAAAGGTGAAATTTCCTAAGAAGAGGTCCCTAGAGTCATAGATCTCACATGGAATTAGGGTTGTCTATGGACATACGTCGACATGACTTCAATTAATTCCACATGAAAATCTCCTCTAAGCGGGGTTGGGCATCCTACCTCACGGACATACGTCAACGCGGGCTTCCGCACACAACCTCCTTCTAACTTAGTTTTTTTTCTCAAGCTCGGGTAGAGAGCCTCACACGTCCGGCATTAACCCGAACAATGTGGAGTAACATCACTCAAGTAAACCCCGCATTTGATATATATATGATATGAATATAAAGCAAAAATAAAGCAAATATAAACATAAAGAATAAATATGACATGGATGAATAAAATAAAAGCATGGCACGCAAAGAAAATAAAACAATTGGCTTTAAACCAAATAGGTTAGGCTTGACTCACTAGTGGGAACAGGGTCCCCAGTGAAGTCGCCAGCTGTGCGCACCTCGTTTTTTTCCTCGGGAAAAAGACGCGCAAATCCTCCGAGGTCGTTCGCAAACGCTCGGAGGGCCTTTGTGAAGCCGCCACCAAAGTTTTTGTGTAAAGGGAACGTTGATAAACCCTTAAGTTTTTTTTTTGTTGTAAAGGGAAACGATAATAAAACCCTTTAGACGATGAGGATAAGGATTTGGTCATCGCAACCATTGTCGGGTTCGAGAGTCGATTACGCAAGGGGAAGGTATTAGCACCCCTCACGTCCGTTGTACTCAACGGGAACCTTCTATTTGGTTTAAAGCTTGAATTGTTTTTTTTAATACTTTGCGTGCATGTTCATTTATGTTAAACATAATAAAAGGGGGGAAAGAGATAAAAACAAACGAAAGAAAGAAAAAAAGTTTTTATTATTGCGCTTGACAAGATGTCGATCTTGCTCCTACGTATCTCCCGGTAGTCGGAGAATTCAAAGCGTACGTAGTTCTTTGGTAGAAAAACGTACATGTGTTGGTTGATTTTAAATGGACGATGTTTTAACCGAATTCTTGCGATTAGAACGTAGCTTGTATGCTCGCACTTGGAGACTTATTAAGCGTTTGTTCGTGAATCACATTAGAATTGCTAAAAGGTACGTCCGTTAGAGTAAAGGGTTGAATTGGTCGCTATGGGACCAAGGGAGGTGCAATGGACTCAAACGAGTCAAACATTGACCGAGTGGACTCAAACGAGTCGGGCGATTGTTCGATTGATCCACTGAGATCAAGAACGGGTACAATGGACTCGGACGAGTCGAACATTGACCGAGTGGACTCACATGAGTCGAGGGGTTGAGTCTAATGGCCAACGGGGGACCAAAAGGTTTGGATTGACCACAAGGGGCCAAGATTTGGTTTGGTTAGGGTTGTACATATTGAAAAAAAAGGGAATGACGATTGTCCGAGCGACGAGACATACGTCACGCATTCGTACAATCGGGGCGATGGAGAGACATACGTCACACCATCCCTTTTTCATTCATGTTTTTGGGTTGAATCCTTTAGAAATCCCAAGGTATGTCAAAACATTTGGTTTGAAAACCCAAAGTGGGAAGGTTTAGCAAATTTGCTAAAAAACGCGCAAGTTCGTTTCATTTTGCGAAAATGCGAACGTAAACGGTGTATGTTCATCTTTGAGTTTTGAACATCATGAACAATATTTATTGTTCAAGTTTAGATTGAAATGATGAACATAACTTGTTTGTTCATGCTGGTTTGAGAGTTTGGGAAGATAACTTGTTTTGCAAGTTATCCACAAAATGGTCATACGAACTTGTGATTTTGTCAAAATTATGCAAAATCCTTGTTATGGTTTGAAGAACATGGGTTTAAAAACTCTTAGGTTCTGAGCTCTGGGGCTAGAACCTCAAAAATTGGTCATTTTGACACAAAAACTCAGGTTCTGAGTTCTGTCATGGTCGCACTGCGACCATGACTTCGCACTGCGAAGCACGCGAAATTTTGGGTTCAGAAGCTGTTTCTGAACTTTTGTTCAGAAACAACTTCTGAACACACTCAGGACCTTATAGATGGGTGAAAAACTTTGAGTTTTTGGGGTGAAAAAGGTTGGACAAACCAGTTTTTATGTTTTGAAAACCTTGGGATTCCTTTGAAATTCAAAAGGGGTTTTTTGGAATCAAAAGGTTTTGAACCAAAATAGCTATGCAAACACAATTGTAAATGCAAGATAAAGCCTTAGAAACTTACAGAACTCCTTAGCAAAGCTCCAGCTGCACTTGGTTTGATTTGGTTGAAGGCTTTCACAAAGGTTTTGAAGATTTGTGATGAACTTGAACTTTTGTAAGCTTTGTGTTGGATGGATTGTTTCTGGTTATTTTGTGGAGTTTTGTAGGCTAAAATGAGTAGAGTTTCTGCTCTTGAAAATGCTGTGTTAACTGTGTTTGTATCCTTGGGCATTGCCTTCTATTTATAGGCCAAAACCAAATCTTTGTCATCATTACACAATCCCAAAATTCAGCTGATTTGTGGCCAAGATTAAGCTGAATCCCTTTGCATTAAATGCCAATGGATAGAGGCAACCCTGCCTTGTACCAAGGGGCAAGATCCAGCTTGATTTCAGCCACAAATTCAACTAATTCTAGAAGGTAATGATGAAGAACAAAGCTGATTTGCAATTGGCTAATGCTTGGGGATCAATCCTTGCAATCTCAATGGTTGATCAATGAAAACGTGCACTGTAATGTGCAGAGATTGAGGGATGAAAAGGCTACTTATGGCTGGTGTGAGAGGGTGAAAAGCTGCTGCAAAACAGAGTAGGCAATCATGGTTTTTCAAGTGAAAAAACCCAGCTGGTTTGACTGGTTTTGGGGGAAGCAAGCAGGAGGAAAGTCCTCAAGCAGGTGGCTGGCAACCTTGTGGTGGTTATCAGGTCACATGGGAGGGACTAGAGCTGCCCAAGGGCAAGCCCACTTGCTTGTCACATGCTAGGTTGGAAGAAAAAGCTTCCAACCTTGGCATTAATGGCAAGTCCTTCAATTCTGGCTTTGCTTGGCCCAATTAGCCATGAATGCTACTTAAAATAAATATGGAAATGATATGCAACAAATTCTGGAATTAAATCAAAGAAACCAAAAATCTGCAGAAAAATCGCAGACTTCGCAGTGCGAAGTGAGCTTCGCAGTGCGAAGTCCTCATTTTTGAAATGTTGACTTTTCTGTTGACTTTTGTTGACTTTTGACTTTTTTCCCCTCTTTGATTTTTTTTGATTTTTGTTTTAAAATGCGTAGGACAAAAATAGGGTACTACACCCTTGATCACCAGTTTAGCAGGAACAGTCAGGTAGCCCTCTATGGGTAGGGTTAAGACTTGGCGATCATAGGTATCCCCAAGATTGCCAAGGTAGGCACGGCGACCCTAGGTTCCCTGTGGTTGCCAACAGTAGGTAGGGTAGGAGCTCACTGAGACGTTATGTCTCATCCCTTTCCTTCTGGTGCAGGTTCTCAGCAGGAAGCACGACGTAAAGGTAAAGAGAAAGCTTTAGATTGATCGTGCTGCTTAAGTTATTTTTGGATGTTTGTATATAATGATGTATATTATTGAGGATGTTATGTATCAGATTTTCAGATTGTATCAGAAACTCATGTATTGTATAATTAATCAGCCAATTTTCTGTATTGTATTTAATGTATCCAGTACGAAATTTTAATACTCGTAAGAGATCCTAGGCAATATCTATATGGGTGTTACAATTTGGTATCAGAGCAGGTCGATTCAGACCGTGCCTTGGGTCATTAAAGTACAATCCAAGTTTGTGGACCTCTTGGATCCAGGACATTATTCTAAATGTTATATTCAGTTAAAACTGATCACATTGACTTGTATATGACAGCTAGGATAAGATGTCTGGGAGAAGAAGAGAACCCGGTAGACCTCGTGCTAATCAAGCCAGTGATGAAAGTGAAGGACCAAGTATGAATTCGTGGGAACAAATGATACAGCAGCAGCAGGCCTGGCAGCAGCAGTATCAAGAGCAGCAAGCTCAGAATGCATTACAGTATCAGCAGATGATGCTGATGATGCAACAACAAGCTCAGCAACAGGTTCAAGCCCAACAGCAATGGATGGAGATGATGCAGCAAGGGCAGGGTTTCCATCCACCGCCACCACCTCCTCCCGCAATTGGTAACCCCGTGTTCCGGGAATATAATAGGCATCACCCTCTGGAGTTTAATGGAGAAGGTGAACCTCAAGAAGCTAGGAAGTGGATAAAACAGATGGAAAAGTTCTTTAGGATGGCTGAATGTTCAGAAGAGGATAAAGTAGTCTATGCCACAAATCAACTCAGAGGCGCAGCAGAAGATTGGTGGGAATCTGCTCAGCGCAGGATGGAAGCGAATGGTGTAGAAGTGAACTGGTTGAACTTTAAAGAAGTGATGTTGGAAAAATATTTACCTTTGTCTTACAAGGTAAAGAAGGAACAAGAATTCTTGGAATTGAAACAGGGTAGTATGTCAGTGGCAGAGTTCACCAAGAAGTTTGAAGAGCTGTCCTATTATTCTACACATAATGAGTATGCTGAGAATGAAGTCTGGAAGATGAACCAGTACAAACGAGGTTTAAGAGGTGAAATCGACACTGCAATAAGCCTTCAGAGAACTGCAAGTTATGATGAACTGGTGCATGATAGTTTGGTGTTTGAAGCAGGACTTGCTAAGGCCTCGAAAGAAAGAGCGGCAGCTTTTGAAAAGAAGAAGAGTAGAATGTCAGATAAGTATCATGACAAGCTTAAGCCAAAAGGATCTCCTCAAAGAGGGAAGCAGACATACTCTCCACGATCTAATCCTCCACGGACTAATCCTACTTGTAAGACGTGTGGGAGATTGCATCAAGGAGAGTGTATGGAAGGTGCTAATGTATGCTATGGATGTAAGCAGCCCGGACACTTCTTGCGAGAATGCCCTTATAAGCGAGGAAAAGGAGTAGTTGAAGGAACAATTACTAGTAAGGGCAGAGTGTACTCCCTAGATGGCGCAAAGGCTTTGGCTAATAAAGATTTGATTGCCGGTATATGCTATCTTGGTTCAAACCGAGTAAAAGTTCTTTTTGATTGTGGCGCTACGTGTTCTTTTATTTCATATAAATGTGTAGAGACACTGCAATTACCTTTGTCTCCGTTGAATCCTCCAATGTTAGTATCTACCGCTACTGAAGGCGGAATTGAGGCAAAGTATGTTTGTGAAAACTGTCCTATCACTGTGTCTAGTAAGACTTATTATGTTGATTTAGTATGTCTCCCGATGGAGCAACTTGACGTGATCTTAGGCATGGATTGGCTCTCCGCTAACCATGTGTACATCGGATGTTCCGAGAAGAGTATTTATATGCCGACCAGTGATACGGCGGAAGGTGTGGCTCTGTCTGAATTGATTAACCGCACCCATCAATTAATTCAATTCATTTGTGCTCAAGATAGAGGATTTTATGTTATGCTCACTGTGGCTTCAGAATCAGAGTTAAGTCCCAGTGATATTCCCGTTGTGAATGAATACCTAGATGTTTTTCCTTCGGAAGTGACTAGTCTGCCTCCAGAGCGTGAGGTGGAGTTCTCTATTGATTTAATTCCAGGAGCGGAGCCAGTATCTATGGCACCGTATAGAATGTCACCAACAGAACTTAAAGAGCTGAAATCTCAACTAGAAGAGTTAATTCAGAAGCATTTTATCAGACCCAGTGTGTCACCTTGGGGTGCTCCAGTTCTATTAGTCAAGAAGAAAGATGGAAGCATGAGGCTGTGTATAGACTACCGCCAACTGAATAAAGTGACCATTAAGAACAGGTATCCTCTTCCAAGGATTGATGATCACCTAGACCAGCTTAAAGGAGCAACAGTATTTTCTAAAATTGATCTTCGATCAGGTTATCATCAGATCCGTATCAAGTCTTCAGATGTGTCTAAAACGGCGTTTCGTACGCGTTATGGGCACTATGAATTTCTGGTTATGCCTTTCGGTGTAACTAATGCTCCAGCAGTATTTATGGATTATATGAACCGAATATTTCAGCCTTAGCTGAATCAATTTGTGGTGATTTTCATAGATGACATATTGATCTATTCCAAAGATCCTTAGGAACATGCTCAGCACTTGAGTATTGTTTTGAATGTCCTTAGAGACAAACAGTTGTACGCCAAATTCAGCAAGTGTGAGTTCTGGTTGTCAGAGATTAAGTTTTTGGGTCACGTTATTTCTCAAGAAGGAGTAGCCGTTGATCCGTCTAAAGTTGAAGCTGTTCTTAGTTGGGAAAGACCCAAGAATGTGGCTGAAGTCATGAGCTTTTTAGGCTTGGCAGGTTAATACCGACGGTTTATTATGAAGTTTTCTCAGATTGCCTTACCTCTGTCATGCCTCACCAGAAAGGACGTGCCCTTTATTTGGGACGAAGAATGTGAAGAGAGCTTCAGAGTTTTGAAAAGAAAATTGACTAAAGCGACAGTGTTGGCAATACCAGATCCTGATAAGAGATACACCGTTTTCTGCGATGCATCTTCTAAGGGACTGGGAAGTGTTCTGATGCAAGGGGAAAATGTGATAGCATATGCATCTAGACAGCTCAAGACTCACGAGGAGAATTACCTGACCCATGATCTCGAGTTAGCAGCTATAGTCTTTGCATTGAAAGTGTGGCGACATCATTTGTATGGTGCACAGTTTGATTTGTTCAGTGACCAAAAAAGTTTGAAATACTTGTTTGATCAACGAGACCTTAACATGAGGCAGAGACGATGGATGGAATACCTGAAAGATTTCGATTTCGATTTGAAATACCACCCAGGAAAGGCAAATGTGGTAGCAGATGCTTTGAGTCGAAAGGCCTTAGTTAAAGCTGAAGTAATGATGCATACATGTGGGTTATATGAAAAGTTTAGAGATCTTAACCTCCATGTTACCGAGTTGGAAGGTGGCATCCTATTGAACAAGTTAGAGATTTCAAGCGACCTACGGTCTAGGATTGCACAAGCGCAATCTATGGATATGGATCTTCAAAGGAAAATTGGCCAATCAGAGTTTTCTTTGGCACCAGATGGTATACTACTGTTTGAAGGGAGAATTTATGTTCCGAATGATGAAGAATTAAAAAGGTTGATTTTGGAAAAGGCACACAAGAGCAGTTTCAGCATTCATCCAGGTACCACCAAGATGTATCAAGATTTGAAGAGAGAATATTGGTGGCCTAGCATGAAAAAGGATATTACGGAATTTGTGTCGCGATGCATTGTGTGTCAGCAGGTGAAGATTGAACATCAAAGACCTGCAGGGATGTTAGTACCCTTGGAAATTCCTCAATGGAAATGGGAAGAGATAACTATGGACTTTGTGAGTGGATTACCTCGAACACAGCGAGGACATGACTCCATTTGGGTGATAGTGGATCGGTTAACCAAGTCTGCTCATTTCTTGCCGGTTAAGACCACTTACCGAGCCTCTCAGTATGCCGAATTGTTTATTTCGGAGATTGTGAAACTCCATGGTGTTCCTGCTAGTATTGTGTCTGATAGAGATCCGATTTTCACCTCCCACTTTTGGAGAGCTTTTCAGAAAGCTTTAGGGACCAGATTAAAGATGAGCACGTCCCATCATCCTCAAACAGACGACCAGTCCGAGAGAACTATTCAGACATTAGAGGATATGCTACGTGCGTGCATTCTAGAAGATGGAGGAAGTTGGAATGATCACCTACCTTTGATCGAATTTTCTTACAACAACAGTTACCATTTTAGTATCGGAATGGCACCGTATCAAGCCTTATATGGTAGGAAATGTAGAACCCCACTTTGCTGGGTTGAGGTCGGTGATAAGAGCATTTTGGGACCAGAAATCATTCAGGAGACTACCCTAAAGATTAAATCTATTCAGGATAAGATGAGAATAGCCCAAAGTCGCCAGAAAAGTTATGCAGACAAAAGGCGAAGGCCTTTGGAATTTGAAGAAGGAGACCATGTATTCCTCAAAGTCACACCTAAGTTGGGCCTAAGAGGAGCATTCAGAACCAAGAAACTTTGTCCAAGGTATGTTGGACCATTTCAGATACTTAGACGCGTCGATCCAGCAGCTTATCAGTTAGCGCTGCCGCCGGCTATGTCAGGTTTGCATGATGTTTTCCACGTCTCTCAACTGAGGAAGTTCATTCCCAATCCTTTTCAACCAGTGGAGCTGGACAGTATTGATTTGAGATTAGATTTAACCTTTCAACCCGAGCCAGATCAGATAATTGATCGTGATGTTAAATCTTTGCGGAACAAAGAAATTCCTATTGTTAAGGTGGTTTGGAAAGGTTCTCCCGACGGCGAAGCTACGTGGGAGCTAGAGTCAGAGATGCAAGAGAATTATCCGCATCTATTTTCAGGTAAATTCTAAATTTCGAGGACGAAATTTCTTTAAGGGGGGTAGATTGTAATATCCCGCTTAGATGTAACGGTTAACAGCGTAGAAACTTATTAAGCAAGCATGGCAATTATGTAAATATGTGGCAATGGCGATTTCGTAAATATGTGGGAATGGAAGAGTTAATTAAAGGAGGAAAACAAGATATCTCTTGTTCATTTTCCTTCTCTCCCTCACTCTTCCAATCAGCTCTCACTCCGTCCTCCCCATTAGTCACACGCCCTCCTCCCTAAATTGCCACAATCTAGTAAGCTTCATCCTAATTCTTGTGAGAAAATCTTGCAAAGCAAGCTTGTTTTTGGAAAGCTATAACAAGAGAAAGAAAAGAAGAAAACAAGGAAGAATCAAGAAAAGAGTAGGAGCAAAGTAGGGCTTTTGGAACCAGAACTTAGTAAGCACCAATTGAGGATTAAGGTGAGCTCCACAGGGTTTTAGAACCCGCTTTGAGTAAGTTTAGTGGAAGTTTACAAATTTGAGTTAAAGTTTAGAATTGTATCCTAACTTCTTTTGCTTGATAATTCATTGATAAATCATGTTGTAATCTGTCAATAAGCCTTAGAATTTGATCCTTTAAGCTGTTATGATATTTGATTATGCCTGGAATAGCCAAGAATTGTGAAAATCCACGTTTTGAACAATTGCAATTCGGCCACCGAATGCCCAAATTCGGCCACCGAATTTGACAGCAAAATTTCCATTTTTGGTTCGCTGAAAATCGGCCACCAAATTGGCCAATTCGGCCACCGAATTGCATGTGTTTTTTTGACAATGTTTGGATTAATTTGGGATCAGGTAGCAATTATCAGACGGTGATCCTAGGTTTCCCCTTGATCACCAGTTTAGCAGGAACAGTCAGGTAGCCCTCTATGGGTAGGGTTAGGACTTGGCGATCATAGGTATCCCCAAGATTGCCAAGGTAGGCACGGCGACCCGAGGTTCCCTGTGGTTGCCAACAGTAGGTAGGGTAGGAGCTCATTGAGACGTTATGTCTCATCCCTTTCCTTCTGGTGCAGGTTCTCAACAGGAAGCACGACGTAAAGGTAAAGAGAAAGCTTTGGATTGATCGTGCTGCTTATGTTATTTTTGGATGTTTGAATATAATGATGTATATTATTGAGGATGTTATGTATCAGATTTTCAGATTGTATCAGAAAATCATGTATTGTATAATTAATCAGCCAATTTTCTGTATTGTATTTAATGTATCCAGTACGAAATTTTAATACTCGTAAGAGATCCTAGGCAATCTCTATATGGGTGTTACAGGATGAAACATCAATTAGAGGATTATCAGATTCATGCAGATAACATTCCTATTTATTGTGATAATACTGCTGCAATATGTCTGTCTAAAAATCCAATTCTGCATTCTAGAGCCAAGCACATAGAAATAAAACATCATTTTATAAGAGATTATGTTCAGAAGGGTGTTTTAGATATTCAGTTCATTGATACTGATCATCAATGGGCTGACATATTCATAAAACCCCTAACAGAAGAAAGATTCAATTTTATTAAAAAGAATCTGAACATGCATTTTATCTCTTGAACATGTGCTTGAATCTGAATGAATACTGAGACCCTGAGTTTATCAGAAGCTAAGACTTATCAGACACTCATTTTCTGAGAGTCTGAAGAAAGTTAAGTCTGAAAAACTTCAGAGTCTGAAGGTTCAGAACCTAGATTTTCTGACTTCTGAATCTGATAGAAATCTAATGTTTGGTTAGAATCTGATAAGTATAACCCTGGGCAATGATGATTTAAGCTTTGAAAGTTTATACTTTGTCCCTCCCAAAGTCATCAATATGAAAATGTGTTTTTCTGTTTTTGGTATCAAATGCTCAAAATGTTTTAACACAGACACATTTTTCAAATGCTCAATTTGTATCAGACATGTTCAGTATTTCAGAACATATTTAAAAATTGGTATCAGTCTTGTCTGAAAGAATTCAGCAGCACTGAACCAAATGCTATATCTTAGTATTAGCAACAATACTTTTGGTATCAGGTTCTGAAATAAATTCAATAGTGCTAAAACCTTAAGTAGGTATATGATCTGAACAATTTTGTCTCAAAATAGTTCAGTGATATTGAATAAGATATACTGAACATACTATGTCTGAACAAAGAATGCTCTGATCAGAAGCTCTGAACTATTTTTTTTTTCTGCTTCTGAACATCAGTCTATTTTTAATGCAATGTCATATACTCATGTAAAATCAAGTATGCTCTGATGCTCATCTTTGCTGCTTGATTACCTATATGATTGCATGATTATCTCACATGTTTTTCAAACTCTCTCAAAATTCTGAAAGTTTTTATGAAAGGGGGAGAAATGTTTTCAAACTCTCTTAAAAAGGGGAGAATTTTCTCTGAAACTGTTTTCTAAAATTCTTTTTGTTGATGACAAAAGGGGGAGAAAAAGGAAACAAGTATTAAGGCTCCTGAGCTCAAAACATAAGTTAAATTCTGTCAGTAATTAACTTATGAAAGGGGAGTAAAAGGCTTTAAGGCCTGAGGCTCTGAACATAAGTTAAGTTCTGAATGAAATTAACTTATGAGAACTGTTTTTAACTCTTAGCCTCTGAATTAAATTCTGTGAGATACATTACTCTTAGTGAGTAAAATGAATTTAAAATAACTTGGATAAGACTCAGGGAGCTTAAAAAACTCATCCTGTGGATTATCAGACTTAGGGGGAGAGCTTACGAACCTCAGAACCTGAAGTCAGCAAGTTATTTATAATTATGAGTGATAATTTCACTTTAATGTTTTACGTTGAGTTTAATTAACTTGGATAAGAAACAAGGGGAGCTTACAAACCTCACCTTGTGAACTGTCAGACCTAGGGGGAGCTTACAAACCCCTCCTGAAGTCAGCTTGTTAATTAAACTTAACAACAATTCTGAAATTTTCACATTTGTGATTTAAACTGAATTTAATTAACTTGGATCAGACTCAGGGGGAGCTTACAAACCTCATACCCTGTTGTCAACTTATTAATTAAATTAACAACAATTTTCTGATTAATACTTATGTTTGTCATCATCAAAAATGGGGAGATTGTTGGAACAAAATGTGTTCAACAACTCTCTTATGAATTAAGGGGGAGATTGTTGAAACATTATGTGTAAACATATCTCTCTTTAAGGTTTTGATGATAACAAAGTGTTAAAAAGAAAATTGGTTATTGCTAATGCTTTGTTCAAGTTATGCAGAAACCATGTTCTTAATGTTGATTAATTAATATTGGTTATGGAAGAACAAGCTAAGAGCAAGAAGGAAAGCTCAGAAGCAATGTTGCAAAGTTGGAAGAAAACTGGGTCTGAAGGGTGAGTCTGAAGACTGGGTCTGAAGGGTGCGTCTGAAGGCTGAGTCTAAAGATTGAGTCTGAAGGCAGCGTCTGAAGTCTGAGTCTGAGGGTCAACGAAAGTCAACGTCTGAAGGGAGCGTCTGATGAACAGTGCGTCTGATGAACAGTGCGTCTGAAGGTTAACAAAAGTCAACATCTGATGAACAGTGTTTCTGAAGTCTGAGTCTGAAGAAGAGCTTCTGAAGTACTGTTCACGCAGAAGCTTCTGAAGTCTGATGTGGCAAGAAAAGCAATTGTTACTGTGCGCATTTAATGCCTACTTTTGTCAGAACAACTCCAATGGAACAGTTGTCTCCCTGACTCAAACATTCCCCAGCTTTTAAGGAAAGCAATTTCAAAAATGGCTGCTGCACTCTGATTTTCGCTGAAGTTTAGCTCGCAATTCAGCCTGGCCTAGTTCACTACTTGCAACGGCTCTTTGCCTAATTTCTGAACATCTTCAACAGCTCTAATTTCCTCTATATAAGGAAGAAGAATTGAAGAAGAAAAATGCTAAGACTCTTGGAACAAAAACTGTCTGAAACTTGCTCTGTTTTGCTGTCAAAACTCATAGTTCACAAAACTCTTAGAAATTCTTTTTACCTTTGTATCTTAGAATTTCTTAAGGTTAAGAGTCTTAACCTGTGTTGTATTAAGTGAACACCTCTGATATTTGATCAAGTGTTTAACCCAAACTTAATCTCTTTGTAATTTAGTTTGGTTTAAATCTTAGTCTGCGTGCTAAGCATCATAAGTCTCATTACTTAGTGTTCTGAGCAATTGTAGCCTCATTCCTTTGTGGTCTGAGTAGGAAGTCTCATTCCTTTGTGGTCTGAGCATTGGGAAGCCTCTTGACTTAGTGTCTTGAGTATTAGAAGTCTCTTCCTTTGTGGTTGAGCAACTGGATGTCTCTTCCTTTGTGGTTGAGCAATTGTAATCATCTGATTATAGTTCAAATCTCTTGTTAGTAACAAGGGGACTAGACTACTTCCAACTTGTGGAAGGAACTAGTATAAAAATATTGTGTGTCTCTCTTTCCCTCTCTCTTTTCATTTGAATCTGCTGCATAAACACTTTGATAATAGTTTAGAATCTAATTCTGAACTTGTCTTAAGTTTTGAAAAGAAAGAAACCCAAGTTTTTGAGTCCACACAATTCAACCCCCCCCCCCCCTTCTTGTGTGTTTTTCTCACCTTCAGTCTCTTGCTTTGTGCTTGAGCATTATAAGTCTCTTGCTCTGTGCTTGAGCATTTGTAATTTTGGTGATTATAGTGAAAAATCTCTTGTAAGTAACAAGGGGCCTGGACTACTTCCTGGTTGTGGAAGGAACCAGGATAATTGCTTTGTGTCTTTCTTCTCTCTCTCTCTCTCTCTCTCTCTCTCTCTCTCTCTCTTTAACTTTGTTTTATCCGCTGCACTTAACTCTGAACATTGCTTCAGACTCTGATCCATCAGAAGCTGAATATTGAACATTGTTAAAAAGAAGAAAAAGCCAACACAATTCAACCCCCTTCTTGTGTTTTTCTCACCTTCAGTTGGTATCAGAGCTCCGGTTCTGATATTTCAACACTTAACCATGTGTCAGTAAAGATCTTGAGAAAAACATGTCTACTGGTAGTGGAGCCAGTTTTCTGATACTAGAACTTCAGGAAACAGCAGAGTTGTCTCATATGATTATGGTGCATATGATAAATCTAACTCTCATCATAATAAACCTCCTATGTTTAAAGGAGACTCTGAAAAGTTTTCCTGGTGGAAGAGCAAGATGTATAGTCATATCATTGGTGTTGATGATAGTCCATAGGACATCATTGAAGATGGTATTTCTATTCCTGTTGATGAAGAAGTTGTAGCAATTGATAGAAAACGCTCTCAGATGCTGAAAGAAAGATCTACATAAAGCATCACGAGCTGAGAGGCATCATTGTTGAAGCTTTACCTCGTAATGAATACTTGAAGTTGAGTGATAAGTTTACTGCTAAGGCTATCTTTACTTCTCTCTGTTCAAATTATGAAGGTAACAAGAAGGTTAGAGAAGCTAAAGCTATTCTTCTTGTTCAACAGTATTGAGACAATGTTCTCAAGGTTTCAGACTCTAGTGTCTGGACTTCAAATACTGAAGAAAAGCTATTCAACTGCTCATCATGTGAACAAGATCCTGAGAAGCTTGCCTGCTAAATGGAGACCTAAAGTGACTGCTATATAGGAAGCAAGAGATCTAAATACTCTAAGTATTGAAGATCTTGTGAGTTCTCTAAAGTGTCATGAACTAGGGCTCAATGAGGATGAACCTGCAAAGAAGGTAAAATCTATTGCACTGAAGTTCAAAGGAAAGTCTTCAAAAGACTTCAGTATCTGGCTAAAAAGAGCAAGAGATTCTTAAACAAAAGCAGTGGCTTCAAGGGATCAGGTTCTAAGAAGGAAGATCAGAAGGGCTGCTACAACTGTAAGAAGTTGGGTCATTTCATTGCTGACTGTCCAGAACTGCAAAAGGACAAATCTAAAGAGAAGTAAAAAAGCACCAGCTCCAAATTAAGTAAATTTAGAAACAAGATCAAGAAAAGTCTGATGGCAACTTGGGATGATCTTGATAAAGAGTCGGACTTTGACAAAGAAGATGAAGAAGAAGCCAATCTAGCTTTAGTTGCAATAGTATCTTCAGATGTAGAGGCAGAATAAGATTCTGACAATGAAGATGAGGTATACTCTAAACTATCTAAGTCTAAACTTATTGATACATTTAAAGAGCTTATGAGTCATTACAACAGTAAGTCTAAATAGATAAAAAGTTTAAAAGAAAGGTATAACTTGCTAGCTTAAGAAAACCATAGACTTCATCTTCAGATAACAAAACTGGAAGATTGATATAGTGGTTTCCTTACAATGACTGATAAGAAATCTGATGAACCTTTAAGTGAGCAAGATTGCTTCAATGATTCATGGTGTTAGTAGGAACAGGGGAGAAGGTATTGGTTTCTCTAAAGATCCTTTTAGTCAATCCAAGAAAGCCAAACTATCACCCTGTTCTAAAGATATTAAGAAAGGTCTAAAGGTTTGTTTTGTGAATCCAAAACTCTGAACAAATCAGAATCAAGATTCTTAATTACAAGGTTCTGAAGAAAACAGAACCCAAGTTTTCAAAAGTTCAGGTTCTGAGGAGATCAAAATCACGAACTGTTGAGTCTTTTGGTGTTGGCTGCATGTTATGGCAAAACCAAGATATTGAATAGAAGCTTTTCCTTATGATGAACATTTCTTCAGTTGCAAGTTTTGTGTTTTGAAGCCATTCAGAAGCAGAAAATGTCATCAGAAGCTGAATGCACTGTAGCAGTTCAGAAGCTGATTTCAGGTTCTGAAGCCAGCATTGACTTTTGTTGACCACATCAGAAGCTGGGTTTTCAGATTAGTTTTTGCGCGTATCTTGGGAGATTTAGCAAGGAATTATCTTTATATAATTGCTTCTAGAAGGCTGGTTTAATTGGAGAAGATATCTTTGAAGATTTGGTTCAAAATTATGAAAATTTATATTTTCTGTTTTAAATCTTTCAAAGATTGGATGCAGTTTTATTTGTTACATTATTGGTTCAATCTTATTTCAGTAACAAATCAAATCAGAAGATTGGTTTTATTTTGCAAGACTGAAGGCTATATAAGGAGGAGGGCTGCTGCTATTCAAGAGACGATTTGAAGAGTTTAAGATCAGAGAATTGAGTCTTAGTTGTTTTTAAGCTTTTGCTTTGTTTTTGTACGCCACTCATATGTTTTGAGTTGGTTTAGGATTGTCATTGAGTTGTAATTCATTCTAAGCCTCTAGGTACGAATGAAGTTTTGTCTTTGAAGGTGTATTCAAAAACAGGGGAGTTTTAGTATTCAGAACTGGGTTAAGTTCAAAGGGGAGTTCAAGTAGCTGGGTTGCAGTTGCTTGAATAGGAAGTTAGAGGTTTTCTAATACTCAACGTGTTGGGTAGAATTCAAGACTAGGTGGAGATTAATTGCTTAGGATAGGAGCTGGGAGTCAGTGTCTTGAGTCATAAGGATTATTTCCTATAGTGGAATTCCTTCCTGGATTGGTATCCCCCAGAGTAGGAGGTGTTTACTCCGAACTGGGTTAACAAACCTTGTGTGTTCTTTAGCTTTCCTGTACTTTTTATTTCTGATATTTATCTGCTTTAAATTGTGCTAAGTCATTGTTCAGAACCTGTCTTGGTTCAGAACCTGAAATCTCTTAAGTATTGCCTGGCCAGAATTTCAATTGGCATCAGAGCAGGCACCCTGCCTGTAATTTGGGTGAGATCCAGAGGCATTAATTACTGGCAAGCATGGATAGAGAAGGAGGATATGTCAATAGACCACCCCTACTAGATGGCACAAACTATGAGTATTGGAAGTCTAGGATGTGTGCTTTTCTAAAATCTATTGACAGCAGGACTTGGAAAGCTGTGATCAAAGGCTGGGATCATCCTGTGTATACAGACAAAGATGGTAACAAGACTGAGGTTCTGAAGCCTGAGGAGGAATGGACCAAAGCTGAAGATGATCTGTCACTGGGAAATTCAAAAGCTTTGAATGCTATCTTCAATGGTGTTGATCAGAACATGTTCAGACTCATCAAACAATGTACTGTGGCTAAGGATGCTTGGGAAATTCTGAAGACCACTCATGAAGGAACTTCTAAGGTGAAGATGTCCAGATTGCAGCTGCTGACGACCAAGTTTGAGAACCTGAAGATGAAGGAGGATGAGAATATCCAGGATTTCTATATGAATGTGCTTGATATGGCAAACTCTTTTGATTCTCTTGGTGAAAAGATGTCTGATGAGAAGTTAGTCAGAAAAATCCTCAGGTCCCTGCCCAGAAGATTTGATATGAAAGTGACAGCAATTGAGGAGGCTCATGATATTACCACTATGAAGCTTGAGGAGCTGATTGGGTCATTGCTCAATTTTGAAACTGCCTTTTGTAAACAGACTGAGAAGAAAGGAAAAGGTGTAGCCTTTAGTGTTAATTCAGGAGCTGATGATCAACATGAGTCTGATGAGGAGGATTATGACTTATCAGAAGCTCTAGTGTTGCTGGGAAAACAATTCAACAAGATTCTGAAGAATGTTAACAGAAAAGCCAAAGCCAAAGGTCAGAATTTCAGAGTCAATAACAAAAAGCAACAAACTGATGAGAAAAAGACCAAGTCTGAGGAGAAAAGCAACCAAGCTAAAGGTGTGCAGTGCTATGAGTGTGAAGGGTATGGACATATCAAGTCTGAATGTCCCACTTTTCTCAAGAAGCAGAAAAAGAGCCTAGCTATTTCATGGTCTGATGATGGTTCTGAAGATGATGATGTTAGTGAATCTGATATGTGTGATACTGGTCTGGTTGTAAGGTCAGGAGCTATCTTGAAGAAGGAACCTGGTTTAGAATCTGAGACCTTTTCAGAGTCTGACTCAGAGTCTGAAGCCTCATCTGTGTCTGAAGCTGCTAAAACCTCATATGATGAACTAGCTGATAACTACAAGAAGTTGTATACCAGAAGTGCTGAGGTTTGCAAACAAGTTTTGGATCAGAAGGAGACTATTCTTCAACTGGAGGCTGAAAAAGGTGAACTGTTAGTGCAGAATTCAGATTTAAAAGAAGAGGTGAACCAACTGAACTCCCAACTTGATCAAATGAAGAGGCAAGTGAAGATGTTGAACTCTGCTACTGATAAGTTGGAGGACATTTTGGGGAATCAGCAACAAGGAAAAACTGGTTTAGGTTTTGTTGATCAGACTCAGATTTCTAAACAGATAAATTTTGTTCCTGCTGCTCAAACTCATGATTCTATGGTTGGAACATCTAAGAGAAGACCTCAAAAGCAAGCCCAGAAGAAGCCTCAGATGCTACCCCAGAAGCATGTTCAGATACTACCTCAGAAGCAACCCCAGAAGTACAACAGAAGAAGGAGGAATCGTACATGGACCTGTCATCATTGTGGTAAGAAGGGACATATCAAACCTTTTTGCTTTAAATTGTATGGCTATCCTGAACACTTTCAATATAGAAGAGTGCAACCAGCTGCACCCAGACACAGTGTTCAGAAGGTGTGGAAACCTAAGGTTCAGAATGTTGGCCTGATTGCTCATACCTCATTGAGAGCCACTTCAAAAGAAGACTGGTACTTTGACAGTGGTTGTTCAAGGCACATGACTGGTGTGAAGAAGCTGCTGAGCAATATCAGATCATATTCCAGAAGCTATGTGACATTTGGAGATGGTGTAAAAGGCCAGATTCTGGGTATTGGTGATTTGATCAGAGAAGGTTTGCCCAGACTTAATGATGTGCTACTGGTGGAAGGATTAACTTCAAATCTGATCAGTATTAGCCAACTTTGTGATCAAGAATTGAAGGTAAATTTCAACAAACTAGAATGTATTGTCACTGATCAGGAAGATAAGATTCAGATGAGAGGCTGCAGATCCAAAGACAATTGTTACTTGTGGGTTTCTGAAGAAGAAAGAAGTCTGACTTCTTGTCTTATGAGTTCAGAAGAAGAAGTCAAACTCTGGCACCAGAAACTGGGACATTTGCACTTGAAAGGCATGAAGAAAATCCTAAGTACTGAAGCTATCAGAGGTGTGCCTAATCTGAAGATCAATGAGGACAATGTTTGTGGTGATTGTCAAATTGGAAAACAAACAAGAAAGTCTCATCCCAGATTAGTTCACCAGGTAACTACTAAAGTACTAGAACTTGTTCATATGGATTTAATGGGGCCTATGCAAGTAGAAAGTATTGGAGGAAAGAGGTATGCTTTTGTAATGGTAGATGACTACTCAAGATTCACATGGATCAACTTTGTTAGAGAAAAGTCTGATACATTTGAAGTATTTAAAGATCTGTGCATTCAATTACAAAGAGAAAAAGACTGTGGCATAGTCAGAATCAGAAGTGATCATGGCAAGGAATTTGAAAACAAGAGTTTTTCAGAATTCTGTGCTTCTGAAGGTATAAAGCATGAGTTTTCTGCACCTATCACACCTCAGCAAAATGGTGTAGTTGAGAGGAAGAATAGAACATTAGCAGAATGTGCAAGAGTTATGCTGCATGCAAAGAAGCTGCCATATATGTTCTGGGCTGAAGCAATGAATACTGCCTGTTATATTCATAACAGAGTTACTTTGAAGAAGGGAACCACTTGTACCTTATATGAACTATGGAAAGGAAGGAAGCCTACAGTCAAATACTTCCATGTTTTTGGGAGCAGGTGCTATATTTTGGCTGATAGAGAAAATAGAAGAAAACTGGATCCTAAGTCTGATGAGGGCATATTCCTGGGTTATTCAGTGAACAGCAGAGCTTATAGGGTGTTTAATTCCAGAACCAAGGTAGTGATGGAGTCCATTAATGTGGTAATTGATGATCTGACTGCTGAGAAAGATAGAAGTGAACCTGAAGTTGGTCCAGAGTCTGAAGTATCAGAAGCAGAAGATCAACCAGATCAAGTTCAAAATGGTAAAGGGCCATCAATTAGAGTTCAGAAGGATCATCCTAAAGACTTAATCATTGGAAGCTTAGATCAAGGTGTCAGAACCAGGAGATCAGATGCTGCTACTGATTCATGCTTTGTGTCAAAGGTTGAGCCTAAAAATGTGAAAGAAGCCCTATCTGATGAATTTTGGATTGAAGCAATGCAAGATGAGTTGAATCAATTCAAAAGGAGTGAAGTGTGGGATCTTGTTCCAAGACCAGAAGGGTTGAATGTGATTGGGACTAAGTGGATATTCAAGAATAAAACAGATGAGAATGGTACTGTAGTCAGAAACAAGGCAAGGTTGGTTGCTCAGGGTTATACTCAAGTGGAGGGATTGGATTTTGATGAGACCTTTGCACCTGTGGCCAGACTAGAATCCATAAGACTACTGTTGGGTGTATCCTGCATTCTCAAGTTCAAATTATTCCAGATGGATGTGAAGAGTGCATTTCTGAATGGATATTTGCAAGAAGAGGTATATGTTGAACAGCCTAAGGGGTTTGTGGATCCTAAGTTTCCAGAACATGTGTACAAGTTAAAGAAGGCTTTATATGGACTGAAGCAAGCACCAAGAGCATGGTATGACAGATTGACTCAGTTTCTTGTGGCTCAAGGTTACAGAAAAGGAGGTTCTGATAAGACCTTGTTCGTGAAGGATGAAAATGGGAGTCTGATGATTGCTCAGATTTATGTGGATGATATAGTGTTTGGAGGGATGTCTCAGAAGATGGTTCAATTATTTGTTCAGCAGATGCAGTCAGAATTTGAAATGAGCCTAGTTGGTGAGCTGACATACTTTCTTGGGTTACAAGTCAAACAAATGGAAGATACAATCTTCATTTCTCAAAGTAAGTATGCCAAGAACATAGTGAAGAAGTTTGGAATGGAATCTGCTGCTCACAAGAGGACACCAGCTGCTACTCACCTGAAGTTAACTAAGGATGAAGATGGAGTATCAGTTGATCAAAGTCAATACAGAAGCATGATTGGGAGCTTATTGTATTTAACTGCAAGCAGACCTGATATCACTTATGTTGTTGGAGTATGTGCAAGATATCAAGCTGATCCTAAGATGAGTCATCTGACTCAGGTGAAGAGGATTCTGAAGTATGTGAATAGCACAAGTGACTATGGAATCATGTATTCACATAGTTCAAGTTCTGAATTGATGGGATTTTGTGATGCTGACTGGGCTGGAAGTGCTGATGACAGGAAGAGCACTTCAGGAGGTTGTTTCTTCTTAGGAAATAACTTGATTTCATGGTTTAGCAAGAAACAAAACTGTGTGTCATTATCAACTGCTGAGGCTGAGTATATTGCTGCTGGGAGTAGTTGCTCACAATTGGTGTGGATGAAGCAGATGCTGGAGGAGTACAACATTAATCAAGAAACTATGACCTTATTTTGTGACAATTTGAGTGCAATCAACATCTCTAAGAATCCAATACAGCACAGCAGAACTAAACACATTGATATCAGACACCATTTTATCAGAAACCTTGTGGAGGATAAAGTTATTCAACTGGAACATGTAGCTACTGAAGAACAAGTTGCTGACATTTTCACAAAGGCCTTGGATGCTAAGCAGTTTGAAAACTTAAGGAGCAAGTTAGGTGTGTGCTTATATGAAGAATTCTAGCAATTAAAGCAAACTGGATGTGAGGAAGGTAGAGTACCTGCCAGCTTTGTTAGTGCTAAGTGTGATACTGTCTCTGATACTGAGTCTGAAGTTCAAACTGGGACAGTAGTTGAAGATGTTTGTGCAGTTTCCCTTCCCTATTTGGAGACTATGATTTGTCAGAATTTTATGGCTAAAAAGGGGGAGATCAAAAATCTTATGCAATGTGTTGGCCTTGTTGGCTCTGATACCAAGAATTAGAAGATGTATTGCTCTGATATGTGTGTCATTAATTCAGAAGGTGACTAGTTTTGCTCTGATACCAAGCAAGATATGTCCAGATATGATCAAGGGGGAGTATGTGTCTCAGGGGGAGTACAAGATTGTTATGATCCTGAGTGTTTGTGGTCCTGAAGAACAATTGTGTGCAGCTCCTGAAGTGTTGGCTCTGATATGCTCTGATACCATAAATTCAGAAGTAAGGGGGAGTTTGATGTATGCTGAGTATATGCTGAGTTGCAGGGGGAGTGTGTGTGATGATCAGGAGTTGATCAGTAGCTCTGATACCTTGGAGTAGCTCTGATACCTTGTTTGTGATGATCAGGAGTTGATCAGTAGGTTATGTGTGCTTCAGTAGCTGATATGAACTGAAGCTGGTTTGTGTTTCTCAAGATAGTCATAAATAAATCCGCTGCTAATTACTATGTTATGATTGATCATTGTGGAGTTCTTCATTGCTGAGTTGTTTATAAGGGAGATTAAAGAACTTGGATGGTTTTAGCCAAAAATTTGCCAAAGGGGGAGATTGTTGAGTCTTTTGGTGTTGGCTGCATGTTATGGCAAAACCAAGATATTGAATAGAAGCTTTTCCTTATGATGAACATTTCTTCAGTTGCAAGTTTTGTGTTTTGAAGCCATTCAGAAGCAGAAAATGTCATCAGAAGCTGAATGCACTGTAGCAGTTCAGAAGCTGATTTCAGGTTCTGAAGCCAGCATTGACTTTTGTTGACCACATCAGAAGCTGGGTTTTCAGATTAGTTTTTGCGCGTATCTTGGGAGATTTAGCAAGGAATTATCTTTATATAATTGCTTCTAGAAGGCTGGTTTAATTGGAGAAGATATCTTTGAAGATTTGGTTCAAAATTATGAAAATTTATATTTTCTGTTTTAAATCTTTCAAAGATTGGATGCAGTTTTATTTGTTACATTATTGGTTCAATCTTATTTCAGTAACAAATCAAATCAGAAGATTGGTTTTATTTTGCAAGACTGAAGGCTATATAAGGAGGAGGGCTGCTGCTATTCAAGAGACGATTTGAAGAGTTTAAGATCAGAGAATTGAGTCTTAGTTGTTTTTAAGCTTTTGCTTTGTTTTTGTACGCCACTCATATGTTTTGAGTTGGTTTAGGATTGTCATTGAGTTGTAATTCATTCTAAGCCTCTAGGTACGAATGAAGTTTTGTCTTTGAAGGTGTATTCAAAAACAGGGGAGTTTTAGTATTCAGAACTGGGTTAAGTTCAAAGGGGAGTTCAAGTAGCTGGGTTGCAGTTGCTTGAATAGGAAGTTAGAGGTTTTCTAATACTCAACGTGTTGGGTAGAATTCAAGACTAGGTGGAGATTAATTGCTTAGGATAGGAGCTGGGAGTCAGTGTCTTGAGTCATAAGGATTATTTCCTATAGTGGAATTCCTTCCTGGATTGGTATCCCCCAGAGTAGGAGGTGTTTACTCCGAACTGGGTTAACAAACCTTGTGTGTTCTTTAGCTTTCCTGTACTTTTTATTTCTGATATTTATCTGCTTTAAATTGTGCTAAGTCATTGTTCAGAACCTGTCTTAGTTCAGAACCTGAAATCTCTTAAGTATTGCCTGGCCAGAATTTCAACGAACATTGAAAGCTCAGGTTCTGAAGAACTCAGTGTCTTAAGACAACTTCAAGATCAAAGGACTCATATCCAAAGATCTTGAAAAAGTCTGAGTCTTATAGCTTCAGACACAAGGCACAAAAAAAGCCTAAGCCTTTCAGAACTAACCAAAAAGGACCCATAAAGATATGGGTACCTAATACTGAAGTTGTTTATGATACAAATATGCTTAAGAGGAACAAAAAAGAAAGATTCTTGGTACCTGGACAGTGGTTACTCGCGATACATGATAGGAGACAAGTCTATGTTCCAAACTCTGACCATGAAAGAGAGAGGAAGTGTGGGTTTTTGAGGAAACTAGAAAGGAAAGATCATTGGTAAGGGAACTATTGGTAACTCCTCTATTTCAATCAATAATGTGTGGTTTGTAGATGGATTAAGACATAACCTACTTAGCATAAGTCAATTTTGTGATAGTGGTTATGTAGTGATGTTTGATAAGAACAACTACACAATAATCAACATTGCTATTCAATTTGTTGTGCACAAAGGAAAAAGAAAGAACAATGTTTATAAAATCAATTTTTCAGAATTGGTTGATCAGAAGGTAGTTTGCCTTCTATCAGTGAGTGATGAGAAGTGGCTGTGGCACAGAAGGTTGGGACGTGCTAACTGGAGATTAATATCTAAACTTAGCAAGTTGCAACTTGTCAGAGACTTACCAGACATTAACTACCACTCAGATGCACTTTCTGGTGCATGCCAGAAGGGAAAAATTGTGAAAACCTCTTTTAAACCAAAGACATTGTTTCTACTTCTAGACCCTAAGAACTACTTCACATTGACCTGCTTGGACAAGTTGGTACAACATCAATCAATGGGAAGAAATATGGACTTGTTATTGTTGATGATTACAACAGATGGACTTGGGTCATATTCCTTAGAACTAAGGATGAATCATATAATGTGTTTAGAAACTTCTGCACACAAGTACAGTCAGAGAAGGAAATAAAAATTTTAAAAGTCAAAAGTGATCATGGTGGTGAATTTGAAAAAGAGCCATTTGAAACTTTTTGTGAAAAACATGGAATTATCCATGAGTTCTCTTCTCCTAGAACTCCACAACAAAATGGAGTCGTAGAAAGAAAGAACAAAACTTTACAAGAAATGGCCATAACCATGCTTCATGAGACTTGAAATTCTGGCAGGTACTGAAACTGTTAGTAAAACAGAGTGCAAAAACGCAGAACAGAGTACGTATCAGAAGCAGCAAAATAAGGACAGAAAATAAAAAAACACAGTTGATTTGTTAACCCAGTTCGGTGACAAACACACCTATGTCTGGAGGCTACCAATCCAGGAAGGAAATCCACTAAATAATATCAATTCAAAGACTCATGACAACAGCCCCTGTTTCACATCCTTATCACTTAATCACTACCCGTATAGATTTCTACCTAGGAACTCCTAGATATAAGATCCCACTTACTTCCTACTCAAGTAATCACTGCCCCAGTGATCTTAAAACTCAAAGACAATTCAAGGATGAAGGCACTCTTCAAAACATAAACATCACTTTTGCTTAAAAGCTTTAAGTGAATACAACTCAATAACAAAACAACCAACTCTAACACTTGAGTGCACAAAAATAAAGCACAAAGCTTACAGAATCAAAACCTAAGACTCTCTCTATTACTTCTGTTTTTATATTTTTCTTCTTCAATAGCAGCGTAATCCTTATATAGTCTTCAGCAGCACATAATTCTGAACAAAATAATCTTCAACAGATATTGTTCTAAAATTCTTTAGAAGCTCATAGAAGCAAATATATTTTAGAAATATATTTTCCAAAGATTGCTTTGAAAATATTTTCTTAAATAAAAGAAACAAATCTTCAATCAATATCTTCACGCGAATTAATCTGCCTTCTAGAAACATCAGCTTGGATAAATCTTCAATCAAATCTTCGAAAGATACTATGAGAGAATTAACAGAACCAAGGCACAAAAATGAACGCAGAAAACGTGCTTCTGAAATGCAGCTTCTGAAGGTCAACGAAATTCAGCGTCTGAACAGTGCGTCTGAAGGTGGTCAACGAAAGTCAGCGTCTGAACAGTGGGTCTGAAGGTCAGCTTCTGAACAGTGCGTCTGAAGTACTGTTCCAGCTTCTGAAGCCCCAGCTTCTGAAGACATACAATTGAGATATCAGCTTCTGAAGACGAAATATCCAACATTATCCCCCTTTGGCAAATTTTTGGCTAAAATCAATTTCTTCACAAAAATAAGTTCTTCACTCAACAAAGCACGCAACCATGAAGAACAACACATAAACGTAGCAACAGAGTCAGCAGCGGATAACATACTACGTTACAAACACATACTCCCCCTGAACAGATCAGCTTCTGACAGGAAACTCCCCCTGAACATATCAGCTTCTGACAAAGACTCCCCCTGAACACACAAACTCAGGAACAACACAACTCAGGAACACTACACTGAAACACTCCCCCTGAGCCGAAGACTCCCCCTGAAACACATCTTCACAGCTCTTTTTGAATTCTGCTTCTGAATTCTGAATAAAACTGTTAACTTCTGAAAAATAAAATCTGAATTCTGAAACCAAGTACATTCTGAACAAACACATTCTGAAACCAAACACATGTTTTTCTCCCCCTTTTTAGCCAAATAATCTTGACAAAACACAGTCTTCACACAGAAAACACAAACTGACTTAGTATCAGACTCTATTTTGACATCAGAACCTGCATCAAACATGGCTTCTCTATAAGAACCAGGATCATCTGCATCTCCCTCACTTCCTACTTGCTCACCCTCAGCAAACTCTAATTGCTATAATTCTTTATGCAAACAAACTCCCAGTGTACTCCTCAAGTTTTCAAACTGCTTGGCATCCAATGCTTTTGTAAATATTTCAGCAAGCTGTTCTTCTGTGTCAACATGTTCCAGTTGCACAACCTTCTCCTCCACAAGGTTTCTGATGAAATGATGGCGTATATCAATGTGCTTAGTCCTGCTATGTTGTATGGGATTTTTTGAGATGTTAATAGCACTTAGATTGTCACAATACAGTGTTATAACATCCTGTTCAACATTGTATTCCTTCAGCATCTGCTTCATCCACACCAATTGGGAACAACTGCTACCAGCTGCTATATACTCAGCTTCAGCTATAGACAATGATACACAATTCTGCTTCTTACTGAACCATGAAATCAAATTGTTACCCAGAAAGGAACATCCACCAGATGTACTTTTTCTATCATTAACACTTCCTACCCAGTTAGCATCACAATACCCAACTAACATAGAACTTCCATTGTGTGAGTACATAATCCCATAGTCACCGGTACTATTGACATACTTCAGAATCCTCTTCACTTGAGTCAAATGACTCATTTTTGGCTCAGCCTGGTATCTAGCACAGACTCCAACAACAAAGGTCATGTCTGGTCTGCTTGCAGTTAGATATAACAGACTCCCAATCATGCTTCAATACATGCTTTGATCAACAGCAACACCTTGTTCATCTTTAGTTAACTTCAAGTGAGTGGCTGCAAGTGTTCTTTTATGGCTTGCATTCTCCATCCCAAACTTCTTGACTATATTCTTTGCATATTTGCTTTGTGAAATGAATATAGTGTCTTCCATCTGCTTGACTTGAAGTCCAAGAAAATAGGTTAATTCACCCACTAGACTCATCTCAAACTCAGACTGCATTTGCTGAACAAAGAGTTGAACCATCTGGTTTGACATTACACCAAAGATAATGTCATCAACATATATTTGTGCTATCATTAAACTTCCATCTTCCTCTTTCACAAACAGGGTCTTGTCAGTTCCTCATTTTCTGTAGCCTTGAGTAACTAGATACTGTGTGAGTCTCTCATACCATGCTCTAGGTGCTTGCTTCAATCCATACAGAGCTTTCTTCAACTTGTAAACATGGTTTGGAAAATTAGGATCCACAAATCCCTTTGGCTGTTCAACATAAACCTCTTCTTGTAAGTATCCATTTAGGAAAGCACTCTTCACATCCATTTGAAACAGCTTGAATTTAAGAATACATGCTACACCCAAAAGTAATCTTATGGATTCTAATCTGGCAAAAGGTGCAAAGGTTTCATCAAAATCAAGTCCCTCCACCTGAGTGTACCCTTGAGCAACTAACCTTGCCTTGTTTCTGGTCACAGTTCCATGTACATCTGATTTATTCCTGTAAATCCACTTAGTTCCAATGACATTCATGCCTTCAGGTCTTGGAACCAGGTCCCACACTTCACTTCTTTTGAACTGATTCAGTTCCTCTTGCATAGCATCAATCCAGAATTCATCAGTAAGAGCTTCTTTAATATTTTTGGGTTCAAATTTGGACACAAAACATGAATCAGTAGTTACTGCATCTGATCTTCTGGTTCTGACTCCTTGATCAAGGTTCCCAATGATTAAATCTTTGGGGTGATCCTTCTGAATTCTAATTGAAGGTCCTTTACTAGTTGATACATGATCTGGATTAATCTCTCCTTCTTCAGACTCTACTTCATTTTCTACAACTGGTGCTTCTGACTGTTCTTCTGATGTTACATCATCTGGTACCATATCAAAAACGTTTTCAGCAGGTAAATCATCTATCACAACATTGATAGATTCCATTACAACCTTAGTTCTGGAACTAAACACTCTATAAGCTCTGCTGTTTGCTGAGTAGCCAAGAAAAATTATTTCATCACTCTTGGGATCCATCTTTCTTCTGTTTACTCTATCAGCCAAAATGTAACACTTGCTACCAAAAACATGAAAGTTCTTGACAGTAATCATCTTTCTTCTGTTTACTCTATCAGCCAAAATGTAACACTTGCTACCAAAAACATTATCAACAACCTCGCCCACAAGGTCAACAACAACACCGACCTCAAAATCCTCAACCCTTCAATCAGCAGAATCGCCAGAAAACGGCATTCGACCCAATACCCATGAAGTACGCGGACTTGCTCCCTGCTTTAATTGCAAGAAATCTTGTCCAAACAAGAGCACCTCCTCCCGTACCAAGTGTATTACCTATATGGCATCGCCCTGACCTTACCTGTGCTTTCCACCAAGGAGCACCGGGTCATGACATCGAGCATTGCTTCCCTCTTAAAAATGAGGTTCAAAAGCTAATCCGTACCAAGGTTCTAACCTTCAAGGACTCAAATCCAAATGTCCAAACCAACCCTCTGCCAAACCATGGTCCCTCCATTAACATGATTCAAGAGCATCACGAAGCCAGTCCTATCTCAAAGGCCTGAGATATCAGGACACCTCTGGTTCCACTGCACATCAAGATATGTGAGGCAGCTATGTTCAAACATGATCATGCTAGTTGCAAAGAGTGTTCAGAAAGTCCTCAAGGATGTATGCAAATTCAAAACGACATACAAGGATTAATGAACAAAAAGGAGCTTATTGTCACAAGAAAGGACAAGAGTGTATGTGTTATAACCCCGGAGTTTAATATCCCGGATCACTTGGAGTTAGCTTTCAGCAGCCAGGAGCCTGCTGCTACTCCACTCGTAATATGTTTACCGGGACCTACCCCATACACTTCCAACAAAGCAGTTCCTTACAAGTATATTGCAACCATGTTGAACAACGGTCAAGAGGTACCTATTCCCCCCTTAGCCCCTGTCGGTAATATCACGGACAGTAGCAAAGTGCTAAGGAGTGGACATGTTCTTCCCACAGCAGTCCAAGAGAAGGTTAGTACCCCGGTATTTAAACCAAAGCAAACACAAGACCCCTGCACAAGCAAAGATGTGGGTCAACCCAGCGGGGCTAATGCCGATTCTGATCTCGATGAGGTGTTAAAGCTAATCAAGAAAAGTGAATACAAGGTCGTGGACCAGTTGATTCAAACACCTTCAAAAATCTCTATGCTGTCCTTATTGCTAAACTCCGACGCTCATAGAGAAGCGTTAATGAGAGTCTTGGACCAAGCCTTCGTGGAGCACGACATAACCCTTGGCCAATTCGGAGGCATTGTCGGAAACATCACTGTTTGCAATAATTTGAGCTTCAGTGATGAGGAACTCCCTGAACAAGGAAGGCACCATAATCTGACATTACACATATCGGTGAATTGCAAGTCCGATGCTTTATCAAACGTACTTGTGGACACCGGATCATCTTTGAACGTAATGGCCAAGACAACCCTTGACCAGCTCTCCTACCAAGGGACCCCCATGAGACAAAGTGGGGTAGTTGTTAAAGCCTTCGATGGCTCGAGGAAATCAGTGATTGGGGAGGTGGATTTACCTATTACAATCGGACCATCTGTTTTCCAAATTACCTTCCAAATAATGGATATACAAGCAGCGTACAGTTGTTTGGTAGGCCGACCATGGATCCATGAGGCCGGGGCAGTGACGTCCACACTGCATCAAAAGCTAAAATTTGTGAAGAATGGAAAACTAATAACTGTGGGAGGAGAGGGAGCTCTTTTGGTAAGCCATTTATCAGCTTTCTCTTTCATCGGTGCCGATAATGTTAATGGGACGTCATTCCAGGGTCTTTCCTTAGATGATGAGAATACCGCGAAGAATGGAGCATCCATGTCTTCTTTCAAGAGTGCACGAAGAGTGGTGCAAGATGACTTGCTCCCGGATTGGGGAAAGATGATAAGTCTGCCGGAGCACAAGCATAGAGAAGGGTTGGGTTTTACTCCAACTACAAGAGTTACCGAGCCAAACACTGGCATTGAACCACTCGAGGACATTTTCCACAGCGCCAGTTTCATTCATTCCACAATGGAAGCTAATGCCATCACTGAAGATGGGCCTGAAGAAACAACACATGTTCTTGTAACACCCGGAGGAGCTTGCCGCAATTGGGTTGCTATCGACATTCCTTCTGTTATTCAGTTTTCAAAGTAATGTGTTTGTTTATTTATCTTTTTTCAAAAAAAAAAAAAACCCCTTCGTCTTGCCCGAAGCGAAGGGAGACTCATGTAGGGCTCTTGTTTAATGTACTATCATCAATCAATGAAAATCGTCGTTTCTATCACGACCTTTACGTTATTTCTACTTTGTTTTTCTTTTTTGTCGTTTTCGAAAAAAAATGGTAATACAAAAAGCCAAAAATATATTTTCTATTTTCAATTTCAAAGAGTCTGCATTTTTTATTTTTACTAAAATCAATCATCCATCATATGCAGACTAAACATAAATAAACCCGTTGAACACCTTAACCCTAGGCTCCCTCCCAACTTTGAATTCCCTGTTTACGAAGCGGAAGAGGAAGAGGATGAAGAAATTCCGGACAAGATCAAACGCCTATTAGAGCAAGAGAGGAAGACCATTCAGCCTCATGGAGAGGCAGTAGAGGTTATCAACTTGGGTTCTGAAAAAGAAAAGAAAGAAATCAAGATTGGGGCATTGTTGGATGTGTCCGCCAAAGAAAGGATAATCAAGCTTCTTGAAGAATATGTAGACATCTTTGCATGGTCATACCAAGATATGCCAGGATTGGATCCTGAAATTGTGGAACACCATTTACCTCTAAAACCTGAATGTCCGCCAGTTAAGCAAAAGTTGAGAAGGACTCGCCCTGACATGGCTCTCAAGATCAAAGAGGAAGTGCAAAAGCAGATTAATGCTGGATTTCTCGTAACATCAGAATATCCTCAATGATTGGCCAACACAGTGCCTGTTCCCAAGAAGGATGGTAAAGTTAGGATGTGCGTTGACTACCGAGATTTAAACAAAGCTAGTCCAAAAGACGACTTCCCTTTACCTCATATTGATATATTGGTCGACAATACTGCCAAATCCAAGGTATTCTCCTTCATGGATGGCTTCTCTGGATACAATCAGATTAAAATGGCTGTTGAAGATAGAGAAAAGACATCTTTCATTACACCTTGGGGCACCTTTTGCTATCAAGTGATGCCTTTGGCTTAACAAATGCGGGTGCTACCTACCAAAGGGGCATGACCACTCTCTTCCACTACATGATACACAAAGAAATTGAAGTTTATGTCGACGACATGATTGTCAAATCAGGAACTGAAGAGGAGCTTGTCGAGTATTTGTTAAAGAAGTTTCAACGCCTGAGAAAATATCGGCTTCGCCTGAACCCCAACAAATGTACATTCGGCGTGAGATCTGGAAAACTCCTAGGTTTCATTGTCAGTCAAAAGGGTATCGAAGTTGTAACACCCCGTTTTCTTAAACTCAAAAAGGGGTATTATTTTTTTTTTTCAAATAAAACAAGCTTTGAAATCATTTTAGTTTCGATCAGAGTGCGCATAAAACATTTAATTGAGCCGGCATTTAAATGTACAAAGAAAACTGATATAAAAACATCATAGGGCTTCACAAAGCAAGTGTACACCTGAATATATTACAGTCCAAAATAAAAAGGTGCATCAAGCACAAGTATCTCAAAATAAAACTAGCATCTATGCCTATACACAAAAGCACGGTGTACACTAACACCGGCGCATAGTCTAGCTAACGAGACTCCAGCTTCCTCCTAACTCTGATGGCCACTGCAACCACCACCCTCATCTCCAAGCGTCTCAGACGGATCCCTAACATCTGGGGTGGGATAATCCCGTTCATACAAATATGCAAGGGTCACCACAAAATACAAGTATATATATATATATATCCGGTGCGAGAGATTTATACACATACCACATCAAAGCTCATTTACCAATAGAGAAAACTCATTATAAACACATAATACTCCCCACCAACGGGTTCCTTAAATCAAGGCACAACACATAGCAATTGCGATACTCAAGCATATTATAAGCAATGCACACATAGCCTATAATGCGGACTCTAAAATGATCGTGGTCATCCAGCTCTCTCTGGACTCCACATGCATGACTTTTTCCGGAAAACCTCTCTATAGAAGGTCGTAGGTCTTAGGTGGGATAACACCTCCTACTATTGGTGGGATAACACCAGGTGTAGCTCTTCTACACCAACTCGATAACGGTGGGATAACACCGGGTATAGCTCTTCTATACCAACTCAATCAGGTGGGATAACACCGGCGCAGCCCTCTTGGCGAAACGCATAACCATGAATGCATGAGCATATGCCCTCTCTACATATACTAATGCAACAATACACATATTCTCTTAATATGTAAACACCACAACAAACAAGGCTACACATACATTCACTAGACATGTGTAAGCAATTAACTCAACATATGTATCAACTCAACATGCATACATATTTTCTCCCGAATTACATGTAAACATCACATATAATTTAACACATTCTCATCACGAGCAAACACGAAAACAGACATGCAATTCACTCAAGAATTCATCACAACAATAATATTCAAGCATGTCAAATTTTCAGTGAAAGACGGAAATAAAAGAGTGGAGCCCTTACCTTGGCAAGCTCTTACAACAATCAAATCGTTCCACACTACGAGTTCGCGTTTCCTAACAAACAACGTACGAAATCAATAAACACTTCCATATGATATATCCAACAAACGGCGATACCCCTTCTAACTAGGATACCCCTTCTAGCTAGGATACCCCTTCTAGCTCATACCCCTTCTATATTGATCAATGTTCACGAAATCGATTGCGTCATTTTTTTTTTTCCGTTTTCAAAACACATTACAACATTTCACATGTTTATACCAAAGACCAATTTAAAACAGAGGCGTGTGAAAAAGATGCAAAAACATGAAACAGAGAATGCTGTCACCGTACAATTTCACTAAGACCTCCTTGGAGTATTTTCATCATAACTCAAAAACTAAAAGTCATTTTCACGTCAAACCAAAGCCACTGGAAAGCTAACAAAATTATCTAAAACCTTCATGTTTACACCCAAGGCCAATTCTGTACCGATCAATACCAGTTTTCGTTTCAAATTCGGAAAAGTTGTGCAGAAAGTCCATAAAAATTCACTGTGACCTACGTGCAGTAATTTGACCATAACTCAAGTTCTATAAATCGTTTTGACGTCAGACCAACGGCATTAGAAAACTAACATCCATACCTACAACTTTTGTGTTTATACCAATAGCTCAAAATTCTTGCACCAATTGATCACTAATTAAGCCTTTGAAAACAAGCATTAACAAGGTTTTAGCAAATGGAAATCACACACCATAAACACATGTTACAAAAATTTCTTTTCCAATCAAAACAACATTAAAGCAAAACTCAAGGACTTTCTTCAAAATTTTTCTTCAAAATTTTTCTAAGTCCACAAGGTAAAATTTTTCACATCCTTGAAACAAAACTTTTTTCTATACAATCCCACTTCCTCATGAACTCAAAAACCATTTTCATTTTCTCAAATACAAATCAAAACATGTTCTTGATCAATATGACTTTTCCTCAAAAACCCTAACTATCCAAAACTCATGAAACTTAATGAAACTAAAACAACTAGTCACAAACATGATGACTACTCACTCATGAATCATCCTCATGGCCTAGGACATAGTATAGCCATATTCTACCAATTTCTCAACAAATAAAATTCCAAAAATACATCAAACCTTAATGGTTTGGCCAGCTAAAGTAAAGGAAGAAGTTATTTACCTTGCAATGGTTTTTCTACTAATTCCTCAAGAATTTTCCAAGCTCCAAATGGTCAACAATGGTAGAAAAGAAAATTTTTATGAAACTCTAGAAAAGGGAATGGAACTCACGTGGAGAAGAAGAAGATAGAGTGTTGGGAAAATGAATTTTCTCTCTCTCTAAGTCCCCAAAAGTCTACTACTCTTTACTAACTATTTCCTCTTGTTCAATCTCACCCATTGGATCAAAAAAACACTTTCCATGGCTAATCCCTAGCCCTCTAGATCAAGTCCTCATAACACACACCTCTAGATATTTTTCCCTCTTGGAAAAACACCCTCGTACTCAGCTCTCGCGCGTCGCGACAAGCAAAACATACAAAAATAACAGTATACGGAATAAACGTCCACAATATTCCGTTTTCAAAAATTATCGATAAAACAGTTTCTCCGACTGAATTTTCAAACCGTACCTTCTAATATTTTTCTGAAAGCATTTTCCGACTCGCGTCGATATATAAAACTCATCTCTAAATTTTCACAAAATTCGGAGTCTGCAAAATTTTAAACGACTGATAAAAATTTTCTCTTCGTTTATCAAAAACTCAAATAAAGTCAAACCTCCGAAAACTATTTTCATGGAAAACTTCCTATTTATAAAAGAAACTCATAAACCAAATCTCATTCCTTTTCGGCGTACAAGCGCGAAACAGGCTCAAAAACAGCAAAAACAGTTATATTACACAAAATATAACACAAAACACTAACATTAAAACTCTAAGACACGTAGCCACCGCTAACGCTCTACAAACCACTGCACACAAAATCTAGGGTCTTACAGAAGTAGATCCCGACAAGGTCAAAGCTATCAGAGAAATGCCTGCTCCTCAAACTGAGAAGCAAGTAAGAGGATTTCTAGGACGATTGAACTACATCTCTAGATTCATATCACATATGACAGCCACTTGTGGGCCCATCTTCAAGCTGCTCCACAAAAATCAAGAGGTGGTATGGACAGAGGATTGCCAGAAAGCTTTTGACAGCATCAAGGAGTATTTGCTAGAGCCTCCAATACTTATTCCTCCAGTTGAAGGAAGACCTTTGATTATGTACTTAACCGTATTGGAGGACTCCATGGGTTGTGTACTCGGACAACAAGATGAGACCGGTAGGAAAGAGCATGCCGTCTACTACCTAAGCAAGAAGTTTACGGACTGCGAGTCCCGATACTCTCTACTTGAGAAAACTTGTTGTGCACTAGCCTGGGCTGCTAGGCGTCTTTGTCATTACATGCTCAATCATACTACTTGGTTGATATCCAAAATGGATCCAATCAAGTACATCTTTGAAAAGCCCGCTTTAACCGGAAGGATCGCCCGTTGGCAGATGTTGTTATCGGAATATGACATCGAGTACCACACTCAGAAGGCCATCAAAGCCAGTATTCTTGCCGACCATTTGGCTCATCAACCAATTGAGGATTATCAACCAATTAAGTTTGACTTCCCCGATGTAGAAATCATGTATCTAAAGATGAAGGATTGTGACGAGCCACTACTCGGCGAAGGTCCAGATCCCGAGTCTAGATGGAAGTTGATCTTTGATGGAGCTGTTAATGTCTATGGCAATGGAATTGGGGCAGTCATCGTCACCCCTGAGGGCAAACATCTCCCTTTTGCTGCAAGACTTTCATTCGACTGTACAAACAATATGGCAGAGTATGAAGCTTGTATCTTGGGAATTGAGGAAGCCATTGATCTAAGGATCAAGAACCTCGACATTTATGGAGATTCAGCTCTTGTGATTAATCGAATCAATGGAGATTGGGAAACTCGCCACACCGGCTTGATTCCTTACAAAGATTACGCAAGACGTTTGCTAACCTTTTTCAACAAAGTCAAGCTGCATCACATTCCTCGAGACGAGAATCAAATGGCAGATGCTTTGGCAACCTTATCTTCTATGTATGAAGTCAGCCGTCGAAATGAAATTCCAACAATCAAGGTTCAACACCTAGAAAGGCCCGCACATGTGTTTGCAGCCGAAGCAGTCATAGATAGCCAGCCATGGTTCCATGACATCAAATGTTTCCTCCAAAAGCAAGAGTACCCACATGGGGCATCCAACAAGGATAAGAAAACTCTGCGAAGATTAGCTGGCAACTTCTTTTTAAATGGAGAAGTTTTATACAAGAGGAATTTTGATATGGTGCTACTCAGATGTGTTGATGAGCAAGAAGCAAATCTTATAATGCATGAGATACATGAGGGTTCCTTCGGAACTCATTCCAGCGGACACACAATGGCTAGGAAGATCTTGAGGGCCGGATATTACTGGATGACCTTGGAAAGCGATTGCTACAAGCATGCCAGGAAATGCCATAAATGCCAAATTTATGCGGACAAGATCCTCATGCCACCAACTGCTCTCAACGTCCTCTCTTCCCCTTGGCCTTTCTCTATGTGGGGCATTGACATAATTGGTAGGATTGAACCCAAAGCTTCGAATGGGCATCGCTTCATCCTAGTGGCAATTGACTACTTCACCAAATGGGTCGAAGCTGCGTCATATGCCAACGTCACTAAACAAGTGGTGGTCCGATTTATTAAGAATCATATCATCTGTCGTTATGGTATTCCCAGCAAGATCATCACAGACAATGGGACCAATCTGAATAACAAAATGATGAAGGAGCTATGCGAAGAGTTCAAGATCAAACATCATAACTCTTCTCCTTATAGGCCTCAGATGAATGGCGCAGTTGAAGCTGCGAACAAAAACATCAAGAAAATAGTGCAAAAGATGGTAGTCACCTACAAAGACTGGCATGAGATGTTACCATATGCCATGCACGGGTATCGTACTTCAGTACGTACATCAACAGGGGTGACCCCTTTCTCTTTAGTATACGGCATGGAAGTAGTGTTCCCCGTAGAAGTCGAAGTTCCGTCATTGAGAATCTTGATGGAAGCTAAGTTGTCAGAAGCTGAATGGTGTCAAAACAGATACGATCAGTTGAATTTAATTGAGGAAAAATGCATGACTGCCTTGTGTCATTGGAAACTGTATCAAAAGAGGATGAAGCAAGCTTTTGACAAGAAGGTTCGTCCCCGTGAAATCCAAGAAGGAGACCTCGTGCTCAAAAGAATCCTATCTTTTCAACCCGATTCTAGGGGCAAATGGACGCCTAACTACGAAGGCCCGTATGTCGTCAAGAGAGTTTTCTCCGGAGGAGCCTTGATTCTCACAACAATGGACGGCGAGGATTTTCCGCGTCCTGTGAATTCCGATGTAGTCAAGAAATACTTTGTCTAAAAACAAAAGAACAGCTCGGTAAGTCGAAAACCCGAAAGTGCGACTTAGGCAAAAATGAGCGTCTCGGTGGACTAAAAACCTGAAAAGGCAGTCCAGGCAAAAATTAGAGACATAAAACAGAAGTAATCATCCTGATAGGTCAAAAATCTGAAAGGACGACCTATGCAAAAATTAAGGATCAAAAGACAAAGTAACTACATCGGGTTGGCCGTGATTCGTTTGGGGCACATCGATTGTCTAGAGACTCCGAATCTGAAGCATCCGAACAGGGGATTCAAAGTTGTTAGGGATAATAGTGGTTATTGTGTTCAATGTACCCTCTCTTTTATATTTACCATTTTTCCAAACTTTGTAAGACCCGTGGAGCCACGCCCTTGGCAGGCCACCACCCCATTAATAAATTTTCTTCCCAGTATTCTTTTGCCTTTTATCAAAAATTCCCATTTATTCTATTCATTCATTTCTTCTATTTTTTGATGATAGTACTTAAAACAAAACTTTTTCAAAAAAAATTTTGTGAATCTTTTATCTTTTATAAAATAACAAACACATTCTCTCAGAACTCTGAATACTTGAAGTGTGCGTCAGTATCTGTCCTGAGAACGGATAAACTTCGCAGGCCGAGCATGGTCAAATGCTAAAAGGGATTCTCCAACAAAGTCATCAGTAAATCAAAAGGGAATATCCCCAATGAATCGGAAGCCCGAAAGGACGATTCAGGCTTTAGCCAACCAAAACATAAGCATCCCCGGCGGAATCACCAGTTCTTCTCCCCAGCGGATTAGCACAATCCCCCAGTGGATTAACAATCTCCCCGTGAGGTATTTATTCTTCATCAGTTATCGCGGCTTTACCCTGTCAATATTTGGATGTATCCCCTGTGACATCATCCCCATTGAAGATTACCGAGTGTTTGCAATGCGACGTCGGTCCACTTTTCATTTTACCAGTCTAATCTTGTCTCATCAAGTTTATCGGTCGTACAATCAATCAAATCAGTCAGGTGTCATCCCCAGTCTGTCTGGTCTAGAGATGTCACCTCCTTTATGCCAAGCGGCAGTTCTTTAACGAACAACTTGTGCATCTTTCATTATATCCTTGTACCAAGGGGCAGTTCTTTAACGAACAATTTATGTATCCCCAGTGCAAGTCAATCCTTCACACAACGTTCCCAGTGAGAGTCGTACATTCGTACATTCATACATCCATACATTCATGCATATATACATTCATGCATACAACATACAACAATATCATTCATACATGGCTGCATTAACCACCATGAGTCTCACCAATCAATCATAAACAATTTGTAAACTCCCTTTACCCAAGTGTCATCCCCAGTGTGTCTGGCACAGAGATGTCACCTTTTTATGCCAAGTGGCAGTTCAAAAGAACAGCTTGCGCATCTTTTTATTATGTCTTTATGCCAAGTGGCAGTTCTTCAACGAACAGCTTGTGCATATCCCCAAGTGTTGTTGCCAAGTGGCAGTTCTTTAACGGGCAGCTTGTGCATTTTTTTATCGAAGTATTACCATCAGTGGTAGTTCGGAATTTAACCCGAACAGCTGACTTTTACCTTTGTTTCTTACCATCAGTGGTAGTTCGGAATTTAACCCGAACAGCTGACTTTTACCTTTATTTCTTACCATCAGTGGTAGTTCGGAATTTAACCCGAACAGCTGACTTTTACCTTTGTTTCTTACCATCAGTGGTAGTTCGGAATTTAACCCGAACAGCTGACTTTTACCTTTGTTTCTTACCATCAGTGGTAGTTCGGAATTTAACCCGAACAGCTGACTTTTACCTTTGTTTCTTACCATCAGTGGTAGTTCGGAATTTAACCCGAACAGCTGACTTTTACCTTTGTTTCTTACCATCAGTGGTAGTTGGTAATTTAACCCGAACAACTGACTTTTACCTTTGTTTCTTACCATCAGTGGTAGTTCGGAATTTAACCCGAACAGCTGACGTTTACCTTTGTTCTTGTCATCAGTGGCATTTCGGAATTTAACCCGAACAGCTGACATTTACATTTTTAGCTTCATTAAGCTACCGTCGCAACGGTAGTAGGTAAAATAATTTCCCCAGTTAATAGCATACTTTGTCTTCTCTTACCTTCATTAAGCTATCATCACAACGGTAGTAGGTAAGATGAAATCCCCGGTGAAACAACCAAGATAACCTTGATCTGTTGTCTTTATTAAGCTATCATTCTTGTAGTAGACAACTCTTTCCCCAGTGGAACCATGTTATCCCCAGTCGGGTCGTCTTTGCCGTCTTTGTATTCATATTTGCATTACATTACGAGCATTCACAACATTTGCATGCATACATTCATAGCATTTTCAATTCAAGAAAAAATTTAGTCAAAAATGGTGTACTTTATATTTAAGTCTCTTCAACCCGTCAATTTCAAAATTTCACTTTTAATCTCCGTGGCGAAGAAACTTAAATAGGGGCATCTGTCATACCCCATTTTTTGACTCATATTTTTTCTTTGTTTATTATCTTTTTATTATTTATTATTTCATTATGATTTTCAATTTTCTTATTTTTACCTTTTATTACCCTTTTATTATTGCATCTTTGTTGTTGGATTTTTATTTATTAATATTTATCACCATTAGCATTACTATCATTTTTATTAATATTATCATTATCATTATTATTATTAATACTGTTGTTATTGTCTTTTTCATTAATAATATTATTATTATCTTTTTATCAATGTTTTATTATTATTATTTATTATTATCATTATTTTTAATTACTAATATTATTATCTTTTTCATCATTATTATTGTTATCACCTTTATTATTATTGAAATTCTGGCAGTTCTGGTTCTGAACCAGTAAAACAGAGTATGAAAAATTGAAGTTCAGAAGCAGAAAATAAAGTGCAGAAAGATAAAGAACACAATGAGTTTGTTAACCCAGTTCGGTGCAAACTTCACCTACTCTGGGGGATACCAATCCAGGAAGGAAATCTACTAAAGGAATCAACCCAAAGACTCAGACACAGACCCCCCTGTTCCCAGCCTTAGCAATCAATCTCCACTTAGTCTAGACTTCTACTCAGGAACCCACCTAAGTATTAGAAAACTACTAACTTCCTAATTACTCAATCACAACCCAGTGATCAGTAACACTGAAACAAACAACTCAAAACAATGAAGACATTCTTCAAAACAAAAACTTCATTCGTGCTTAAAAGCTTTGAATGAATTACAACTCAAACAAACTAAACCAACTCAAAACATATGAGTGGTGTACAAAACAAAGCCTAAGCTTACACAGACAAAAACTCTAAAAACTCTAAACTCTGAATTCTGGTTTTTGACTCATGAAATTTCCAATAGCAAAGCCCTCTTTAAATAGTCTTCAGCAGCAACATAATTCTGAACACAATCTTCAAAGATATACTCCCAGAATTATTTTAGAAGCAAATAGAAGCTCACATAAAATTCACAAATATATTTTCCAAAGATTTCCTTGAAAATATATTCACAAATAATTGAATCAAATCTTCTTCAATTGATATGATTCTGAAATATGCAAAGGCTCAAAAAGGAAACATATATTTCTGAATTATATTTTGCAAAGATACTTTGAAAATATATTCATCAATAAACACGAAGCCAATCTTCAATAGATCTTCACATAAAATTATCATACTTCTGGAAACTTCAGCTTTAATAAAACCTCAACAAATCTTCAAAGATATGATCTTAGAATTCTTTTAGAAGAAAATAGAAGCTCACATATTATTCATAAATATATTTTCCAAAAGATTACTTTGAAAATATATTTACGAATAACTGAAACAAATCTTCAGAACAAATCTTGCGCAAAGAATACTTCCTTCTAGAAATGAAGCTTTGGATAAATCTTCAATTAAATCTTCAAAAGATATTGTGAGAATTAACAAAATGAGATTTTTAGCTTCTGAAGACACAATGCTTGTATATTTGATTTTTGCAAAACATGTAGCCAACACTCAAATATCCAACAATCTCCCCCTTTGGCAAATTTTTGGCTAAAATCAAATACTTCATAAACACACAAAAGCAGCAGAGTCAGCAGCGGATTAAAACAGAAACAAACTTCAAAACTGCAACACAATATCAGTTTCTGAGGAACAGCTCTTCTCCCCCTGAAACACAGCACTCAGGTACTCCCCCTGAACAACTCAGCTTCTGACAAGATCAACACACATACTTCTGAACAGATCAGCACATACACTCTCCCCCTGAGGCAAACAGATCAAACCACACATATTTCTCCCCCTTTTTAGCCAAACAAGTTTGACAAAACACCAGCAAACACCAGGAGCAAGAAACACAACAAAAACTAGCAGCTCAGGACTCAGCACAGGACAAACAGAACCACTCAGAATCCATACACAAAAGAACAACCACAACTGTAGAGAACAGCACAAATGCAGACCAGAAACACAAACATAAAATCCAGGACTTCATTCACAAACCTGACAGTCTTCAGACTCAGCATCAGAACTTGCTTAGTCTTCATTAGACACAATCACCAGATGCTGCTCAATTGATGTGTGCCTCAGGCACATTCAGAACCTTCTTCCCAGCAAACTGTTTCTGAAGAACATCAATTCTCTTCTGAACACAGGACATGGTATCATGCTTAATAACATCTTCATACTTACTAGGAACTAGTGCCTTCTGAACAGGAACAGGAACCAACACTTTACTCCAGACTTTGGATGGTCCAGCATCAGAACTCTTCTGTGCTACAGGAATGGGCTTGCTGTCATCAGCAACAGCCTTTCCTTTCCCTTTGTTCAGCCTCTGAGCAACACTTGCACACTTTGGTCTCCATTCTTTCTTGATCTTGCTTTTGTTCACAGCTGGTTCCACTTTTCTGTGGTGAAAATGCTTGGGGTATCCATGCAGCTTGTAACAAAAAGGTTTAATGTGTCCCTTTTTACCACAATGATGACATACCCAAGGATGAGTTCTCCTCTTGTCTTTAGATTCCTGAGATTTGTTCTTAGGTTTGCTGATTAGTGGAACATAAGTATCAGCAGCAGGTATGAACCTCTTAGCAGGATTTTGCTTTTTGATGTTCAGATTCTTATCAACAAATCCTATGCCATTTGGTTTTCCTTGATTCTGATTCTCCAAAATCTCTTCCAGCACATCAGTAGCAGAGTTCATCATTCTAACTTGCTTCTTCATCTGATCAAGTTGAGAATTCAGTTGGCTCACCTCATTTTTGAGATCAGTATTTTGTACCAATAGTTCACTTTTCTCAGTCTGAAGTTGACTGATGGTCTTCTTCTGATCTTCCATCAGCTTGCACACTTCTTTAAATTGACCCTGCACCTTCTTACAAAACTCAGCAGGATTTTTATAAGACAATTCTTCATCACTGCATTCAGACTCTGATGAAGTTTCAGACTTTGATGATTCTTCAGACTCTGACAGAGTTTCTGAACCCTTAACTATATCATCAGACCAGAATTTACCAGTTAAAGCAGTGACAGGCTCCACTTCTCCTTCTGAGTCATCTTCATCAGACCAAGACACAACTAAACTTTTCTTCTGTTTCTTGAGGTAAGTAGGACATTCTGACTTGACATGACCATATCCTTCACATTCAAATGCACTGAACTCTCTTTGATTGATTGCTCTTCACATCAGTTCTTGTCTTCTGCTTCAGAAACTTCTTAAATTGTTTACTTAGCAACACAAGAGCTTCTGATGAGGTTTCATCATCCACACTTTTAGCATCTGCTACAAAGGCAACACCTTTCCCCTTCTTATCAGTCCTGCATATTTCAAAGTTTTGAAGAGACCCAATCAATTCCTCAACCTTCATGCTGGAGATGTCATGTGCTTCTTCAATTGCAGTCACCTTCATATCAAACCTCTTAGGTAGGGATCTGAGAATTTTCCTTACAAGCTTCTCATCTGATACTTTTTCTCCAAGTGATTCAAAAGAGTTAGCCATGTCCAGAATATTCATGTAAAAGCCTTGTATGTTCTCATCCTCCAGCATTCTGAGATTTTCAAATTTTGTGGTCAGAAGCTGAAGTCTGGACAGCTTTACCTTTGAAGTGCCTTCATGAGTAGTCTTGAGAATCTCCCAAGCATCCTTAGCCACAGTGCACTGCTTGATCATTCTGAACATATTTTTGTCCACTCCATTGAATATAGCATTCAAGGCTTTGGAATTTGCATGTGACAAAGCATCTTCATCATTGGTCCAATCTTCTTCTGGTTTCAACACAGCTGTCTTCTTACCATCTTTGTCAGTCACAACAGGATGTTCCCAACCTTTCAGAACAACTTTCCAGGTCTTGCTATCCATAGATTTTAGGAAAGCACTCATACGAGATTTCCAATAATCATAGTTGGTCTCATCCAGCAAAGGTGGCCTGTTAACAAATCCTCCTTCTTTCTCCATAAAGCCAGAAAATATCTCCCTGGAGCTCACCCAAATACAGGTAGGGTGCCTGCTCTGATGCCAATTGAAATTCCTGGCAGTTACTGGTTCTGAACCAGTAAAACAGAGTATGAAAAATTAAGTTCAGAAGCAGAAAAATACAGTGCAGAAAGTAAAGGAACACAATGAGTTTGTTAACCCAGTTCGGTGCAAACTTCACCTACTCTGGGGGATACCAATCCAGGAAGGAAATCTACTAAAGGAATCAACCCAAAGACTCAGACACAGACCCCCCTGTTCCCAGCCTTAGCAATCAATCTCCACTTAGTCTAGACTTCTACTCAGGAACCCACCTAAGTATTAGAAAACTACTAACTTCCTAATTACTCAATCACAACCCAGTGATCAGTAACACTGAAACAAACAACTCAAAACAATGAAGACATTCTTCAAAACAAAAACTTCATTCGTGCTTAAAAGCTTTGAATGAATTACAACTCAAACAAACTAAACCAACTCAAAACATATGAGTGGTGTACAAAACAAAGCCTAAGCTTACACAGACAAAAACTCTAAAAACTCTAAACTCTGAATTCTGGTTTTTGACTCATGAAATTTCCAATAGCAAAGCCCTCTTTAAATAGTCTTCAGCAGCAACATAATTCTGAACACAATCTTCAAAGATATACTCCCAGAATTATTTTAGAAGCAAATAGAAGCTCACATAAAATTCACAAATATATTTTCCAAAGATTTCCTTGAAAATATATTCACAAATAATTGAATCAAATCTTCTTCAATTGATATGATTCTGAAATATGCAAAGGCTCAAAAAGGAAACATATATTTCTGAATTATATTTTGCAAAGATACTTTGAAAATATATTCATCAATAAACACGAAGCCAATCTTCAATAGATCTTCACATAAAATTATCATACTTCTGGAAACTTCAGCTTTAATAAAACCTCAACAAATCTTCAAAGATATGATCTTAGAATTCTTTTAGAAGAAAATAGAAGCTCTCATATTATTCAGAAATATATTTTCCAAAAGATTACTTTGAAAATATATTTACGAATAACTGAAACAAATCTTCAGAACAAATCTTGCGCAAAGAATACTTCCTTCTAGAAATGAAGCTTTGGATAAATCTTCAATTAAATCTTCAAAAGATATTGTGAGAATTAACAAAATGAGATTTTTAGCTTCTGAAGACACAATGCTTGTATATTTGATTTTTGCAAAACATGTAGCCAACACTCAAATATCCAACAATCTCCCCCTTTGGCAAATTTTTGGCTAAAATCAAATACTTCATAAACACACAAAAGCAGCAGAGTCAGCAGCGGATTAAAACACAAACAAACTTCAAAACTGCAACACACAATATCAGTTTCTGAGGAACAGCTCTTCTCCCCCTGAAACACAGCACTCAGGTACTCCCCCTGAACAACTCAGCTTCTGACAAGATCAACACACATACTTCTGAACAGATCAGCACATACACTCTCCCCCTGAGGCAAACAGATCAGACCACACATATTTCTCCCCCTTTTTAGCCAAACAAGTTTGACAAAACACCAGCAAACACCAGGAGCAAGAAACACAACAAAAACTAGCAGCTCAGGACTCAGCACAGGACAAACAGAACCACTCAGAATCCATACACAAAAGAACAACCACAACTGTAGAGAACAGCACAAATGCAGACCAGAAACACAAACATAAAATCCAGGACTTCATTCACAAACCTGACAGTCTTCAGACTCAGCATCAGAACTTGCTTAGTCTTCATTAGACACAATCACCAGATGCTGCTCAATTGATGTGTGCCTCAGGCACATTCAGAACCTTCTTCCCAGCAAACTGTTTCTGAAGAACATCAATTCTCTTCTGAACACAGGACATGGTATCATGCTTAATAACATCTTCAGACTTACTAGGAACTAGTGCCTTCTGAACAGGAACAGGAACCAACACTTTACTCCAGACTTTGGATGGTCCAGCATCAGAACTCTTCTGTGCTACAGGAATGGGCTTGCTGTCATCAGCAACAGCCTTTCCTTTCCCTTTGTTCAGCCTCTGAGCAACACTTGCACACTTTGGTCTCCATTCTTTCTTGATCTTGCTTTTGTTCACAGCTGGTTCCACTTTTCTGTGGTGAAAATGCTTGGGGTATCCATGCAGCTTGTAACAAAAAGGTTTAATGTGTCCCTTTTTACCACAATGATGACATACCCAAGGATGAGTTCTCCTCTTGTCTTTAGATTCCTGAGATTTGTTCTTAGGTTTGCTGATTAGTGGAACATAAGTATCAGCAGCAGGTATGAACCTCTTAGCAGGATTTTGCTTTTTGATGTTCAGATTCTTATCAACAAATCCTATGCCATTTGGTTTTCCTTGATTCTGATTCTCCAAAATCTCTTCCAGCACATCAGTAGCAGAGTTCATCATTCTAACTTGCTTCTTCATCTGATCAAGTTGAGAATTCAGTTGGCTCACCTCATTTTTGAGATCAGTATTTTGTACCAATAGTTCACTTTTCTCAGTCTGAAGTTGACTGATGGTCTTCTTCTGATCTTCCATCAGCTTGCACACTTCTTTAAATTGACCCTGCACCTTCTTACAAAACTCAGCAGGATTTTTATAAGACAATTCTTCATCACTGCATTCAGACTCTGATGAAGTTTCAGACTTTGATGATTCTTCAGACTCTGACAGAGTTTCTGAACCCTTAACTATATCATCAGACCAGAATTTACCAGTTAAAGCAGTGACAGGCTCCACTTCTCCTTCTGAGTCATCTTCATCAGACCAAGACACAACTAAACTTTTCTTCTGTTTCTTGAGGTAAGTAGGACATTCTGACTTGACATGACCATATCCTTCACATTCAAAGCACTGAACTCTCTTTAATTGATTGCTCTTCACATCAGTTCTTGTCTTCTGCTTCAGAAACTTCTTAAATTTTTTACTTAGCAACACAAGAGCTTCTGATGAGGTTTCATCATCCACACTTTTAGCATCTGCTACAAAGGCAACACCTTTCCCCTTCTTATCAGTCCTGCATATTTCAAAGTTTTGAAGAGACCCAATCAATTCCTCAACCTTCATGCTGGAGATGTCATGTGCTTCTTCAATTGCAGTCACCTTCATATCAAACCTCTTAGGTAGGGATCTGAGAATTTTCCTTACAAGCTTCTCATCTGATACTTTTTCTCCAAGTGATTCAAAAGAGTTAGCCATGTCCAGAATATTCATGTAAAAGCCTTGTATGTTCTCATCCTCCAGCATTCTGAGATTTTCAAATTTTGTGGTCAGAAGCTGAAGTCTGGACAGCTTTACCTTTGAAGTGCCTTCATGAGTAGTCTTGAGAATCTCCCAAGCATCCTTAGCCACAGTGCACTGCTTGATCATTCTGAACATATTTTTGTCCACTCCATTGAATATAGCATTCAAGGCTTTGGAATTTGCATGTGACAAAGCATCTTCATCATTGGTCCAATCTTCTTCTGGTTTCAACACAGCTGTCTTCTTACCATCTTTGTCAGTCACAACAGGATGTTCCCAACCTTTCAGAACAACTTTCCAGGTCTTGCTATCCATAGATTTTAGGAAAGCACTCATACGAGATTTCCAATAATCATAGTTGGTCCCATCCAGCAAAGGTGGCCTGTTAACAAATCCTCCTTCTTTCTCCATAAAGCCAGAAAATATCTCCCTGGAGCTCACCCAAATACAGGTAGGGTGCCTGCTCTGATGCCAATTGAAATTCCTGGCAGTTACTGGTTCTGAACAGTAAAACAGAGTATGAAAAATTAAGTTCAGAAGCAGAAAAATAAAGTGCAGAAAGATAAAGGAACACAATGAGTTTGTTAACCCAGTTCGGTGCAAACTTCACCTACTCTGGGGGATACCAATCCAGGAAGGAAATCTACTAAAGGAATCAACCCAAAGACTCAGACACAGACCCCCCTGTTCCCAGCCTTAGCAATCAATCTCCACTTAGTCTAGACTTCTACTCAGGAACCCACCTAAGTATTAGAAAACTACTAACTTCCTAATTACTCAATCACAACCCAGTGATCAGTAACACTGAAACAAACAACTCAAAACAATGAAGACATTCTTCAAAACAAAAACTTCATTCGTGCTTAAAAGCTTTGAATGAATTACAACTCAAACAAACTAAACCAACTCAAAACATATGAGTGGTGTACAAAACAAAGCCTAAGCTTACACAGACAAAAACTCTAAAAACTCTAAACTCTGAATTCTGGTTTTTGACTCATGAAATTTCCAATAGCAAAGCCCTCTTTAAATAGTCTTCAGCAGCAACATAATTCTGAACACAATCTTCAAAGATATACTCCCAGAATTATTTTAGAAGCAAATAGAAGCTCACATAAAATTCACAAATATATTTTCCAAAGATTTCCTTGAAAATATATTCACAAATAATTGAATCAAATCTTCTTCAATTGATATGATTCTGAAATATGCAAAGGCTCAAAAAGGAAACATATATTTCTGAATTATATTTTGCAAAGATACTTTGAAAATATATTCATCAATAAACACGAAGCCAATCTTCAATAGATCTTCACATAAAATTATCATACTTCTGGAAACTTCAGCTTTAATAAAACCTCAACAAATCTTCAAAGATATGATCTTAGAATTCTTTTAGAAGAAAATAGAAGCTCACATATTATTCATAAATATATTTTCCAAAAGATTACTTTGAAAATATATTTACGAATAACTGAAACAAATCTTCAGAACAAATCTTGCGCAAAGAATACTTCCTTCTAGAAATGAAGCTTTGGATAAATCTTCAATTAAATCTTCAAAAGATATTGTGAGAATTAACAAAATAAGATTTTTAGCTTCTGAAGACACAATGCTTGTATATTTGATTTTTGCAAAACATGTAGCCAACACTCAAATATCCAACAATCTCCCCCTTTGGCAAATTTTTGGCTAAAATCAAATACTTCATAAACACACAAAAGCAGCAGAGTCAGCAGCGGATTAAAACAGAAACAAACTTCAAAACTGCAACACAATATCAGTTTCTGAGGAACAACTCTTCTCCCCCTGAAACACAGCACTCAGGTACTCCCCCTGAACAACTCAGCTTCTGACAAGATCAACACACATACTTCTGAACAGATCAGCACATACACTCTCCCCCTGAGGCAAACAGATCAGACCACACATATTTCTCCCCCTTTTTAGCCAAACAAGTTTGACAAAACACCAGCAAACACCAGGAGCAAGAAACACAACAAAAACTAGCAGCTCAGGACTCAGCACAGGACAAACAGAACCACTCAGAATCCATACACAAAAGAACAACCACAACTGTAGAGAACAGCACAAATGCAGACCAGAAACACAAACATAAAATCCAGGACTTCATTCACAAACCTGACAGTCTTCAGACTCAGCATCAGAACTTGCTTAGTCTTCATTAGACACAATCACCAGATGCTGCTCAATTGATGTGTGCCTCAGGCACATTCAGAACCTTCTTCCCAGCAAACTGTTTCTGAAGAACATCAATTCTCTTCTGAACACAGGACATGGTATCATGCTTAATAACATCTTCAGACTTACTAGGAACTAGTGCCTTCTGAACAGGAACAGGAACCAACACTTTACTCCAGACTTTGGATGGTCCAGCATCAGAACTCTTCTGTGCTACAGGAATGGGCTTGCTGTCATCAGCAACAGCCTTTCCTTTCCCTTTGTTCAGCCTCTGAGCAACACTTGCACACTTTGGTCTCCATTCTTTCTTGATCTTGCTTTTGTTCACAGCTGGTTCCACTTTTCTGTGGTGAAAATGCTTGGGGTATCCATGCAGCTTGTAACAAAAAGGTTTAATGTGTCCCTTTTTACCACAATGATGACATACCCAAGGATGAGTTCTCCTCTTGTCTTTAGATTCCTGAGATTTGTTCTTAGGTTTGCTGATTAGTGGAACATAAGTATCAGCAGCAGGTATGAACCTCTTAGCAGGATTTTGCTTTTTGATGTTCAGATTCTTATCAACAAATCCTATGCCATTTGGTTTTCCTTGATTCTGATTCTCCAAAATCTCTTCCAGCACATCAGTAGCAGAGTTCATCATTCTAACTTGCTTCTTCATCTGATCAAGTTGAGAATTCAGTTGGCTCACCTCATTTTTGAGATCAGTATTTTGTACCAATAGTTCACTTTTCTCAGTCTGAAGTTGACTGATGGTCTTCTTCTGATCTTCCATCAGCTTGCACACTTCTTTAAATTGACCCTGCACCTTCTTACAAAACTCAGCAGGATTTTTATAAGACAATTCTTCATCACTGCATTCAGACTCTGATGAAGTTTCAGACTTTGATGATTCTTCAGACTCTGACAGAGTTTCTGAACCCTTAACTATATCATCAGACCAGAATTTACCAGTTAAAGCAGTGACAGGCTCCACTTCTCCTTCTGAGTCATCTTCATCAGACCAAGACACAACTAAACTTTTCTTCTGTTTCTTGAGGTAAGTAGGACATTCTGACTTGACATGACCATATCCTTCACATTCAATGCACTGAACTCTCTTTGATTGATTGCTCTTCACATCAGTTCTTGTCTTCTGCTTCAGAAACTTCTTAAATTGTTTACTTAGCAACACAAGAGCTTCTGATGAGGTTTCATCATCCACACTTTTAGCATCTGCTACAAAGGCAACACCTTTCCCCTTCTTATCAGTCCTGCATATTTCAAAGTTTTGAAGAGACCCAATCAATTCCTCAACCTTCATGCTGGAGATGTCATGTGCTTCTTCAATTGCAGTCACCTTCATATCAAACCTCTTAGGTAGGGATCTGAGAATTTTCCTTACAAGCTTCTCATCTGATACTTTTTCTCCAAGTGATTCAAAAGAGTTAGCCATGTCCAGAATATTCATGTAAAAGCCTTGTATGTTCTCATCCTCCAGCATTCTGAGATTTTCAAATTTTGTGGTCAGAAGCTGAAGTCTGGACAGCTTTACCTTTGAAGTGCCTTCATGAGTAGTCTTGAGAATCTCCCAAGCATCCTTAGCCACAGTGCACTGCTTGATCATTCTGAACATATTTTTGTCCACTCCATTGAATATAGCATTCAAGGCTTTGGAATTTGCATGTGACAAAGCATCTTCATCATTGGTCCAATCTTCTTTTGGTTTCAACACAGCTGTCTTCTTACCATCTTTGTCAGTCACAACAGGATGTTCCCAACCTTTCAGAACAACTTTCCAGGTCTTGCTATCCATAGATTTTAGGAAAGCACTCATACGAGATTTCCAATAATCATAGTTGGTCTCATCCAGCAAAGGTGGCCTGTTAACAAATCCTCCTTCTTTCTCCATAAAGCCAGAAAATATCTCCCTAGAGCTCACCCAAATACAGGCAGGGTGCCTGCTCTGATGCCAATTGAAATTCTGGCAGTTCTGGTTCTGAACCAGTAAAACAGAGTATGAAAAATTGAAGTTCAGAAGCAGAAAATAAAGTGCAGAAAGATAAAGAACACAATGAGTTTGTTAACCCAGTTCGGTGCAAACTTCACCTACTCTGGGGGATACCAATCCAGGAAGGAAATCTACTAAAGGAATCAACCCAAAGACTCAGACACAGACCCCCCTGTTCCCAGCCTTAGCAATCAATCTCCACTTAGTCTAGACTTCTACTCAGGAACCCACCTAAGTATTAGAAAACTACTAACTTCCTAATTACTCAATCACAACCCAGTGATCAGTAACACTGAAACAAACAACTCAAAACAATGAAGACATTCTTCAAAACAAAAACTTCATTCGTGCTTAAAAGCTTTGAATGAATTACAACTCAAACAAACTAAACCAACTCAAAACATATGAGTGGTGTACAAAACAAAGCCTAAGCTTACACAGACAAAAACTCTAAAAACTCTAAACTCTGAATTCTGGTTTTTGACTCATGAAATTTCCAATAGCAAAGCCCTCTTTAAATAGTCTTCAGCAGCTACATAATTCTGAACACAATCTTCAAAGATATACTCCCAGAATTATTTTAGAAGCAAATAGAAGCTCACATAAAATTCACAAATATATTTTCCAAAGATTTCCTTGAAAATATATTCACAAATAATTGAATCAAATCTTCTTCAATTGATATGATTCTGAAATATGCAAAGGCTCAAAAAGGAAACATATATTTCTGAATTATATTTTGCAAAGATACTTTGAAAATATATTCATCAATAAACACGAAGCCAATCTTCAATAGATCTTCACATAAAATTATCATACTTCTGGAAACTTCAGCTTTAATAAAACCTCAACAAATCTTCAAAGATATGATCTTAGAATTCTTTTAGAAGAAAATAGAAGCTCTCATATTATTCATAAATATATTTTCCAAAAGATTACTTTGAAAATATATTTACGAATAACTGAAACAAATCTTCAGAACAAATCTTGCGCAAAGAATACTTCCTTCTAGAAATGAAGCTTTGGATAAATCTTCAATTAAATCTTCAAAAGATATTGTGAGAATTAACAAAATGAGATTTTTAGCTTCTGAAGACGCAATGCTTGTATATTTGATTTTTGCAAAACATGTAGCCAACACTCAAATATCCAACAATTATCATCATTACCATCTTTGTTATTTTCATTATTATTATTATTATTATTGGTTTTTTAATTGTTTTATTTTAAAAGAAAATAAAAAAGAAAAAGGGGAGTTCGCAGAGCAAAGTCCCCATCGCTCTGCGAACTCTGCGATTTTTTTGCAGAATTTAATTCCTTTGATTTATCTTTCTTTTGTTTTCTTTATAGTTGTTATTATTATCACCTATCATTATTATTGTCATTATTGTTATCAATTGTGGCTGATTGGATCCAACAAGCAAGAATTGAGGCATGTGCCATTAAAGCCAAGGTAGGAAGGTTTTTCTTCCAACCCAAGCAAGTTGGCTGCCCTTGGGCAGCTCTTATCCCTCCCAATTGACATGCTACTCACCCTGAGCTTGCCAGCCAACAGCTTGCTTGTTTTCCTTCCTTCTTTCTTCCCAAAAACCAGTCAAACACAGCTGGTTTTGCTTGCCCAAACACCATGAGTGCTGCCCTATTTCAGCAGCTTTTCCTCCTTCCTCATACCAGCCCACATGCTCCTTTTGTTTTCCCCCAACCTCTGCACATTACAGTGCACGTTTTTCTTGCTTGACTCCTCAGGATTGCAAGGATTAATCCCAAGAACAGCCCAATTGCAAGCTGCCCTGTTTTTCAGATTTTCATCATCATTGTTGTCCAAATCAGCTTCATTAATGGCTGATTTTAGCCAAAGTCTTGACCAAGGTTGCAAGGCAATGTCCCCTCTTCACTTTTGCATTAAATGCAAAGCAAAGTAGCCTGGTCTTTAGCCCACAAATCAACTGGATTCTAGAGATTTTCATCATTGCAATTGATTTGGTTTTGGCCTATAAAAGGAATGCTATGCATAAGGATTACACACCATTCTACACACTTGAAAAACCATTACATACACAACAATTACAGAATTTCTAGAGCAAGAATAGAGTTCAACACATAGCAAAAACCAATTGGAACATTAGAGCTATTTGTTATCCATAACCTCCAACATTCCAACCTTGCAAAATCACAAGTATCCAAGCTCCCTCCCTATCTCTTGTCATACAAGCATTGCTAGGAGTTCTGTAAGTGTTCTAAAGTCTTTATCTTTCATTTTGAATTGCTGCTTGCATCATTAACATTTGTTTAAATCATTCTTGTTCAAAAAATCACTTTTGAAACTTCCAAGGAATCTCAAAGTTGCAAAACACCAATTTGAGTTGTTGTACTCCTTTTCTTCCAAAAAAATAAGCTTTTTAATCCCCTCAAGGTTCTGAAGCTTGCTCAGAAGCAGCTTCTGAACAGAAGTTCAGAAGCAGCTTCTGAGTTCAATTTTTCGCAGAGTTCGCAGAGCAAAGTCATGGTCGCTCTGCGACCATGACAGAACTTGGGTTCGCAGAGCCAAGTTCAGGTTGCTCTGCGAAAGTTGCACAACTCAGAACCTAAGTTCAGGCTTCCAAAAGCCAATTTTTTAAGGTTCTAACTAATGATCCAGAACCTAAGATGGTTAAAACTCATTTTTGTTCAAACGATACCAAGTTTTTGCATGATGTTGGAAACTTCAGAAGTTTTGGGCAATAAATCTTGAGTAACTTGCGAAACAAGTTACGTTCATTAAACTTTCAAAATCAAACTTGAGCAATAAGCTAAGTTCATTATTTTCAAAACTAAACTTGAACAATAACTTTGTTCATGATTTTCAATCAAAACATGAACTTGAGCCGAACTTGCTCACTTTTTAAAACCAAACTCAAACTTGAGCCGAACTTGTGCATTTTTCAAACTCATGCATATTTTCATGAATTTGTTCGTCTTTCAAACTTGAATAACACTTGTTCTTGAGTTCCAATAACTTAAGCAACAAGCTATGTTCATGATTTTCAATAAACTTGAACAACAAATTTGTTCATGATTTTCAACAACTTTTCTTTAAGTTTTTAACCAAGTGTTTTGTTTCCTTTGAGATTTCTTTGAGTTTCAACAAAACAAAAACTTGAATGAAAAAGGAATGGTTTGACGTATGTCTCTCCATTCCCCGATTGCACGAATGCTTGACGTATGTCTCGTTGTTCGGGCAATCGTCATTCTATTTTCAATGCGTCCAACGCGCTTAACCCTTTTATTGGTCCTTCGTGACCAATCCAACCTTTCTTTGGTCCCCCGTGACCATTTTAAACTTTTTCTTGGCCCTCGTGGTCAATTCAAACCTTTTCACGCCCGAGCGCGTTTTCCAACGGATACCATCGCCCTCGTGCAGTCCGTCTCTTTTTATCCTTTTTACCTTTTTTAAGCTACCCTCATAACGGTAGTAGGTAAAAGGCTTTTTATCGGTCTTTATTAAGCTATCCAAATAACGATAGTAAACCACGTTCCCTTTTCAATCAAGCTTTTTTCGCTCGGGCGTGATCAAATCTTTTTTTTCATAATTAAAATCAATCAACATACAAACTTTTTCTACCTAAAGAACTACGTAAGCTTTGAATTCTCCATCGCACCGGGAGATACGTAGGAGCAGGATTCATATTTTGTCAAGCCCTTTAATAAAAAACTTTCTTTTTCCCCTTTATATCATATTTTCTTTTACATATTCAAGCACGTAAACAAAACTTTGAAAACATTCTAGCCTAAGCTAACTAGGAGGTTCCCGTTGAGTACAACGGATGTGAGGGGTGCTAATACCTTCCCTTCGCATAATCGACTCCCGAACCCAAAATCTCTAACATTAAGGTAATTTCGAACTTTTTTCCTTTTTTTCCCCGAAAAATTAAAAGTTCAGTCGTCATTTAAAATTAGTGATTCAACGCTTCTCAATAGCTTGATATCCGAAATTCGACGCGACAACAGATGAGAAGATAGTTAGAAAAGTCCTCAGGTCACTTCCCAGAAGATCTGATATGAAGGTTACAGCCATAGAAGAAGCTCATGACATCACCACCATGAAGGTTGAGGAGCTGATTAGGTCTTTGCTAAATTTTGAGACTGCATTCTGCAAACAGCCTGAAAAGAAAGGGAAAGGAGTAGCTTTTGCAGTTAATTCTCATACTGATGATCAAAAAGAGTCTGATGAGGATGATAGTGATTTATCAGAAGCTCTAGTGTTGCTGGGAAAACAATTCAACAAAATTTTGAAGAAGGTTGACAGAAAATCCAAAACCAAAGGTCAGAATTTCAGATTTAACAACAAGAAGCAACAAGCTGATGAGAAGAAGACCAAGTCTGAGGAGAAAAGTAATCAAGCCAAAGGTATGCATTTGTTATGGTTGATGACTACTCAAGATTCACATCGATTAACTTTGTTAGAGAGAAGTCTGATACTTTTGAAGTGTTTAAAGAGTTATGCATTCAATTACAAAGAGAGAAAGATTGTGGTATTGTCAGAATCAGAAGTGATCATGGCAAGGAGTTTGAAAACAAGAGTTTTTCTGAGTTTTGTGCTTCTGAAGGTATAAAACATGAGTTTTCTGCACCTATTACACCTCAGCAAAATGGTGTAGTTGAGAGGAAGAATAGGTCATTAGCAGAATGTGCAAGAGTTATGTTGCATGCTAAGAAGCTACCTTATATGTTTTGGGCTGAAGCTATGAACACTGCATGCTATATCCATAATAGAGTCACTCTGAAGAAGGGAACAACTTGTACCTTTTATGAATTGTGGAAAGGAAGAAAACCTACAGTGAAATATTTCCATATGTTTGGGAGCAGATGTTACATTTTGACTGACAGGGAAAATAGAAGAAAACTAGATCCAAAGTCTGATGAAGGTATATTTTTGGGATATTCAGTAAACAGCAGAGCCTATAGGGTGTTTAACTCAAGAACCAAAGTTGTGATGGAGTCCATAAATGTTGTAATTGATGATCTGTCTGCTGAGAATGAAAGGGATGGGTCTGAAGTTATTCCAGAGTCTGAAGCCTCAAAAGAACAAACTTCAGAAGCAGAAAATCATCCAGAGTCTGAAGATGCAGAAGTTCATCCAGAACATGTTCCTGCTGGTAAAGGGCCATCAATTAGAGTTCAGAAGGATCATCCTAAGGAGCTTATCATTGGAAGTTTGGATCAGGGGGTCAGAACTAGGAGATCAGACTCAGCTGCTACTGATTCTTGTTTTGTGTCTAAGATTGAACCCAAAAATGTGAAAGAAGCCCTAACTGATGAATTTTGGATTGAAGCTATGCAAGATGAGTTGAATCAATTCAAAAGGAGTGAAGTGTGGGATCTGGTTCCAAGACCTGAAGGGTTGAATGTGATTGGCACTAAGTGGATATACAACAATAAAACAGATGAAAATGGTACTGTGGTCAGAAACAAGGCAAGGTTAGTTGCTCAAGGTTATACTCAAGTAGAGGGACTTGATTTTGATGAGACCTTTGCCCCTGTGGCCAGACTAGAGTCCATAAGACTACTGTTGGGTGTATCCTGCATTCTCAAGTTCAAGCTATTTCAGATGGATGTGAAGAGTGCATTTCTGAATGGATATCTGCAAGAAGAAGTTTATGTAGAACAGCCTAAGGGCTTTGTGGATCATCAGTTTCCAGATCATGTGTACAAGTTGAAGAAAGCCTTATATGGATTAAAGCAAGCACCAAGAGCTTGGTATGAAAGACTGACTCAGTTTCTTGTGGCTCAAGGATACAAAAAAGGTGGTTCTGATAAAACTTTGTTTGTGAAAGATCAAGATGGAAGTCTGATGATTGCTCAGATTTATGTTGATGACATAGTGTTTGGTGGAATGTTAGATAAAATGGTTAAGTTATTTGTCCAGCAAATGCAGTCAGAATTTGAAATGAGTTTAGTTGGTGAACTGACATACTTTCTTGGATTGCAAGTTAAGCAAATGGAAGATACAATCTTCATTTCTCAGAGTAAATATGCCAAGAACATTGTGAAGAAGTTTGGAATGGACTCTGCTGCTCATAAGAGAACACCAGCTGCTACTCATCTGAAGCTGACTAAGGATGAACATGGAGTTTCAGTAGATCAAAGTCAATATAGAAGTATGATAGGAAGCTTATTATACTTGACTGCCAGCAGACCTGATATCACATTTGTTGTTGGTGTGTGTGCCAGATATCAAGCTGATCCTAAAATGAGTCATCTAACTCAAGTGAAGAGAATTCTGAAATATGTGAATAGCACAAGTGATTATGGAATCATGTATTCTTAAAGTTCAAGTTCTGAATTAATGGGATATTGTGATGCTGACTGGGCTGGAAGTGCTGATGACAGGAAGAGCACATCAGGAGGTTTTTTCTTTCTAGGAAATAATTTAATTTCTTGGTTCAGCAAGAAACAAAATTGTGTCTCATTATCAACTGCTGAGGCTGGATATATTGCTGCTGGTAGTAGTTGCTCACAACTGGTTTGGATGAAGCAAATGATTGAAGAGTATAACATTGAACAAGGAACTATGACACTTTATTGTGATAACCTCAGTGCAATTAACATTTCTAAGAACCCCATACAGCACAGCAGAACTAAACACATAGATATCAGACATCATTTTATTAGAAACCTTGTGGAGGACAAGATTATTCAGCTGGAACATGTGGATACTGAAAACCAAATTGCTGATATTTTCACAAAGGCTTTGGATGCTAACTGAGAAGCAAGTTAGGTGTATGTTTGCATGAAGACTTATAGCAATTAAAGCAAACTGGATGTGAGGAAGATAGAGTACCTGCCAGACTTGCTAATGCTAAGTGTGTTCCTGATCCTGAGTCTGAAGTTAATGCTGGAACTGATTTGGAAGATTTTTGTTCAGTTTTTAATTCCTGTATGATGACTATGGTTTGTCATAATTTTGTGGCTAAAAAGGGGGAGAAAAACCTATGCTTATTTTCAGTTGCAATTCATCAAGAGCTGTGCAGATGTACTTGAGGTGGAGTTTGTGTCTCAGGGGAAGTGCATGAGTATTTTGATCCTGAGTGTTTATGTGCTGAGTTTCAGAAGTCTATGTATCAGAAATTCATTGAAGTTCAGAAGTCAGGGGGAGTTTGATGTGAGCTGAGTTGCAGGGGGAGTGTTGTGAAGCTGGAGTATGTGTGTGTGTTGTTGTTTATGTGTTGTGAAGCTTCAGGGGGAGTGTATTTTGAAGATCAAAAGCTGCTATGTGTACTTCAGTTTGTCAGAAGTTGTTTTTGTGTGCTTCAGTTGTTCAGAAGCTGAAGCTGAACGTTTTTGTATGCAAACATAGCTTGTATCCACTGCCGCTGCTTGTCTCTTTGCTATGTTTGAATTTGTGGAGTTCTTCATTGTTGAGATTGTTTATGTTGAATTGAAGAGCTCATCATTTGTGAAACATTGGTTTTAGCCAAAAATTTGCCAAAGGGGGAGATTGTTGAGTATTTTGTAGTTGGCTGCATGTTTTGGCAAATCCAATGTGTTCAATGGAAGCATCTCTATGTTTATAACAAGTCTTCAGTTGCAAGAAATTTCATTTGAAACTGTTCAGAAGCTGTTTTGCCCTTCAGAAGCTGAATGCTTCTTCAGACGCTGAAATGTGCTTCTGATGCTTCAGACGCACTATTGAAGTGTTGACTTTTGTTGAATTCTTCAGAAGCTGGTTATTTTCAAGTTATTTTTGGGCGAATCTTTGCAAGATTTAACAAGGATTTATCCACGCATATGTCTTCTAGAATGTTGATTGAATTGGTGAAGATTTAATGAAGATTTGGCACGTTTTTATGAATGCTCATATTTTTCAGAATGAATCTTGGCAAGATACTTTCCTGGTTTATTTGTTTCCTTATTGGATCATTCATAATTCAGAATCAGATCTTTTCAGAAGATTGGAATCAGTTTTATGGTAGCTGCTGAAGATTATAAAATGAGTGCTTATGCCATTGTTCAAAAATATACGAAGAATTGAAGAAAATCAGAGAAATAGAGTCTTAGAGTTTTTTAAGCTTTTAGCTTTGTTTGTGCACCACTCTATTGAGTTGGTTTAGGTGTGTTATTAAGTTGTAATCACTCTAAGCCTGTAGGTACGAGTGCAGTTTATATATTGAAGTATTTCTTCAAAAACAGGGTAGTTTTGTTTAAGTTGTTTAGTAACAGGTTTGTTACTTGAATAGGAAGTTAGTGGTCTCTGATACTCAACGTGTTGGGTAGAATTCAGACTAGGAGGAAGTTAATTGCTTAGGCTGGGAACTGGGTGTTCAGTGTCTTGAGTCATAAGGATTAATTCCTATAGTGGAATTCCTTCCTGGATTGGTATTCCCCAGAGTAGGAGGTGTTTACTCTGAACTGGGTTAACAAACCTTGTGCCTTTTATCTTTCCTACACTTTTATTTTCTTGCTTTTGCATTGTGTTTGTGTGTGCTTTGTTTTAGCAAGCTATTGTGCCCTGCATTGTGTTTTTAACCTGTCCAGCCAGAATTTCAGTGACCACCATCTTTTGCACTATTTTCTTGATGTTCTTATTTGCAGCTTCAACTGCGCATTCATCTGAGGCCTATAAGGAGAAGAGTTATGATGCTCAATCTTGAACTCTTCGCATAGTTCCTTCATCATTTTGTTATTCAGATTGGTCCCATTGTCTGTGATGATCTTACTGGGAATACCATATCGACAGATGATGTGATTCTTAATAAATCAGACCACCACTTGTTTAGTGACATTGGCATACGATGCAGCTTTGACCCATTTGGTGAAATAATCAATTGCCAATAGGATGAAACGATGCCCATTTGAAGCTTTGGGTTCGATCCTACCAATCATATCGATGCCCCACATAGAGAAAGGCCAAGGGGAAGAAAGAACATTCAGAACAGTCGGTGGCATATGGATTTTGTCAGCATAAATCTGGCATTTATGGCATTTCCTGGCATGCTTGTAACAATCACTTTCTAAAGTCATCCAGTAATATCCGGCCCTCAAGATCTTCCTAGCCATTGTATGCCCACTGTCAGATCTGCTTCTTGCATCATCCACACATCTGAGTAGCACCATATCAAAATTTATTTTGTATAAAACCTCTCCATTCAGAAAGAAGTTGCCAGCCAATCTTCGCAAAGTCTTCTTATCCTTGTTGGATGCCCCATGTGGGTACTCTTGCTTTTGGAGGAAACATTTGATGTCATGGAACCATGGTTTGTTATCTATGACCGCTTCAACCGCAAATACATGTGCGGGCCTCTCCAGGCGTTGAACCTTGATTGTTGGAATCTCATTCCGACGGCTGACCTCGTACATAGAAGATAAAGTTGCCAAAGCATCTGCCATTTGATTCTCGTCCCGAGGAATGTCATACAGTTGAATCCTCCCTAGCTGTCTCTATATGCCTCCTTTACTCTTAACCCTAGTTTTCTTCTTTTTCCTCTGCTATCTTTTTCTCTATTTTGTTGTAACCCTAATTCTCTAATGCTCTCCTTTATTTATAACTACTAATTGGGTTTGTTTCTCACTTAATCTTTTTAATAGACTTACTATCAGCATCTCTCATTACACAGCCTTGTTGTTTACACCTCCTTCTGCTTAAATCATTAAAACACTACTCAACTTACTAACTACACCTCTTTTTCTACCCAACTTTACTAACGCACCTTTGTGTGCACTCTACTTTCTTATTCTTGCTAAAACGCTATTTTCTTCCTAAACACTATTTTTCTCTCATTCTTTAATCGACTAACCAACCCATCCACTTCCTCATTACCCATCCCCCAAATAAATACGGATAATTAAATTAATACTATCTAACAAATCGATACCAATAATATCAATAATAATAATAATATTACCTAATAAAAATTTTAATAAACTAATATTAAAAATCGGGGTGTTACAAAGTTAGTTGCAGTCTGCATCAACATTGGAAAGCCAAATTTGTCCAGGGTTTGGGTCAATGTCACGTTAGTAGCTCTGAAGGATCAACTTGATCAAATCAACTGACGACTCAACGACAGAGACACCAGGAGGGTGGATGACGTTGGGTATCGAGGGCCATTGATCGACTCAGTCGGGAGATTGCAGTTTAGTCGGATGATGCTCACAAACTACGACGACGTGAGGAGCATGTTCTCTATATTTGGTCAGCACATCATGTTCTCGACGATCAAGTTGGATGTTTTGTTGCTAAGATCTACTGAAGATATTCTCAAGAGTTTGATTCGGCTAGATGAAGATGTTTAGGTAGTATTATTATGTTGTGTTTTTATTTTGTTGGAATTAAGTTTAATTCATGGTAGTTTGCTGAAATGTTAGAATTGAAGTGTCTTATACTTAGCGTAAAGGTTTGCATGTATCTTTGGAAACTCAAAAGAATGAAGAGAACACATTTTGTATTCTTTCGAATCAATTATATATGTTTTCACATCGAATTTCTTCGTATAAGATGAGTGTGACGAACGAGAATGCATTTCTAAGATGTTGTTTTGAGTTTGATCATGCTCCTCTGTCAATTGAAACTTGTCAGTTGACAGGGCAGTAAGATGAAGTTCAAAATAATATATTAGAATGCATTCGTTTTCGGTGCTACTCATCTTATATGAAGTAATTCAATGTGAAAACATATATAGTTGATTTTGTAGAATACATGTGATGTGTTCTCGCCATTATTTTGAGTTTTCAAAGAGACTAGCAAATTTTTATACCAAGTATATGACACTTCAATGCCAACATTTTTGGCAAACTTCTATTAATTTAATTTAAATCCAACATGATGATGATACAACATCCTTAGAAAGAATGTAATGTAATGTAATGTAACACAACACTTTGTTTATTGTCCGATTTGAACAAAGATGTAATTAAAACTAAATAAATTTTGCGTACTTGTGTATTTTTAAGTTATGATTTATTTTGGATCATGATTTTAAAAGACTTAGCAAATGAATGTTTTTAAAAAATTTAGCGAATGTTTCTTAAAATATTAACATAAGGTATTGTGAATGAATAAATGAACATAACATATTCTACAAAATGCACGTTAGAGACTTAAAAAAACATCTCTGTCAAGAATTGATGTTTTGTTAGTTTACCTAAAACTAACCTAAGTTAACTCGCGTTGGGGGTCAACATGACTTAACTCAATTTGGTTCAACGTGACTTAACTCACGTTGGTCCTACCGAACATGAGTTAACTTACGTTGGGGTTATTTTAGAAAGTTTGAGGTGAGAATGAGCAAAACTGTTTGGGAGAAGAGCAGTTTTCGTGTTTGTTTCCCAAGTCATTGTATATCACTATAAACAGAGCTAACATGTAACTTAATTGTACATGATAAGAGAATAATAGAATCATCTATCTTCTCTCTCATTCTCTACTGCTCTCTACTCTTGTTCCTATTTCTTTAGTTTTATAACAAAAATACTTCCTCCGCCTTTTTTTATAAAAGTAGTTTACAAAAATTACGTGTATTAAGAAAAGTTGTTAGAGTAATAAAATTGTCTTAAATGTATGTGACTATTACTAAATTACACTTAATTAAATATATATTTAATGTTAACTTTTTATATACCAAGATAAATTAGTAATATTAATAAGATGTATATTTGGAAAAAGAGTAATCAATGCATATAAAAATTTATATATAATTTTATATTTACCAACAAAACTTTTTTTTTTTGTAAACTAATCGTATAAAAAGGGACGGATGAAATAATTTTCTATCAATACTGAAACACCTTTTTTCCCTGTGTGCTCTCTTTTTTATAGTGTACATTGGAGACTATTAGACACTATTCATGCTTTAGAATTAGGCAACGGAAATTAAGGGTTAATAATCCATATCAAGTCAATTTTTAGTTGTTGAACCTTCAATCATGGATATGACACTAGACAATCACGCCATAAATTGGTACAAAAAGAAATTCACGCTGGAAATCAGTAGAGATCCCACGTGTCCCTTCTCGAATTTTTAAAACTGGACAGATGTGATAGTATGATATGAACCATTCAATTTATTAAACTTTTTTTTTATTCTGACCAAACTCAATTTATTAATTAATTAAAACTATTGCTAAGATTCTGTGTACATATTCAGTGAGTTTTTGGTGATATTACTGATATTTTTATTATTTTTATTAATTAATCATTTTCTCTCATCTAAATAATTTATTTTAATCATTTATTCATAATTATCTTTCATTTAAAATGTCACCAATGTTACTTAAAAATTATGTCATCCAAGTAAAATCCAATTTTTATTAAAGTTTTTTTTTTGGGTACGATGGAGCTTTTTTAGTTGGATGCTCAAATGGATCATGAATGTATATATTTTCCTATTATAAATTTTAAATATCATATCAAAAAAGCGATTAAAAATAATAATAATAATTTAATAAATACTAAATTTATCCAATCTAGCATCTCAACAAAATTTGCAAGTATGTCTCGCTAAAGACTCTGTCATTGTATTTCAACAACAACCATTTATTTATTTTATTACAATGTATTAAATGAAATTCACACCAAAAACAAATGAAGAGATTGAAGATCATTAAATCAATAGACATCCTTATTTATAAACACCTCACATTCCAACGAAGATGTCTTCTTAACTTGATGTTAAATAGATCATCATTGTGGATGTTCTCATACTTCTCTTCTTTGACTGATTTAATTCAGATGTAACCGCACATTATAGACTTCATAAAATGATCATTATTATCAATTTAATTGATAAAAAAATTATTCTATTTTTTTCTTAAATAAACAAAAAAAAAATTATAAAAGAAAATACTGATAAAGAGGTCCCCACATAGCAATCAGAATCAATTCATTATCAATTAAGTCTACCTTAATTGAAAATTTATTTAATTTTTAAAAAGAAAGTTAATTAGGTGTATTTTTTATGACAATTATGTGTATATCTAAACATGCTATATTTTGACATTAATTTTGTTAGAAATGTTGCTATAGCGCTGTTTTTATTTTAAAAAGACAAAAATGACAATAACTATTTAAAAATCACATGTAAATGGAGCATCAATGTTCAAAATTGCACATCTTACGAGACAGTTTCAACATTTTTTACGAGTGAGCTAGAACTTGTAAACTGCAATCCTTTGTATAATTTGTTTCCGGAAACAACATTTTCACTCACCAAAATAACATTAAACACTAGAAATTTGGAAAACATAAATGGATGATAAAGATATATGATTCTATTTTCCATTAATAAATTTCAGAAAGCATGAATCCACTTTAAAGAGCTGCGACAATCTTTCATAATCTTCATTGTAGTCCCATAATATAGTTCTTCAAAATTTCTACACGATCTAACCCTATGGTAGTAGAATCATGACATCCTGCAATATAATTAAAATAATATTTAGAATAAACAAAATATTACTGCATATGTGGAATTAGTAAGAATAGAACAAGACAAACTTACGAGTTGCAATCAATAGAAAAGGAGAGATTAATGTGACAAAGTTGTGGGAGTTGTTTGGATCTCTTTGAATTAACTCCAAATTTTGTTGAAGTGTTTTTGAGACAGTGACAAATATTTTTTCTCTGAATCTTAGTGGTGTCAACCTTGTGGAACAAATTAGTTGCTCCGGCACAACAGTCAGTAGATGGTATTGCTGGGAGAGAGCCCTCCAAAAAAGGTAGACATGGCAACAAGGATGAAATAGCCTCAGAGCATGTTACGTCATTGATTTGTCTTGCATATAATGTTGTCATTAGCATGCTTAAAACCATTAAAGGCACAGAAAGAGCAACATTTTTCAATGCCGACATCTTAATTATGATATGCTGCTACGTTTGATATTTCTGTCGAGTTCTAGAGATGAGATGGTTTGGCACCGAAAGGCTCCTTAATTTATAGGCAGAACTGTTACTATTTATGGTAACCTCATCGATGACTTTTTATTTTGTTTTATTTTACGTTTTATGTCCGAACAAATAATCATTATAAAACTCCGATCTCTGAGACTACTAATTAAATGACAAGTCATGCAAATTAATAAATCGGGATATTACGGATCATCATTTAACTCATACGAATTTTTCATTATAAAAATTTCATCAACAATATTCACAGCACATCGGAAAATAATCATCTCAACAAGATGTCATCTCGGGTCTCATCATAAAAATCTCGAAATAAATACATCATTATCAATAATCAACAAGTAAAATAATATAATCCCCAAAATTTCTAGATCAGAGCACCTAATCTAGACATCTGCAAAACAACATGAATGGAGTAGGCGTAACGTCATTCTCAACACAACTCACCAAGCAATCTACTTCTCAACCTGCAAGTCTACACCACGAGCGTGAGGCGACAACAAAGTCACTAGAGGGTAAAATATACATTCAACAAAAAAGATTAATAAACGCATGTAAGTTTCAGGCAAAACATCCACAACATATAATCATTCAATTTAATTAGTCCGGATATCATCACACGCATAATTCATTCATCATTATTAACAATTTAAATACATCAACATTCCAAAACATGATTCATAAATCATAGCATATTCTCATCAATGTATAATTGCTAACTTAAATGTACATCATCAACAATTAATCATTAATTCAATTATAAATCATCATCAACACAATTATGAGTCATTCATAATTTCCACACATCATCAATTAGCTATTTACCACATAAATGCACAAGTTCATACCAAAACATTGTCAAACACGACTCATGTGCATGCAATGCGCCGAACAAGACTTTACATGCATGCGGTACCATAAATATTGATCTTAAATCGCCCACCTTTAAATCTTGATCATAAATCAAGCACCCATGAATCTTGATCTTAAATCAAGCACCTATAAATCTTGATCTTAAATCAAGCACCGATCGACTGACCATGAATGCATGGATGTTCACGTATGAACTTGACAATGCACACAACTATAACTCATGATCTTAAATTATGCAACGTTCACAACTATCATTTGCATTATCAAATCAATACATCCACATCATTCATGTTATCACGACATCATCATTTAATCACAACTATAGAGCATTAAGCACCACTATCATCATCAACTCATATTAACGCATTCAACAAGTTTAATCATCGTCATATCACAACAACATGCTTACATTTTTCATCATTCACATAGTTCCCATTTCATGATTAAATCAAGCAAGTTACACTAATCCATCATCAATCCACTTTATAATCATGCTACAACATCATTCACACTTCCAGAATCAGTTATCATGATTGTATACATTTCACGACTCAATTAAAGATAAATCCCCAAGTTTAATTCACAACTTTCCAAGTTTCACAATCTACCAATTTCGTCTAAAGAACAACCAATTATAATCATTTCATTGCAAGCAATCATTACATAGTCAAAACAACACCAAAGGAATGTCTAGGGATGTCCGAAAACACCTCCAAATGACCAAAACGTGCAGAACAGTAGACGATGTTCCTGCTAAGCATGCTCAGCGAGCCTCTGGTGTGGCTCAGCGAGCTCCCATTTTCTGGTCACCAAGAAAATGGGTTTTCCTTTACGGGAAGATCTCCAAATACCCCAAAAAAATCCCATTTTTGATCAAATTCATCCCAAGATCGTTATACGAACAGTACCCATGATTGTACACTTTAATTGAACAATTGTCATACAACAAAACATCAATTTAACATGGGTTCTCATAGTTTTTTTAATTATGTTGGATATTTGGTTGTTGGCTTCATGTTTGCGAAAATCAAATATACAAGAAGTTGTGCGTCTTCAGAAGTTGGAAGCAGAACTTCAGAAGTTGAGCGTCTTCAGAAGCAGAAACTTCAGAAGCACTGTTCAGAAGCTGAACTTCAAAAGCACTGTTCAGAAGCACTATACAGAAGCAACCTTCAAAAGCTGAACTTCAGACGCAGAAGCAACCTTCAGAAGCTGGTTTTCTGCGTTCTGTTTTTGTGCCTTGGAGCTGTTAATTTTCTCACATGATCATTTGTAGATTTAATTGAAGAATTCTCCAAGCTGCGCTTCTAGAAGGAAGAATATTTGCGTGAGATATTTTCTGAAGCTTGGTTTCTTTTATTTGTGATTATATTTTCAAAGAGATCTTTGGAAAATATATTTTTGAAGAATATTTGGTTCAATTATTTGTAGCTGCTGAAGACTATAAATAGAGGATGCTGCTATTGAAGAAACTCAACCAAAAACTTAAGCAAGTATTGTTAGAGTTTTCTTAGGTTTTGAGTCTGTTCATTGTGAGCTTTGTGCTCTGTTTCTGTACACCACTCAATTGTTTAGAGTTGGTTTGTTTTATTGAGTTGTAATTCACTTGAAGCTTTTAAGCAAAAGTGACTTTTGTTTATTTGGAGTGTGTCTCCTACTTTGATTGTTTTTTAGAGTCTGATATCACTGGGGCAGTGATTGACTGAGGGAAGTGAGATGGGATCTCAGGTCTAGGAGTTCCTAGGTTGAAGTCAATACGGGTAGTTGCTAGGTGATAAGTTGTAAACTGGGAGTTTGTTGAGAACTTAGAACTAGGACTATCATAGTGGATTTCCTTCCTGGCTTGGTAGCCTCCAGATGTAGGTATGGTTGTCACCGAACTAGGTTAACATATATCCTGTGCACTTTTACTTTCTGTCCTTCATTTCTGTCTGTTTTGTCTTGGTTCAGAACTACTGTTTTACGCTGCAATTTTGTACTCTGTTCTACTCTGTTTTACGTTCAGAATCAGGTCATGCCAGAAATTTCAATTGGTATCAGAGCAGGCACCCTGCCTGTTTTAGGGTGAGCTCCAGGGAAGTTATCTTCTGGCATACTGGACAAAGAAGGAGGATTTGTAAACATACCACTTCTGTTGGATGGTTCCAACTATGAATATTGGAAATCACGCATGAGTGCTTTCCTTAAATCCATAGATAGTAAGACCTGGAAAGCAGTTCTGAAAGGTTGGGAACATCCTGTTGTGCTTGACAAAGATGGAAAGAAGACAGCTGATCTGAAACCAGAAGAAGTGTGGTCCAAGGAAGAAGATGAATTAGCTCGTGGAAACTCCAAAGCCTTGAATGCTATATTCAATGGAGTGGACAAGAATATGTTCAGACTGATCAAGCAGTGCACTGTAGCTAAGGATGCCTGGGAGATTCTCAAAACTACTCATGAAGGAACTTCCAAGGTAAAAATGTCCAGACTTCAACTTCTCACCACCAAGTTTGAAAATCTCAAAATGTTGGAGGATGAGAACATACAAGATTTCTATATGAACGTTCTGGACATGGCCAACTCATTTGATTCTCTTGGAGAAAGAATGTCTGATGAGAAGCTTGTGAGGAAAATACTCAGGTCTCTACCTAAGATATTTGACATGAAGGTGACTGCCATTGAGGAAGCACAAGACATCTGCAGTATGAAGGTTGAGGAATTGATAGGATCCTTGCAGAATTTTGAGATAGCCTTCAATAACAGAGCAGATAATGAGGATGGTAAAAGCACATCAGAAGCTCTTGGGATGCTTGGTAGGTAGTTTAAAAGGATCCTAAAGCAGACTGTCAGGAGATCCAATCCAAATGATTTGAAAATGACAGGAACTGATGAGAAAGACAGTCAATCAAAAGGTGTTCAGTGTCATGAGTGAAATTCTGGCAGGACCTGATTCTGAACCGTAAAACAGAGTAGAACAGAGTGCTCAAAACAGTAGTTAAGAAGCAGAAATAAAAACTGACAGAAAGTAAAAACACATGTTATTTGTTAACCCAGTTCGGTGACAAACACACCTACGTCTGGAGGCTACAAAGCCAGGAAGGAAATCCACTATAATAGTTTCAATTCGAAGTCCTATGTGAACAGTCCTTGTTTCATAGCCTTCTCACTTAATCACTACCCGTGGTATTTCTACCTAGGAACTCCTAGATATAAGACCCCTCTTACTTCCTACTCAAGCAATCATTGCCCCAATGATTTTAAACTCTAAATAGACAAAGATGAAGACACTCTTCAAAACATAATCAGTCACTCTTGCTTAAAAGCTTCAAGTGATTACAACTCAATAAACTAAACCAACTCTAAACAATTGAGTGGTGTACAGAAAAAAACAGAGCATACAACTCACACCTAACAAACTCAAAACCTAAGACTCTTTCAATGATAGCTTTGGTTGAGATGATTTTCTTCAATGACAGCGTCCTCTATTTATAGCTTCAACAGCAACATAAACTTGAGCCAAATCCTTCAAAGATATATTTCCAAAATACTTTAGAAACATATAGAAGCAATTTATTTTCCAGAAATATATTTTCCAAAGATTTCTTTGAAAATATATTCACAAATAATTGAATCCAATCTTCAGAAAATATCTTGCAAAATTCTTCTTCCTTCTAGAAATGCAGCTTGGAGAATTCTTCAATTAAATCTTCAACAAATCACATGAGAAAATAAACACTCCAAGGCGCGAACACAGAAACACAGAAAACCAGCTTCTGAAGGTACTTCTGAAGAAGTGCTTCTGAAGGTCTGCTTCTGAACATATAGCTTCTGAAGGTTGCTTCTGAAGGTCAGCTTTTGAAGTATTGTTCAGTGTTTGAACATCAGCTTCTGAAGGTTCAGCGTCTGAAGCCCCAGTTTCTGAAGACCCAGCTTCTGAAGTACTGTTCAGCTTCTGAAGCCCAGCTTCTGAGGAACAACTTCTGAAGACACACAGCTGCTTGTATATTTGATTTTAGCAAACACGAAGCCAACAACCAAATATCCAACAATCTCCCCCTTTGGCAAATTTTTGGCTAAAATCAATTTAAGCACAAAGAGATACACAAAGCAAATTCTTCACACATTAAATTCTTCACACATCAAAATACACAATCATGAAGAACATAACACAAACGTAGCAACAGAGTCAGCAGCGGCATAAACACTATGTTTCATACATATACTCCCCCTGAACACATCAGCTTCTGACAAGAAACACATACTCCCCCTGAAACTCAACTTCTGACAGGAAACACATACTCCCCCTGAAACAGAGACTCCTTCTGAAACAGATCAGTAGCAGCTTCTGATAGACTTATTTCTCCCCTTTTTTAGCCAAACAATTTTGACAAAAAAAATCATGCAATCACCAAGAGTAGAAAGACAAAGAAACAACAAAGGTTTCAAAGCATATGCACACCCAGAAATAAAAAAAAAGCAGAGGAAACAAACAACCATCACAACACCATACACATCAGTAACATCAGTGACACTTCTCAGACCAGCAGAATCACACAAACAGTACCCACACACAGGCTTCACAGAAGAACAAAAATAAGAGAACACAACTGCAGAGTAGTACAAAATGCAAATAGAAACACAAAATGAAATCCAGAACATCAGTCAAAAACTTGACAGTCTTCAGACTCAGCAACAGATGTTGTTTCATCATCAGACACACATTGAGATGCTGCTTAGTCAATGTGTGCTTCAGGCACATTCAGAATCTTCTTCCCAGCAATCTACTTTTTAAGTACAGTGTCTTGTCAGTTCCTCCTTTTCTGTAACCTTGAGTAACCAGAAAGTGTGTAAGTCTCTCATACCATGCTCTAGGTGCATGTTTCAATCCATACAGAGCTTTCTTCAACTTGTAAACATAGTTAGGAAAATTAGGATCCACAAATCCCTTTGGTTGTTCAACATAAACCTCCTCTTGTAAGTACCCATTTAGGAAGGCACTCTTCACATCCATCTAAAACAGTTTGAATTTAAGAATACATGCTACACCCAAAAGTAATCTTATGGATTCAAATCTGGCCATAGGTGCAAAGGTTTCATCAAAATCAAGTCCCTCCACCTGAGTGTACCCTTGAGCAACTAGCCTTGCCTTGTTCTGGTCACAGTTCCATGTTCATCTGATTTATTTTTGTAGATCCATTTAGTTCCAATGACATTCATGCCTACAGGTCTTGGAACAAGGTCCCACACTTCACTTCTTTTGAATTGATTCAGTTCCTCTTGCATTGCATCAATCCAGAATTCATCAGTAAGTGCTTCTTTAATATTCTTGGGTTCAAATTTGGACACAAAGCATGAATCAGTAGTCACTTCATCTGATCTTCTGGTTCTGACTCCTTGATCAAGGTTCCCAATGATTAGTTCTTTGGGATGGTCCTTCTGAACTCTGATTGAAGGTCCTTTACTTGTTGATGCATGATCTAGATTATTTTCTCCTTCTTTAGAATCTACTTCATTTTCCACAACAGGTGTATCTGACTGTTCTTCTAATGTTACAACATCTAGTTCCACATCAGACACCTTTTCAGCAGGTAAATCATCTATCACAACATTGATAGATTCCATTACTACCTTGGTTCTAGAGTTAAAAACTCTATATGCTCTGTTGTTTGTTGAGTAACCAAGAAAGATCCCTTCATCACTCTTGGGATCCATTTTCCTTCTGTTTTCTTGCTTCCAAGTACATGAAAGTACTTGACAATAGGCTTTCTTCCTTTCCATAACTCATACAGAGTAGTTGTAGTGCCTGTCTTCAGAGTCACCCTATTGTGAACATAACATGTTGTATTCATTGCTTCTGCCCAAAAATGATAAGGTAACTGTTTTGCATGTAACATAATTCTGGCTGATTCTTGCAAGGTTCTGTTCTTCCTTTCAACAACACCATTTTGATGAGGTGTTATGGGAGCTGAAAATTCATGCTTGATTCCTTCTGAGGAACAGAATTCAGAGAACTTACTATTTTCAAATTCGTTCCCATGGTCACTTCTGATCCTGACAATAACACTATTCTTTTCTCTTTGTAACTGAGTACACATATCTTTAAACACATCAAAGGTGTCTGATTTTTCTCTAATGAAGCTTACCCAAGTGAATCTTGAAAAATCATCAACAACAACAAACACATACCTTTTTCCACCAATTCTCTCTACTTGCATAGTGAAAATCTGGCAGGTACTGAATCAGAACGTAAAACAGAGTACCAGAAACACAAAACAGAGTATGAAATCAAACATTTAGAAGCAGAAATAAATAGGACAGGAAGTAAAAACACAGAGTATTTGTTAACCCAGTTCGGTGATAAACAACACCTACGTCTGGAGGATACCAATCCAGGAAGGAAATCCACTAAGAGGAATTAATTCAAAGACTCAAACAAAGCCCCTGTTCCCAGCCTTATCACTTAATCTCCACCAGTCTAGACTTCTACCCAGGAACACCACCTAGGTATAAGAACCCTACTTACTTCCCAATTATGTAACCACAACCCAGTGATTAACAGACTCTTCAAACAATTATGAAATACAAAGTTACACTTCAAGACATCAAAGACATCACTCGTACTTAAAAGCTTAGAGTGATTTACAACTCAAAACAACTAAACCAACTCAAACAGTTGAGTGGTGTACAAAACAAAGCTTAACGCTTACACACTCAAAAACTCAAAGACTCTTATAATAAAAATTGTTTTTGACTCAATCAACTCTCTTCAAAGCAGCACGTCTTCCTTATATAGTCTTCAGCAGCTCACGTAATTCTGAACCATATATTCTTCAAAGATACAATTCTGAAATTGTTTAGAAGCTCAAAGAAGGAAATATATTTCTGAATTATATTTTACAAAGATCCTTTGAAAATATATTCATAAATAAACACGAAGCCAATCTTCAATAAGATCTTCACATAAAATTATCAGCCTTCTGGAAACATCAGCCTGGATAAATCTTCAACAAATCATCAAAAGATACGCAGCAAGAATTAACAAAAAAAACGCAGGAATTCAGCTTCTGAAAGGCAGCTTCTGAAGGTCAACAAAAGTCAACGTCTGAAGGCAGCTTCTGAAGGTCAACAGAAGTCAACGTCTAAACAGTGCGTCTGAAGACCTGTTCATCGTCTGATGAACAGTTCTGCGTCTGAAGGCCAGTTCTGCGTCTGAAGGCCAGTTCTGCTTCTGAAACTTCTGAAAACCAATTTCCAGCTTCTGAAGACAGAAATAAACATCTGAGGATGCTTTGCTTGTACAATATGATTTTAGCAAACATTTAGCCAACCTTCAAATAACCAACAATCTCCCCCTTTGGCAAATTTTTGGCTAAAATCAAATTCTTCACAAAGACAAACTCTTCACTCAACACAAATTAATCAACCATGAAGAACTACACATAATTAAACATAGCAACAGAGTCAGCAGCGGATAAATGCTATGTTAAACCAAACAAACAGCTTCAGTTCAGCTTCTGAAAAACCACAACACATCCTGAAGCACACAATCAAACACTCAGTTTCTGAAGCACACATAAAAACTCCCCCTGAAGCACAAACACACCATCTTTCGACAGGAAACTCCCAGTGAACTCCCCTTGCAACTCAGCACATCACAAACAACTCTCCCCCTTAATTCTGAACTGTAGTAAACTCTGAGATATTGCTTCTGAAACTGAAACAGCACACAACTCAGGAACTTAACACTTATGCACTCCCCCTGAGCCAGAAACTCCTCCTCAAACAAAACTACACAGCTCTTGTTGTATTGCTTCTGAATTCTGAATAAAACAGTTAATCTCTGAAAAACCTGAATTCTGAACAAAACAAACTCTGAACTCTGAAACTTAGTACACTCTGAACAACTACATTCTGAAACCAAACACAAGTTTTTCTCCCCCTTCACATAGGGAACAAAAACTGAATTTCCATTAGACACAGTATGAGACTCAAACTCAGCATCAGCAACATCTTCATCTCCCTCACTTCCAGCTTGCTCACCCTCTGCAATCTGTAATTGCTATAATTCTTCATGCAGACAAACTCCCAGCTTGCTTCTCAGTTTCTCAAATTGCTTGGCATCCAAAGCTTTTGTAAAAATATCAGCAATCTGTTCTTCAGTGTCCACATGTTCAAGCTGCACAATCTTCTCCTCCACAAGGTTTCTGATGAAGTGATGTCTTATATCAACGTGCTTTATCCTACTGTGCTGTATGGGGTTCTTTGAAATGTTGATAGCACTTAGATTATCACAGAACAGAGTCATAACACCTTGTTCAATGTTGTATTCCTCCAGCATCTGCTTCATCCACACCAACTAAGAACAACTACTTCCAGCTGCTATATACTCAGCTTCAGCTGTAGACAATGAAACACAATTTTGTTTCTTACTGAACCATGAGATTAAATTGTTACCCAGAAAGAAACATCCACCAGAAGTACTCTTCCTGTCATCTGCACTTCCTGCCCAGTCAGCATCACAATACCCATCTAACTCAGAACTTGCACTGTGTGAGTACATAATGCCATAATCACTTGTACTATTGACATACTTCAGAATCCTCTTCACTTGTGTCAAATGAATCATTTTTGGATCAGCTTGATATCTACCACAGACTCCAACAGCAAAGGTAATGTCTGGTCTGCTTGCAGTTAGATATAGTAAACTCTCAATCATGCTTCTGTACATGCTTTGATCAACAGCAACACCTTGTTCATCTTTAGTTAACTTCAAGTGAGTAGCTCCAGGTGTTCTCTTATGGCTAGCATTCTCCATCCCAAACTTCATGACTATATTCTTTGCATATTTGCTTTGAGAAATGAATATAGTGTCTTCCATCTGCTTGACTTGAAATCCAAGAAAGTATGTTAGTTCACCCACAAGACTCATCTCAAATTCAGACTGCATCTGCTGAACAAATAATTGAACCATCTTGTTTGACATTCCACCAAAAACTATGTCATCAACATAAATTTGTGCCATCATCATACTTCCTTCTTCTTCTTTCACAAACAATGTCATGTCAGTTCCTCCTTTTCTGTAGCCTTGAGTAACAAGAAACTGTGTGAGTCTCTCATACCATGCTCTAGGTGCTTGCTTCAATCCATACAAAGCTTTCTTCAATTTGTAAACATGATTTGGAAAATTAGGAACCACAAACCCTTTTGGCTGTTCAACATAAACCTCTTCTTGTAAATAACCATTCAGAAAAGCACTCTTCACATCCATCAGAAACAGTTTGAATTTAAGAATGCATGCCACTCCCAACAATAATCTTATGGACTCTAATCTGGCCACAGGTGCAAAGGTTTCATCAAAATCAAGTCCCTCCACTTGAGAGTATCCTTGAGCAACTAACCTTGCCTTGTTTCTGGTCACAGTTCCATGTTCATCTGATTTGTTCTTGTAAATCCACTTAGTTCCAATGACATTCATACCTTCAGGTCTTGGAACAAGGTCCCACACTTCACTTCTTTTGAATTGATTCAATTCCTCTTGCATAGCTTCAATCCAGAATTCATCAGTTAGAGCTTCTTTAACATTTTTGGGTTCAAATTTTGACACAAAACAAGAATCAGTAGTTACAACATCTGATCTTCTGGGATGATCCTTCTGAACTCTAATAAAGGGTCCTTTACCAGTAGGTACATGATCTGGATGAATTTCTTCTTCTTCAGACTCTACTTCATTTTCTACAACTGGTGCTTCTGACTGCTGTTCTTCTGATGTTGCATCATCTGGTACCACTTCAGACTCAACTCTTTCTTTTTCAGCAGATAAATCATCTATCACAACATTAATTGACTCTATCACAACCTTGGTTCTGGAATTAAACACTCTATAAGCTCTGCTGTTTACTGAGTAACCCAGAAAAATTCCTTCATCAGACTTAGGATCCATCTTTCTTCTGTTTTATCTGTCAGCCAAAATGTAACACTTGCTACCAAACACATGAAAATACTTGACAGTAGGCTTTCTTTCCTTCCACAATTCATACAAAGTAGAAGTAGTTCCCTTCTTCAGAGTTACTCTATTGTGTATATAGCAAGCAATATTCATAGCTTCTGCCCAGAACATATAAGGTAAATTCTTAGCATGTAACATAACTCTAGCTGATTCTGCTAAGGTTCTGTTCTTCCTCTCAACTACACCATTTTGCTGAGGTGTTATAGGTGCTGAAAACTCATGCTTGATCCCTTCAGATGCATAGAACTCAGAAAACTTCTTATTTTCAAACTCCTTCCCATGATCACTTCCGATTCTGATGATGACACTATCCTTCTCTCTTTGTAACTGGGTGTACAGATCTCTAAATACCTCAAAAGTATCTAATTTTTCTCTAATAAAGCTTACCCAAGTGAATCTTGAATAATCATTGTCGCGTCGAATTTCGGATGTCAAGCTATTGACTAGCATTGAATCACTAAATTTAAATCACGACTGAACTTTTAATTTTTCGGGGAAAAAGGAAAAAAGTTCGAAATTACCTTGAAAGAGATTTTAGGTTCGAAAGTCGGTTATGCGAGGGGAAGGTATTAGCACCCCTCACATCCGTTGTACTCAACGGGAACCTCTTAGTTGGCTTAGGCTTAAAATGTTTTTGACGTTTTGCTTGCATGCTTAATCATATATATATATATATATATATATATAAAAGAACGAGAAAAAATATAATGTGAGGTGAAGAAAGAGATAAAAACAAACGAAATTGAAAAGAAAAAAAGATTGTTTATTAATGGGCTTGACAAGACGTCGGTCTTGCTCCTACGTATCTCCCGGTAGTCGGAGAATTCAAAGCTTACGTAGTTCTTGAAAAAAGTTTGAAAACGCGTAAAAGCTTTAAATGATGAAGGAGACAAGCGCACATTAAGGCGATAAACTCGCACAAGGCGTAAAAAGGCGAACGCACATTAAGGCGATAAACTCGCACAAGGCGTAAAAAGACGAACGCACATTAAGGCGATAAACTCGCACAAGGCGTAAAAAGACGAACGCACATTAAGGCGATAAACTCGCACAAGGCGTAAAAAGACGAACGCACATTAAGGCGATAAACTCGCACAAGGCGTAAAAAGACGAACGCACATTAAGGCGATAAACTCGCACAAGGCGTAAAAAGACGAAAATAAACGCGCAAAGGCGCGAAAGGTTCGGATTGACCACAAGGGCCAAAATTGGTGAGTTGGATTCACTTTGAAAATAGAATGACGATTGTCCGAGCAACGAGACATACGTCAAGCATTCGCACAACCGGGGAAAGGAGAGACATACGTCAAACCACCCTTTTTCATTCAAGTTTTGTTTGAATTTAAAAACGTATTTTTGGGGAAGCTAGAAAAGAATGACGATCGTCTAAGCAACGAGACATACGTCAAGTGTTTATCCGATCGGGGAAAGGAGAGACATACGTCAAACCACCCTTTTTCATTCAAACTTTGTTTGAATTTTAAGGAAAAAAGTATAAACGGTCAAAACGCTCGTTTTTAGAACTCAAATGAAAAGAAAAGAAATTGTTCAAATTAGTTGTTGCAGCCAAAATGAACAAGCTTGTTGTTTATTGAAACAAGAAAGAAAATGTTTTTGTTGTTTTCGTTGATTTTTGTTTGGTTGGTTTGGAAGGACGAGGTCCTTTGCCTACATACCCAAATGGGATCAAAACCGATGTAGTTCGGGCTTAAAAAAGCCGAGTGATTTGTTTATTTTGATTTTTAAGTTTGAAAATGTTTGTGAAAGATAAAATGAGCCAAAGTGGCGAGCGAATAAAGCTTGATTGATTTTAATTGCAAAAATAAAGTCTAATATGATTAAGATCGATTGAAGTTTGATTAAAATAAAATTGCTTGGTTTTGAAATCCAAGGCTTTGTTAATGAAGAATATTTTTTGATGAAGTTTTTGAATATTTGAAATGTTTTTGGTTTTTTATGATTTTTTACTCGGAGTTAAAAAGAAAATAAGCGCGATAAAATAAGCTAAACGCGAGGAATTAATAAAAAACGATCGTTGGATCAAAATAAAAAGATTTTTAGGATTATGGATTAAACTTAAAAAAAATGAAAAAATGCAATGCATATTTATATATTTGTTCCTAAATGTATATACTAATGACATAAAAAAGATGCAAAATAAAATGAACAAAATAGAAATAAATAAATAATAAAAAATAAATGCATGAGATAATATGATAGTTAAATAAATAAATGAGATGTAAAAAACAATAAAATAATAAAAGGAAATAATAATAAAAAAGAAAAAAAATAAATTTTGCAAAGAAAATAAAAGATATAAATTAGGGAGGTGTAAAAACTAAAATTGGGGGTGCTAGTAGTAAAAACCAACTCAGATTTGAAAGAAAAGGCCCAAAAGGCATTGGGCTTTCGTAAATTAATCTGGGCCGTCTGATTAATCAGACGGCCCTGATCAAACACAGGGCAAAAATAACCAGGGCCGTATGATTAAAAATCAAAGGCCAGGAGAGCGTGGGTGTACGCTAACACGTACACCCTGTTACACTGAAACAGGGAGGGGTATTTAAACCCTTCCCTTCCCAAAATTTTTCATTCTTCTCATCCACTTCTCTCTCTTACTCGCCCTCTCTCTCTAGCTCTCCTCTCTCTCTCACTTCTCTCTTCCCAACCGGCCGGAAAAGAATTCCGGCGTGGTGGCCGCCGGCCCACACGGCGGCGCCACCGCGCCGGAGGGGAAAAATCTCCCCTTTTTCAAAACAAACCACACTTTCTCACATCCTTTTCTCCCCTAAACACAAATCCGGCCCTATTTTTCTCAAAATCTCCCCCAAATTCTCTAGATCTAAACTTTTAAAACAACAAAATTTTTTTACCTTTTTCTTTGTTGTGGTGTACGGTTTTGTGATGTTTGCTTCGTGTGTGTGCGTGTGTGTTTGTGTGGTGTGTGTATGCGCGCTTGTGTGGCTTGCTAGAGTCGTGGCTTGTGGGTTTGGATTAAGTGGTGTTAGAGGAAGAGGGGAAAAACGTGTTTTTTGGGTGTGTATGTTGAGGTTTGGCCGTGTGTGTGGGCTGGGTGATGTGTGCGTGTGTTGGTGTGTGTTTGTTGCGTGGTGCTGTTTGCTGGGACGTGAGGGTGCTGGGTGTGTGATGCTGGGACGTGAGGGTGCTGGGTGGTGATGCTGGGACGTGTGGGGGTTGAGTGAGGGTGAGTGTTAGTGCTGTTTTCTTGCTGGGTTGCTGGTTGGGTGTGTTGGGGTAGCTGGGACGTGTGGGTGTGTGGTATGGGGCTGCTGAGTGTGTGTTGGGGTAGCTGGGACGTGCTGGGACGTTTTTGGGTGTTGGGGGAAGTTTGTTTTGCTGTTAAAAAAATCTGCTTTGTTTAAAAATTTCTTCCCAAAATTTCTTCCCCCTAAATTTTCTTGTGTTTTGATCCTGTTATATAGATGAAATTGAGCTGCTTGATGACTTTGAAGATTAGGTTGAAAGGCTGGATTTTTGCAGATTTGGATAGGATTTTGTGATGATGAGAAATTTGTGATGATGAGAAAATCCCAGTGAAAGGGGCGCCCCTGCAGTGTTTTTTGTTGACCTTGGACCAAAAATAATAAAAAATAAAAATGATAATAATAATAAGAGTAATAAATAATAATAATGACAATAGTAAAAATAAATAAATGGTAATAATGGTAAATACAAAAAATGTGATTAATGACAATAAAGGACAAAAATTGAAATTAAAAGTAAAACTAAAAAGTAATAAAATATAAAATAAATAAACGAGACAAAAATTGACATGAGGTATTTTAAAATACCTCCCTGCCGAAATTTCGTCTGAAACGACGAAAATTCTCGGCTTTTAAAAAAATGAATAAAACGAGACAATGAGTAAAATAAGACGAAAATGGGTCAAAAAATGGGGTATGACAGATGCCCCTATTTAAGTTTCTTCGCTACGGAGATTAAAAAGCGAAATTTTGATTCGACGGGTCGAAGAAACTTAAATACAGAGTACACCAGTTTTTGACCCATTTTGGATAGTAAAACATTACGGATGCGATGCCATGTATGCAAATGTTATGAATGCATGTGATGCACGTATAAATGCAAAACGGCAAAGATGACCTGATTAGGGACAAACAGAGATAAAGGGATACCCGGGTTCGTTAAAGAAACGGGATCCGACTCTATTGGGGATAGTGTTCCACTGGGGAAAAAGGTTAGCCGCTTGGGTTATTGCCGAACTGTTCACTGGGGAGAGCGGGCAATTAACCACGGGAACCAAAAAGGGTAAAATGTCAGCTGTTCGGGTTGAATTCCGAACTGCCACTGACGACAAGAAATAAAATGTCAACTGTCGGGTTGGTTACCGAACTGTTCATTGACAATAGGAAATAAAGACACGTCAACTGTCCGGGTTGTTTGCCGAGCTGTTCATTGACAATAAAAAAGAAAGACATGTCAACTGTCCGGATTGGCTACCGAACCTTACATTGACGACAGGAAATAAAAGACATGTCAACTGTCCGGATTGGCTACCGAACCTTACATTGACGACATGAAATAAAAACATGTCAACTGTCCGGATTGGCTACCAAACCTTACATTGACGACAGGAAATAAAAACATGTCAACTGTCCGGATTGGCTACCGAACCTTACATTGACGACAGGAAATAAAAGACATGTCAACTGTCCGGATTGGCTACCGAACCTTACATTGACGACAGGAAATAAAAACATGTCAACTGTCCGGATTGGCTACCGAACCTTACATTGACGACAGGAAATAAAGACATGTCAACTGTCCGGATTGGCTACCGAACCTTACATTGACGACAGGAAATAAAAGACATGTCAACTGTCCGGATTGGCTACCGAACCTTACATTGACGACAGGAAATAAAAACATGTCAACTGTCCGGATTGGTACCGAACCTTACATTGACGACAGGAAATAAAAACATGTCAACTGTCCGGATTGGTTACCGAACCTTACATTGACGACAGGAAATAAAAACATGTCAACTGTCCGGATTGGTTACCGAACCTTACATTGACGACAGGAAATAAAAGACATGTCAACTGTCCGGATTGGCTACCGAACCTTACATTGACGACAGGAAATAAAAACATGTCAACTGTCCGGATTGGCTACCGAACCTTACATTGACGACAGGAAATAAAAACATGTCAACTGTCCGGATTGGCTACCGAACCTTACATTGACGACAGGAAATAAAAACATGTCAACTGTCCGGATTGGCTACCGAACCTTACATTGACGACAGGAAATAAAAACATGTCAACTGTCCGGATTGGCTACCGAACCTTACATTGACGACAGGAAATAAAAACATGTCAACTGTCCGGATTGGCTACCGAACCTTACATTGACGACAGGAAATAAAAACATGTCAACTGTCCGGATTGGCTACCGAACCTTACATTGACGACATGAAATAAAAACATGTCAACTGTCCGGATTGGCTACCGAACCTTACATTGACGACAGTGAGGATGCAGCTGACAAGCCGTTCCTTACAGAATTGCCCCTTCAATTAGGGAGAAAGGATGCACAAGCTGTTCGTTAAAGAACTTGTCACTTGGCACAACACTGGGGAATATGCACAAGCTGTTCGTTAAAGAACTTGTCACTTGGCATAAAGGGGTGACACCACTTAACCAAACAGATTGGGGATGACACTTGGGGAATATTTACTGGTGACTATGATGGGATGCCGAGCAAAGTCGGGCTTTGGTTATGATTTGGTATTTGTGAGTGTGAATGATGACTCACTGGGGAATGCCAATAAAATTGGGTTTTGTTTTGTAACATTACTGGAGAATGACATTGGAGAAAAATGCAGATTGTTTATGATAAATTGGTAAGAAACGTGGTGGTTAAAACAACCATGTACAGATGACATTGTGGTATGCTGCATGTGTGAATGCGTATATGCATGAATGCGTAATCACATGATTTGTATGATTGTACAAATGTATGAAATGCATGAATGTATGAATGCACTAATGCAGGACTTCCACTGGGGATGTGTGAAAGATTGGCTTGTACTGGGGGATACCCTAAATGTTTTGATTTATTGCATGACCGACAACTTGGTAAAACAAGATTTAGACCGGTAAAATGAGAAGTGGACCGACGTCGCATTGCAAACACTCGGTGATCTTTGCCGGGGATGATGTTACAGGGAACATATCCAAAATGTTGACGGGGGAAAGCCGTAACCGTTGATGAGGAACACATACCTCATGGGGAAATTGTTATTTCACTGGGGGAATCGTGTTAATCCGCTTGGGAAAAGAACTGGTGATTCCGCCGGGAATGCTTATGTTTATGATGGATGCCGAGCGAGGTCGGGCTTTGGTTGGGGTGCCGAGCGAGGTCGGGCTTTGATTGTATTTGGATGCCGAGCGAGGTCGGGCTTTGATTGGGGTGCCGAGCGAGGTCGGGCTTTGATTGGGGTGCCGAGCGAGGTCGGGCTTTGATTGTATTTGGATGCCGAGCGAGGTCGGGCTTTGATTGGATGCCGAGCGAGGTCGGACTTTGATCGCCGAGCGAGGTCGGGCTTTGATTGGGGTGCCGAGCGAGGTCGGGCTTTTTGTTGGATAGTGCCAATAATGATTGGGCTTTTGGGGTTGAGATTCCACTGGGGGATGCCAATAAAATTGGACTTTGTTTGTGATTTCGCTGGGGATATAAGGATCATTTTGGAAGCATGATCGATATCCAGTCTTAGATGCCAATGGTGGTTGGGCTTTTGTGAGTAGGTGCCAATGACAATTGGGCTTTTGATTGTTAGTGCCAATGACAATTGGGCTTTTGATTGTTGGTGCCAATGACAATTGGGCTTTTGATTGTCTGGACAAAGGTTGACTTCCTGGGGAGTTTGTTAATCCAACAGGGATTGTGCTAATCCGCCGGGGATTATGATTGAATGCCGAGCGAGGTCGGGCTTCGATTGTGTGGGTGCCGAGCGAGGTCGGGCTTTGATTCACTGGGGATGTTCCCTTTTGATTTACTGAGGATTTCGCTGGGGAATCCCTTGAAAGAAGTCCAATGTGGGATAAACATATGTCATGTTTAACACTGAGGATAATGATTGGATGCCGAGCAAGGTCGGGCTTTGATTGTAATTGGTTGCCGAGCGAGGTCGGGCTTTGGATGATTGAATGCCGAGCGAGGTCGGGCTTTTTGTAATGTGGGTGCCGAGCGAGGTCGGGCTTTTTGTAATGTGGGTGCCGAGCGAGGTCGGGCTTTTATATTGGAATGGCCAATGAACTTGGGCTCTTTGTGATTGTATTTGTGATCAGGTGCCAATGACAATTGGGCTTTTTGTAGGAGATTGAGGAATGTTAATGACGACTGGGCCTCTTGTGAGTTGTGAGGGAGTGCCAAGCATGGTTGGGCTTTGGCTATGATTGTGTACCGAGCATGGTCGGGATTTGTGAATGATTGGGCGCCAAGCATGGTTGGGCTTTTTGTGGGAGATTGTGAGGAATGCCAATGACGATTGGGCATAATGTGAAATTGTAGTTGTGATTGCCAATGACAATTGGGCTTTGCTTGTGATTAGGTGCCAAACATGGTTGGGCTTTGGTTTGATATTGTGGGTGCCAATGAGAATTGGGCTTTTGTTGGTAATGAGGATTGGTCGGAAATTCCCGAATGCATGATTCCTATGAGATTTGCACATGCAATTTTGATGTTCCCATTAATCCCAGATTGCACTAAAAATTTGAAACAATACCAAACACAAAATTTATATCGTACAGCTCAAGTTAAAAATATGTTTATCAATGAACCAACCTAACACTCATTTAAGTAAATGAATAAATTAAATATTAATTGTGGGGGTATTGAACACTCATCCGGCAAGTTTGCTAACATTCCGATCGAGTTATGTGTCCACCTAATCATTGTTTCTAAAAGCACGAAAGCATTGATCACAAGGTCTTCGAGGGTTGTAATTTGGCTTGGTTACAAAAGAAATGTCATATGTGGGGAAATTGAATTCAAATGGCCAAGCAAGAGGAACATTCTTTCTAATTTACACCCTTCCTCCTTATTTCAATCACAACTTTTGGTGATATACAAATGTTTTTCTTTTGATCCTCGACAACTTTTGATTTAGAGATTTTCTCTTTATCTCTTTTTTCTTTTTCTTTTCTTTCTTTTTTTGTTCTTGTTGTCAAGATCAATTTACAAAATTCACCATTTCTTGACATTCACCACCTCCTTTTTTTCCAACTTTATCAAAGATGATACCCTAATTGAATGTTCCTTCCTCTTTCGGCAAAGGACAATAATCATGAAGGTTAAGGGTTCAAAAATGAAAGTAAAAATATCAGAATTCAATAATGATTTAACTATGAACTGAATTTTTTTACAAACTTCGGCAATTTCATTAAGCAATTGAGCTTATGAGAATTGGCAGTCCATAGTTAATGATTCTGATTCATTAGGCTCAAAGGGGTTAACAAATACTCACTCCTCACAGGGTGGGCTATTTGTGGTCAAGTGTTTTCACTCATTTTCAAAAAATGCCTTGATCCTATCAATGCTTTCGTACAATCTAAAACAAACGCTCAGATTTAACATAACAAAATCGAGTTTAAACAAAAAATGCCGGTCTCCTGCATATATATAATGATTTTGAGGATCCCTCACATTTTGGCTGGTTCTAAATGGTTCGCCGAATAAACATATTAAAAACGCAAGTTGCATGATATAACTTTTGTACTAAGTACGTATTCTCCTTTCAAGTTTAATCATGGAAAAAACAGGAAACATGTATCTTAGCTTTGCGCAAATTAATCAAATTCTATCACTACCATGCATTTGTGGTTAAATCATTGGATCAATCCATATGATGTGGTTGGTTGCCGATCAAGGTCGGGCTTTGATTGTGGATTGTGCCAATGATGATTGGACTTTGGTTGGAAATTATATTTGTGAAGTCGCCATTGAAAATTGGATTTTTGTAGGAGATTGAGGAATGCCAATGACGACTGGGTTTTTTGTGAATTGGGGGAAAGGCCGCAGTAGCCTGGGGGAAGGTAACCTCGGGTTGAGGTACCGGAATCTTTTGATGAGTAGTGGGAATATGGATGAATTCCTCACCAAAGTCGAATGACATGCCCCATGTACAAACGGGGGGATAGTTGCCCCTTGTTATATGTGCGGTTTGCTTTGGGACGTCGAGCCACTTTCCTTAATGGGATGACACGTAGTGTTGCGAATGAAATGCGAACACCAACGACTCACTTCGGATTGTGAGAAATCCTTAGGGTAAAAAAAGGAAATGAGTTTTGGACTCGAAGATGGACATATGCATGATAATGAATGATGTTAATGTAAATGCATGAAAATTTTTTGTTTTGCTTTACAAGGAAATTAAAAAGTGCAATTAATTTCCTATAAAGCAAAGTGATATGCGAAAATTATTTTCATGCATGTAAATGTATGCATATGTATGACATGTATGTTCAAAATTTCCCCCTTCCTCACGTGTAGGCTCTAAAGATGAGATTTTCTAAAAAGGTCCCTAGAGATCACGGACCTCACAAGGAACTATTGTCGTCAATTGCAAATGCTCGCAAGACCTCAATATATTCCAAGTGAAATCTACTCTAGGCGGGGTTTTCGCATCTTCCCTTCAAGACATACGTCAAGTGGGCCTCCGCTACGCAACCCCATCCTATCTTAATTTTTTTTCTCAAAGCTCGGGAATAGAGCCTCACACGTCCGGCATTAACCCGAACAATGTGGAGTAACATCGCTCAAGTAACCCCACAACATATATAGTATGAATATAAAACAATATGAAACAAATACATATAAAGCGAGAAAAGATAAACAAATAATGATAATAAGGCATAAGCGTGCAAACAAAATAAAACATTTTAGCCTAAAAGCCACCTAAGATAGGCTTGACTTGTCATACACAAAAACAAAGTGTTTATGTGCACTGTCCCCAGTGAAGTCGCCATTTCTGTCGCGTCGAATTTCGGATGTCAAGCTATTGACTAGCATTGAATCACTAAATTTAAATCACGACTGAACTTTTAATTTTTCGGGGAAAAAGGAAAAAAGTTCGAAATTACCTTGAAAGAGATTTTAGGTTCGAAAGTCGGTTATGCGAGGGGAAGGTATTAGCACCCCTCACATCCGTTGTACTCAACGGGAACCTCTTAGTTGGCTTAGGCTTAAAATGTTTTTGACGTTTTGCTTGCATGCTTAATCATATATATATATATATAAAAGAACGAGAAAAAATATAATGTGAGGTGAAGAAAGAGATAAAAACAAACGAAATTGAAAAGAAAAAAAGATTGTTTATTAATGGGCTTGACAAGACGTCGGTCTTGCTCCTACGTATCTCCCGGTAGTCGGAGAATTCAAAGCTTACGTAGTTCTTGAAAAAAGTTTGAAAACGCGTAAAAGCTTTAAATGATGAAGGAGACAAGCGCACATTAAGGCGATAAACTCGCACAAGGCGTAAAAAGGCGAACGCACATTAAGGCGATAAACTCGCACAAGGCGTAAAAAGACGAACGCACATTAAGGCGATAAACTCGCACAAGGCGTAAAAAGACGAACGCACATTAAGGCGATAAACTCGCACAAGGCGTAAAAAGACGAACGCACATTAAGGCGATAAACTCGCACAAGGCGTAAAAAGACGAACGCACATTAAGGCGATAAACTCGCACAAGGCGTAAAAAGACGAAAATAAACGCGCAAAGGCGCGAAAGGTTCGGATTGACCACAAGGGCCAAAATTGGTGAGTTGGATTCACTTTGAAAATAGAATGACGATTGTCCGAGCAACGAGACATACGTCAAGCATTCGCACAACCGGGGAAAGGAGAGACATACGTCAAACCACCCTTTTTCATTCAAGTTTTGTTTGAATTTAAAAACGTATTTTTGGGGAAGCTAGAAAAGAATGACGATCGTCTAAGCAACGAGACATACGTCAAGTGTTTATCCGATCGGGGAAAGGAGAGACATACGTCAAACCACCCTTTTTCATTCAAACTTTGTTTGAATTTTAAGGAACAAAGTATAAACGGTCAAAACGCTCGTTTTTAGAACTCAAATGAAAAGAAAAGAAATTGTTCAAATTAGTTGGTTCAGCCAAAATGAACAAGCTTGTTGTTTATTGAAACAAGAAAGAAAATGTTTTTGTTGTTTTCGTTGATTTTTGTTTGGTTGGTTTGGAAGGACGAGGTCCTTTGCCTACATACCCAAATGGGATCAAAACCGATGTAGTTCGGGCTTAAAAAAGCCGAGTGATTTGTTTATTTTGATTTTTAAGTTTGAAAATGTTTGTGAAAGATAAAATGAGCCAAAGTGGCGAGCGAATAAAGCTTGATTGATTTTAATTGCAAAAATAAAGTCTAATATGATTAAGATCGATTGAAGTTTGATTAAAATAAAATTGCTTGGTTTTGAAATCCAAGGCTTTGTTAATGAAGAATATTTTTTGATGAAGTTTTTGAATATTTGAAATGTTTTTGGTTTTTTATGATTTTTTACTCGGAGTTAAAAAGAAAATAAGCGCGATAAAATAAGCTAAACGCGAGGAATTAATAAAAAACGATCGTTGGATCAAAATAAAAAGATTTTTAGGATTATGGATTAAACTTAAAAAAAATGAAAAAATGCAATGCATATTTATATATTTGTTCCTAAATGTATATACTAATGACATAAAAAAGATGCAAAATAAAATGAACAAAATAGAAATAAATAAATAATAAAAAATAAATGCATGAGATAATATGATAGTTAAATAAATAAATGAGATGTAAAAAACAATAAAATAATAAAAGGAAATAATAATAAAAAAGAAAAAAAATAAATTTTGCAAAGAAAATAAAAGATATAAATTAGGGAGGTGTAAAAACTAAAATTGGGGGTGCTAGTAGTAAAAACCAACTCAGATTTGAAAGAAAAGGCCCAAAAGGCATTGGGCTTTCGTAAATTAATCTGGGCCGTCTGATTAATCAGACGGCCCTGATCAAACACAGGGCAAAAATAACCAGGGCCGTATGATTAAAAATCAAAGGCCAGGAGAGCGTGGGTGTACGCTAACACGTACACCCTGTTACACTGAAACAGGGAGGGGTATTTAAACCCTTCCCTTCCCAAAATTTTTCATTCTTCTCATCCACTTCTCTCTCTTACTCGCCCTCTCTCTCTAGCTCTCCTCTCTCTCTCACTTCTCTCTTCCCAACCGGCCGGAAAAGAATTCCGGCGTGGTGGCCGCCGGCCCACACGGCGGCGCCACCGCGCCGGAGGGGAAAAATCTCCCCTTTTTCAAAACAAACCACACTTTCTCACATCCTTTTCTCCCCTAAACACAAATCCGGCCCTATTTTTCTCAAAATCTCCCCCAAATTCTCTAGATCTAAACTTTTAAAACAACAAAATTTTTTTACCTTTTTCTTTGTTGTGGTGTACGGTTTTGTGATGTTTGCTTCGTGTGTGTGCGTGTGTGTTTGTGTGGTGTGTGTATGCGCGCTTGTGTGGCTTGCTAGAGTCGTGGCTTGTGGGTTTGGATTAAGTGGTGTTAGAGGAAGAGGGGAAAAACGTGTTTTTTGGGTGTGTATGTTGAGGTTTGGCCGTGTGTGTGGGCTGGGTGATGTGTGCGTGTGTTGGTGTGTGTTTGTTGCGTGGTGCTGTTTGCTGGGACGTGAGGGTGCTGGGTGTGTGATGCTGGGACGTGAGGGTGCTGGGTGGTGATGCTGGGACGTGTGGGGGTTGAGTGAGGGTGAGTGTTAGTGCTGTTTTCTTGCTGGGTTGCTGGTTGGGTGTGTTGGGGTAGCTGGGACGTGTGGGTGTGTGGTATGGGGCTGCTGAGTGTGTGTTGGGGTAGCTGGGACGTGCTGGGACGTTTTTGGGTGTTGGGGGAAGTTTGTTTTGCTGTTAAAAAAATCTGCTTTGTTTAAAAATTTCTTCCCAAAATTTCTTCCCCCTAAATTTTCTTGTGTTTTGATCCTGTTATATAGATGAAATTGAGCTGCTTGATGACTTTGAAGATTAGGTTGAAAGGCTGGATTTTTGCAGATTTGGATAGGATTTTGTGATGATGAGAAATTTGTGATGATGAGAAAATCCCAGTGAAAGGGGCGCCCCTGCAGTGTTTTTTGTTGACCTTGGACCAAAAATAATAAAAAATAAAAATGATAATAATAATAAGAGTAATAAATAATAATAATGACAATAGTAAAAATAAATAAATGGTAATAATGGTAAATACAAAAAATGTGATTAATGACAATAAAGGACAAAAATTGAAATTAAAAGTAAAACTAAAAAGTAATAAAATATAAAATAAATAAACGAGACAAAAATTGACATGAGGTATTTTAAAATACCTCCCTGCCGAAATTTCGTCTGAAACGACGAAAATTCTCGGCTTTTAAAAAAATGAATAAAACGAGACAATGAGTAAAATAAGACGAAAATGGGTCAAAAAATGGGGTATGACAATCATCAACAACCACAAATGCATACCTCTTTCCTCCAATGCTCTCAACTTGCATAGGTCCCATTAAATCCATATGTAACAGTTCAAGTACTTTAGTTGTTACCTGATGATCCAACCTGGGATGAGACTTTCTTGTTTGTTTACCAATCTGACATTCTCCACAAACACTGTCTTCATCAATCTTCAGCTTAGGTAAACCTCTGATAGCTTCAGTATTCATGACTTTCTTCATGCCCTTCAGATGCAAGTGACCCAGTTTCTGGTGCCACAGTCTGACTTCTTCTGAACTTATGAGACAGGTAGACAGACTTGTTTCTACTTCAGACACCCACAAATAATAGTTATCCTTTGATCTGCAGCCCCTCATCAGCACTTCTCCTTCTTTACCAGTTACCAGACATTCTTCCTTGGTAAAATTCACTTTCAAGTCTTGATCACACAGCTGGCTTATGCTGCTCAGATTTGAAGTCAACCCTTTCACTAATAGCACATTATCAAGTCTTGGTAATCCATCACTGATTAAGTCTCCAATACCAAGAATCTCTCCTTTAGCTCCATCACCAAAATTCACATAGCTGCTGGAATATGGCTTTAAATTGCTTAATAACTTCTTCACACCAGTCATGTGTCTGAAACAACCACTATCAAAGTACCAATCTTCCCTAGAGGTGGCTCTCAAAGATGTATGAGCTATGAGGCCAACAGTCTTGCCTTTGGGTTTCCATACCTTCTGAACATTGATTCTTTTTGCAGCAGGTTCTACTTTTTTGTACTGAAAGTGTTCAGGATAACCATATAGCTTGAAGTAGAATGGTTTAATGTTCCCCTTCTTTCCACAATGATGACAAACCCATGGATGATTTCTCCTCTTTCCTTTAGGCTTCTGAGATTGCTTGTGATGTTCCTTCTTAGATGTGCCTATCATTGGATTATAAGTTTCAGCAGCAGGAACAAACCTTTTAGCAAGATTTTTCTGTTTGAGGTTCAAAGTCTCATCAACAAATCATATGCCACTTTGTTTCCCTTGTTTCTGATTCTCCAATATCTCCTCCAGCACATCAGTAGCAGTATTCATCATTCTGACTTGCTTTTTCATGTTTTCAAGCTGAGAATTCAGTTGGCTCACTTCATCTTTGAGATCAGAATTTTGTACTAAGAGTTCCCTTTTCTCATCCTGCAGTTGACAGATTTTTTTCTTCTGATCCACAAGTTGCTTGCACACTTCTACACTTCTGATGTATAGGTTTTTGTAGTTGTCAGCCAGTTCTTCATATGATGATTTTTTAACTCTGGCTTCAGACTCTGATTCAGACTCTGATAATGTATCAGACTCTAAAATTGTCTGAAATTTTGAAAGAGCTTATGAGGCCTTAACCTTACCATCAGACTTGTACCTTCCAGTTAGAGCAACAACACACTTAGCAGATTCACTCTCTACTTCTTCTTCTGAGTCTTCATCAGACCAGGAAACAGCCAAGCTCTTCTTCTGCTTAGGACATTCTGACTTGATATGACCATAACCTTCACACTCAAAGCACTGAACACCCTTTGATTGATTGCTCTTCTCATCAGTCTTGGTCTTCTTCACATCACTTTGTTGATTACTATTGTTGAATCTGAAGTTCTGACCTTTGGATTTGGATCTCCTTTCAACATGTTTCAAAATCTTGTTAAACTGTCTCCCCAACAACCCAAGTGCTTCTGATAAGCCTTTATCATCCTCATCAAACTCTTGTTGATCCTCAGCTTCAGAATTAACTGCAAAAGCAACTCCTTTCCCTTTCTTTTCAGTATGTTTACAGAAAGTTGTTTCAAAATTCAGCAAGGATCCAATTAACTCCTCAACCTTCATATTGGAGATATCATGAGCTTCCTCAATAGCTGTCACTTTCATGTCAAATCTATTAGGAAGTGACCTGAGTATTTTTCTAACAATCTTCTCATCAGACATCTTCTCTCCAAGAGAATCAAAAGAATTAGCCATATCCAGGACATTCATATAGAAGTCTTGAATGCTCTCATCCTCCAACATCTTCAAGTTTTCAAATTTTGTGGTGAGAAGTTGAAGTCTGGATAGCTTAACCTTTGAAGTACCTTCATGAGTGGTCTTGAGTATCTCCCAGGCATCCTTGGCTACAGTGCACTGCTTGATCAGTCTGAACATGTTCTTGTCCACTCCATTGAATAGAGCATTCAAAGCTTTGGAGTTTCCAAGAGCCAAATCATCTTCAGCCTTTGATCATCCTTCCTCTGGTTTCAGCACATCAGGCTTATTCCCATCATTGTCCAACACAACTGGATGATCCCAACCTTTTAGCACAACCTTCTAGGTCCTGCTGTCTATGGATTTCAGGAAAGCACTTATACGAGACTTCCAATATTCATAGTTGGTCCCATCCAACAGAGGTGGTCTGTTAACATATCCTCCTTCCTTGTCCATTCTTGCCAGAAAAGCCTTCCCTGGAGCTCACCCAATAACAAGCAGGGTGCCTGCTCTGATGTCAATTGAAAATCTGGCAGGTACTGAATCAGAACGTAAAATAGAGTACCAGAAACACAAAACAGAGTATGAAATCAAACATTTAGAAGCAGAAATAAATAGGACAGGAAGTAAAAACACAGAGCATTTGTTAACCCAGTTCGGTGATAAACAACACCTACGTCTGGAGGATACCAATCCAGGAAGGAAATCCACTAAGAGGAATTAATTCAAAGACTCAGTCACAGCCCCTGTTCCCAGCCTTATCACTTAATCTCCACCAGTCTAGACTTCTACCCAGGAACACCACCTAGGTATAAGAACCCTACTTACTTCCCAATTACGTAACCACAACCCAATGATTAACAGACTCTTCAAAAAATTATGAAATACGAAGTTACACTTCAAGACATCAAAGACATCACTCGTACTTAAAAGCTTAGAGTGATTTACAACTCAAAACAACTAAACCAACTCAAACAGTTGAGTGGTGTACAAAACAAAGCCTAAAGCTTACACACTCAAAAACTCAAAGACTTTTATAATAAAAACTGTTTTTGACTCAATCAACTCTCGTCAAAGCAGCACGTCTTCCTTATATAGTCTTCAGCAGCTCACATAATTCTGAACCATATATTCTTCAAAGATACAATTCTGAAATTGTTTAGAAGCTCAAAGAAGGAAATATATTTCTGAATTATATTTTACAAAGATCCTTTGAAAATATATTTATAAATAAACACGAAGCCAATCTTCAATAAGATTTTCACATAAAATTATCAGCCTTCTGGAAACATCAGCCTGGATAAATCTTCAACAAATCATCAAAAGATACGCAGCAAGAATTAACAAAAAGAACGCAGGAATTCAGCTTCTGAAAGGCAGCTTTTGAAGGTCAACAGAAGTCAACGTCTGAACAGTGCGTCTGAAAACCTGTTCAGTGTCTGATGAACAGTTCTGTGTCTGAAGGCCAGTTCTGCTTCTGAAACTTCTGAAAACCAATTTCCAGCTTCTGAAGACACAAATAAACATCTGAGGACGCTTTGCTTGTACAATATGATTTTAGCAAACATTTAGCCAACCATCAAATAACCAACACATAGGTCCCATTAAGTCCATGTGTAACAGTTCCAGAACCTTTGTTGTTACCTGATGCTCCAACCTTGGATGAGACATTCGTGTTTGTTTGCCAATCTGACATTCACCACAAATGTTGTCTTCATTAATCTTAAGTTTGGGTAGTCCTCTGATGGCTTCTAGTGACATGACTTTCATCATACCCCTCAGGTTTAAGTGCCCAAGTTTCTGGTGCCAGAGTCTGACTTCTTCTTCTGAACTTATGAGACATGTGGATAGGCTTGTTTCTTCTTGAGGCATCCATAAGTAACAATTGTCTTTTGATCTATTTCCCCTCATTAGCACTTCGTCTTCTTTACCAGTTACCAGACACTCCTCCTTGTTAAAGTTCACTTTCAACTCTTGATCACACAACTTGCTTATGCTGATCAAATTTGAAGTTAGCCCTTTTACTAATAGCACATTGTCTAGCCTTGGTAATCCATCACTGATCAAGTCTCCAATTCCAAGAATTTCTCCTCTAGCTCCATCACCAAAAGTCATATAGCTACTGGAGTATGGTTTTAAATTACTTAAGTACTTCTTGACACCAGTCATGTGTCTGGAGCATCCACTATCAAAATACCAATCTTCCCTAGAGGAGGCTCTCAAAGATGTATGAGCTATGAGGCCAACATTATTGCTTTTGGGTCTCCATTCCTTCTTGACATTGATTCTGTTTACAATAGGTTCCACTTTTCTTTGCTGAAAGTGCCTGGGGTATCCATACAGCTTGAAACAAAATGGCTTTATGTGCCCCTTTTTACCACAATAATGACATACTCAAGGATGAGATGTCCTCTTTCTCTTAGATTCCTGAGGTTTGTTCTATGTTCTAACTTAGGTGTGCCCATTATTGGATTATATGTTCCAACAGCTGCAATGAACCTTTTCGCTGGATTATACAGTTTATTCAAGGTCCTATCATCAAACCCTATACCACTTGGTTTCCCTTTGTTCTGACTCTCCAATATCTCTTCAAGCATATTAGTACCAGTGTTCATCATTCTGACTTGCTTCTTCATGTGTTCAAGTTGAGAGTTCAGTTGGGTTACCTCATTGTTAAGATCAGAAATTTGTGATAAATGGTCACTTCTTTCAGCATGTAGTTGACTGATTGTCTTCTTCTGATTCACTAGTTGCTTGCAAACTTCTACACTTCTGATGTATAGATCTTTGTAAGAGTTAGCCAGTTCTTCATAAGACGTTTTTTCAACACTGGCTTCAGACTCTGATGGCCCGTCAGACTCTGATAGTGCTTCAGACTCTGATAGTTCTTCTGAAGCCTTAACTATAACATCAGACTTGTATCTTCCAGTTAAGGCAACAACATGCTTAGCAGACTCATTCTCTACTTCTCCTTCTGAGTCATCTTCATCAGACCAAGAAACAATCAAGCTTTTCTTCTGTTTCTTGAGATATGTAGCACATTCTGACCTAATATGACCAAATCCTTCACACTCATGTCACTAAACTCCCTTTGATTGATTGCTCTTCTCATCAGTCATTTTCTCTCCAAGAGAATCAAATGAGTTAGCCATGTCCAGAACTTCATATAGAAGTCTTGTATATTCTCATCCTCCAACATTTTGAGATTTTCAAACTTGGTGGTGAGAAGTTGAAGTCTGGACAATCTTACCTTTGATGTGCCTTCATGAGTAGTTTTGAGAATCTCCCAGGCATCCTTAGCTACAGTGCACTGCTTGATCAGTCTGAACATTTTCTTGTCCACTCCATTGAATAGAGCATTCAAAGCTTTGGAGTTTCCAAGAGCTAATTCATCTTCATCCTTGGACCATTCTTCCTCTGGTTTCAACACAGTTGTCTTCTTTCCATCTTTGTCAAGCACAACTGGATGTTCCCAACCTTTCAGAACTGCTTTCCAGGTCTTACTATCTATGGATTTAAGGAAAGCACTCATGCGTGATTTCCAATATTCATAGTTGGAACCATCCAACAGAGGTGGTCTGTTCACAAATCCTCATTCCTTGTCCATTCTGCTAGAAAAAACCTTCCCTGGAGCTCAGCCTAAAACAGGCAGGGTGCCTGCTCTGATGCCAATTGAAATTTTGGTAAGTCCTGATTCTGAATCGTAAAATAGAGTAGAACAGAGTACAAAATTGAAGCGTAAAACAGTAGTTCAGAAGCAGAATAATAACAGACAGAAAGTAAAAGACACAGGTTATTTGTTAACCCAGTTTGGTGACAAACACACCTACGTCTGGAGGCTACCAAGCCAGGAAGGAAATCCACTATAATAGTATCAATTCGAAATCCTATGTGAACAGCCCCTATTCCACAGCCTTCTCACTTAATCACTACCCGTGGTATTTCTACCTAGGAACTCCTAGATATAAGACCCCTCTTACTTCCTACTCAATCAATCACTGGCCCAGTGATTTTAAACTCTAAATAATCAAAGATGAAGACACTCTCAAAAACACTCAATAGTCAGTCTTGCTTAAAAGCTTCAAGTGAATTACAACTCAATAAAACAAACCAACCCTAACAATTGAGTGGTGTACAAAAACAGAGCACAAAGCTCACAATGAACAGACTAAAAAACAAAAATAACTCTCTCTATAATTGCTTCTGTTTTTTTTATGTAATTCTTCAATAGTAGTGTCTTCTATATATAGCCTTCAGCAGCAACATAAACTTGAACCAAATATTCTTCAAAGATATATTTCCAAAATACTTTAGAAGCAAATATTCTTCAGAAATATATTTTCCAAAGATCTCTTTGAAAATTTATTCACAAATAAAACAATATCCAATCTTCAATATATCTTGCGAAAATATCTTCTTCTAGAAACATCTGGAAGCACACGCAGTGTTGAGTATTTTGAAGTTGGCTGCATGTTTTGGTAAATTCAATGTGTTCAAGCAAAACATCTCCATGTGTATAAGAAGTCTTCAGAAGCAAGAAACTGATTTTGAAGTGGTTCAGACGCACTTTGGACCTTCAGAAGCTGAATGAACCTTCAGACGCAGGAACAGTGCTTCAGACGCTGAAATGCCTTCAGACGCACTACAGTGCTTCAGACACACTATTCATGCGTTGACCCGCGTTGACTTCTTCAGAAGCTGGGTTTTTGTGAGTTCTTTCTATGCGAATCTTTATGAGATTTATTAAGGATTTATTATGGATGAAGGGTTCTAGAATGCTGATTGATTTGGTGAAGATTTTATGAAGATTGGCCTCGTGTTTATGCTCAATCATATTTACTGAAGCAATCTTTGAAAGATAAGTTGAAGAATTATTTGTTTCCTCTCTGAGCCATTCATATTTCTGAAACATATCAAATTTAGAAGATTGGATTCAGATTAATGCTGATTGCTGAAGTCTATAAATGGAGTTGTGCTGCTATTGTTGAAGACTTACGAGTGATATTGCAGAAATCAGAGAATTGAGTCTTTGTGTTTTTTAAAACTTAGAGTTTTATTTGTACACCACTCAACTGAGTTGGTTTAGGTGTGTTTGAGTTGTAATTCACTCTAAGCCTTTAGGTACGAGTGTTATTCATTGATGTGTTGAACTTGTGTTCAGAACTGGGTTAAGTTCAGAGTTGTTTTGTAACTGGGTTAGTTACTTGGATAGGAAGTTAGTAGTTTCTAATACTCAAGGTGTTGGGTAGAAATCTGAACTAGGAGGAGATTGATTGCTTAGGCTGGGAATAGGGGGTCTGTGTCTGAGTCTTAAGGATTAATTCCTATAGTGGATTTCCTTCCTGGATTGGTATCCTCCAGACGTAGGTGGAATTTGCACCAAACTGGGTTAACAAATATCTGTGCCTTTTACTTTTCTGCACCTTTAAATTGCTGCTTCTGATTGTGTTTGGTTGTGCTCTGTTTTAGTAACTGTTGTGCCCTGTCTTTTGTAATTGTTAAGTTCTAGCCAGAATTTCACGCAGCAAGGAGAATTCTTCAGACAAATCTTCAAACGACCAGGTGAGAAAATAAACACTCCAAGTGCGAAAACAAAACTGCTTCTGAAAGTTGCTTCTGAAGTTTCAACGTCTGAAGTACTGTTCAGCGTCTGAACATCAGCTTCTGAAGGTTCAGCGTCTGAAGTACTGTTCAACTTCTGAACATCAGCTTCTGAAGATTCAGCGTCTGAAGTACTGTTCAACTTCTGAAGACCCAGCTTCTGAAGTACTGTTCAGCTTCTGAAGACCCAGCTTCTGAAGACGCACATATTGCTTGTATATTTGATTTTAGCAAACATGAAGCCAACAACCAAATATCCAACACTATCAGAAGCTGAACTTTTATCTTAGTTAAAAAGAAGAAAAAGCTAACACAATTCAACCCCCCTCCCCCCCTTGTGTTTTTCACACCTTCAGTTGGGTGATTTAAGATCACTATTTATAGTTGCGTGGTTTAAGATCACGATTTATAGTTGTGGGATCACTTAGTAACAGACCTCTGATATCCAAAACCTTGGTACCACATGCATGTAGAGTTGTGTTAGGCGCATTGCATGCACATGAGTCGTGGTTGGTAATGTTTTGGTGTGAACTTGTGCATTTATGTGGTAAATGGTTATTTGATGGTGTGTTGAGATTGTGAGTAACTTATAGTTGAGATGTTGATTAAATGTTGATAAGATGTGAATATTTTACAATGATGATTATCTTATTGATGAAAGTATGTTATGTGTGATGTGTGTATCTTGAATTGAAATTTGGAGGTAAGGAAACTGTTAATGATTTGTAAATGCGATATAAATGTTGGTGATTGTAACCGGGCTTTATTTGATGAATGCTTATATGATGTTGATGTTTGCCTGAAACTTACATGCGTTTATTAATCCTTTTTGTTGAACATATATCTTACCCTCCAGTGGCTTTGTTGTCACCTGCATCCTCGTTGTGTAGACTTGCAGGTTGAGGAGTAGTTGCTTGGTGAGTTTTGCTGAGGATGGTGTCATGCCTACTCTTTTTATTGCTTTTGAGGATGTCTAGATTAGGAGCTCTGATCTAGGAGTCTTGGGGATTTTGATTTCTTATTGGATTATTGATGATGGATCTTATGATCTTACTCTTTATGTATTTATTTGAGATTGTTATGATGAGACCCGAGATGATATTTTGTTGAGATGATTATTCCGTTATGATTTGAGTATATTGTCAAAGAAATTTTTATTATGAGAAATTTGTATGAGTTTATTGATGATTTATAATATCCCGATTTGTTGAATTGCATGATTTATTATTTAAAAGTAGTCTCAGGATCAGGGTCTTATAACGCTGCCCACCGCCGGGAGATTTTTGGTGAGTGAAAAGGGGATCCACGACTTTTTCCAGCCGGAAAGCACTAAAATCTTTGCAACAGGGCAGTGCCCCTCTTGCTGATGCGGGTGGAGCCCCTTAAACCCAAGCTGTGGTAGGAGTTGTCCCTCCTAAGGCTGCTGCGACATGGGTGGAGCCTTCTTCCTAGTCTAAGTCGCAGGGCGGCGTGAGAGACGCTCTGAAGTCTTTAAAGAAGTCTTACCCTCCAAGGGACTCTCCGACGAAGTCTCAAATGCATTCCAAAGACCGCTTCAAGTCTTCCTCGAGCGACTCCGGCCACCATGGAAGAGGTTTGAAGAGGGATGCCTCCCGCGGCGATGGGAGAGATAAGGCCAACTGCCTAGAGCGAACCAAAAAGCTTCGGACCAAATACAAGGGGCCTTCCCATCCTGAGCACATGCGCATTGGTGGGAATGGTCCTAGTATCAAGCTCTCAGCGGTTACTCTGGTGTCCACCGCTCCTGCGGGCCCAGAGCCCATCTTCCAACTTCCCAACATTTACACTGGCTCCCTTCCCCGGTCTTAGAAGGATTTTATGTGCGCCTTGATACCCTGGGACCAGGGTTTCATTAATCTCTTGGACATTCCTTCTCGGCGGAAGTTGGTGGCTGAATGTGCTATCAGCGCCTACAAAGTCGCTAGCATGTGCACTCTATTGGCTGGTTCTGATGCCATCCCCGACATGACTCATGGCTCCTTGGTGGGGTCTGATGATGGGGCTCGTACCTTTGAGGAGGCTGAGAAGAGGTTGCGTGACCTTGAGAGCGCCCAAAAGGAGGCTTTGAGGAAAGCAAAAGAAGAGGCGAACGGGAAGCTCGAAGATGCCAATAAGAAGCTTGTGGAGTCCAATGGAAAGCTCGAGGGCGTCCGCAAGAAACTTGAGGAGGACATCACTAGGGCTGAAAAGGCCGATAAGCTTCGGGAGTCCTTTTCTTTGGGTGAGAGGAGGGTGACAGACTTGAACGCGACCGCCATCGTCTGAACTAAGATGTCTCGGACGACGCCCAAAAGATATCGTGCTTAAGAGGGACCTGTCAGCCTGGAAGGTTCATTGTGAAAAGGTGAAGTCTAAGATAGCCCTCTTGGAGGATGAAGTGAAGTCCCAGGAGGCAGTCAACAAGGCCCTTTCTGATGACGTAGAGTTCTTGAGGCAGGCAAGCAAGGTTCCGTCAGGCCAGGCAGTCGAAGCTCTGAAGGAGGCTCTTAAGGGTATGCTCGAGGCTGAGCGGGAGGCTGAAGCTAGCAAGCAGAAGGCCAGAAGGCACCGGGCCTTGGCTTGGAGACCTGGGATGAGGGTGTCCAGGATGCATTGGCGCAAGTGGAGTTCTTCCATCCTCCCCTCAAATTTGACTGTTTGAAGGTTCATCTGGACCAAAAGGAGCACGGGCTTCCCAGGGCTCGGACGGAAGTCCTCAGTAGTGTAGTTTTCTTTGTTTTTATTCTTGATCATGTAATTCCGCCACAACGACCCCTTTTGTAATGACCTGAAAAATTCAAAGAAAGAAGGGTATTTCGTTTACTCATTGTCTATTGTTTAGTCTTTATCTGCTTGTCTTGCGTGGTGTAGCTTTTATATACCCACTTCCTTCCGCGTTTGCATTTTGTTTCATGCAGTGTCAGGAACATTTGTCTGGCGCCGCTTTACTGGCATTTGCTTCATGCTACAACCCACACGTTTGCATTCTATTTCATGTCGCGTCGTGCCTCGTCTTGCCACGTTCCGCGTTTACATTTTATTTCATGTCGCGCCATTCCTCTTCTTGCTGTGTTCCGTGTTTTGCATTTTGTTTCATGCCGCGTCGGGAGCATTTGGCGCCGCTTTCACTTGCGTTTTGTTTCATGCAACGACACGCGCGTTTGCAATTTACTTGATGTCGCGATGTGCCTCTTCCTACACCGTGCTTTCTTTAGTGTCCAGGGGAACATGAATGGCCAATTTTTTGCCCCCCCTTTAGAGGGCGTTTAGGGGATGAGACACTCTACCATGGGGTGGCATGCCCCTAGGTAGGTCTGTAACGATCGTTTTGGGCATTTATTTCCGCTTAAGAGCAGAAGCCAAGACAACCGCTCTCCGTTGTAGATGCTTTCTTGTAGCACTTATCGGCGTTGACTGGGTCTGCGTGGATGGTGATTACCTTGCCAGTCTCATTGTGGTTTTTCATTTTAAGATGAACAGTGGAAACCACTGCATCCAGTGCGGCCAATGTAGGGCGAACAAGTATACCGCTGTAAACCGTTGTAAACCGTTGTGACAGGGATTACCACGAAAGACGTTTCTAACTCCCGTTCCCCATGGGCGCATGCTGGACCCGCCGAAACCTTGCCCTCCGGTTCCGTAACAGTATTTTAGATCTTATCTATTGAACCCCAACTTCTCGAAGGTGTCATGGTATAGAATGTCCACGGGGCTGCCTTCATCAATTAGGCACCTATCAATATCACGTCCGAGGATACTGGTGGTGATGACAAGTGGGAAGATCTCATTGGGCCCCCGACTGACCTTCTCGTCATCAGTGAACCCAAGTATGGGTCTAACCTTTGGCGTTCCACGCCATTGGCTCGGTTACCTTCCACTTGGTCATTATCTCAGATGCATCCAAAAGCATGCGTCCTTCATCATTTTCTCTTCCGTGATTGCTCTACTGTGAGATCCCGTGAGGTAGGCCTCCTTGTTCCTCGTCTTTGTAGCGTGCGTTATAGGTGAAGTGGCTAAGCCTCCCTTATTGAACCAGTACTTCGATTACATCTCGGAGTTGATAACATTCATTGGTGTCGTGCCCGTGACATTGGTGGAACCAGCAGTACCTTGACCTATTTGTTCTTTTGGATTACATATCATCCTCATTTGCATCAACAACTCAACTATAAATCATTCACAATCTCACACGTTCAACAATTAGCCAATTACCACTTAAATGCACAAGTTCACACCAAAACATTACCAAGCACGACTCAAGTGCATGCAATGCACCTAAGACGACTCTACATGCATGTGGTACCATAGTGATCTTAAATCACCCAACTATAAATAGTGATCTTAAATAACCAAACTATAAATACTGATCTTAAATCACCCAACTATAAATAGTGATCTTAAATCACCCAACTATAAATCTTGATCTTAAATAAAGCAACTATCCACTGACCATGAATTCATGGATGTTCACGTATGGACCTGACAATGCACACAATTATAAATCATGATCTTAAATCATGCAACTTTCACAACTATCATTTGCATTATCAAATCAATACATCCACACAATTCATGTTATCAACACATCATCATTTAATCACAACTTTAATGCATTAAGCCACAACATTCATCATCACATTATATTAATGCATTCAACAAGTTTAACCATCATCATATCATAAACAATATGTTTATATTCTTCAACATTCACATAGTTCACATCTCATGATTAATTCAAGCAAGTTACATCAATCCAACATTCAGTCACTTTATAATCATAGTGCAACATCATTCACACCTTCAAAATCAATTATCATGTTCTCAAACATTTCACGGCTTAAATCAAACATAATTCTCATGTTAAAATCACAATTTTCCAATTCTAACTCATCCTTATTCATACACCATGTTAATTAACCTTAATCATCATAATTGAACACCCATTGATCAAGTTTAGGGGTTTGGAACCCAAACACATGCCTTGGAACCTTTAAAAATACAAAAAACAAGTTTTTGGGACAAAAGAGGGGGTGCACGGTCATGCGTCACAACGTCGAGACTTGCGCACAGTCCTTGCGGTTAGGGCGTATGGACGTGCGTCCTTCCCAGGACAGCTAGAGTTGATTTTTCGCGTTTTCGCGAAAAATCCCGTTTTAATGACATTTTTCGATCCCAAATGCACCAAACTTGATTCAAATCATTTACCCAACATTAACCCAACATTACCCACTCAATTATGTTTCAAACTCAGCTTAAACAACTTAATGAAGAATCACTTTTCATCAAAAATCATGCTTTTCATTTAAAAATCAAATTTCGTCTCAAAATCACGTTTTCACCAACAATTCAACAACAAACATGGATTATCAACAGCAACAGTACTTCTTTCATGTTACACATAATCAAAATCACTTAATTCAACCATCTCAACAACAACTTATTCAATCCAACATCAACTTAATCATTTTCATCCAATTAAGCTATTTCATCAAAACATAACAACAACAACTCAATTCACCACCAAACACATAATCAACATAATCTCATCCATACTTTTCATATAATCATAGCATCAACTTAATCAACAACTAATTCAAATTCACTTAATTAAGCAATTTCTCATGAACATAGCAATAATCACTTAAATGACAACTTATTCAACATAACTGCATCATCCAATTATCATGATATTCATCAAAATCACCAAATTCACCAAGTTATCATTTTAATATAACAAACCATGAATTTTGACATGAACAAAACATGATTTCACCAAGTTTTAACATAAACAAATTAATCATCAAAATAGAGCACGAATTTCACATAATTAACATCAAACATCATGAAATTAATCATAAGCTAAAACGCTCAAACTACCATTTGCTTATTAAAACCCAATTGATGAAAATAATCTTCCCACTTACCTCAATTCTTCACAAAATAAGCTCTCCTAAGTGATTCCTCCTTCTTCCCCTTTTGCTTTTGAGCTTTCCTCTCTACTTCCTCTTCTTTCTCTATTCTCTCTCTCTCTTGCCTCTCTCAAAATTTGTGAAATGTGTTGTGACCTAACTCACCAACACTCATTACTACGCTTATATTATATGGGTTAGGGTCACTCTCACTAATGGACTTAGTCACATCTAACTCTCACAATTATTTAAACCTCCCATATTACTTATACACCACTATTCTCTAGAATTCAAATTTCTAGTCCTAACATAATTACAAAATGACACTCAAGCCAAAATGACTAAAATACCCTTCATCACTTAAAAATCATCTAACCTACCAATTACACACCAAATAATCGTTTATCAAATATAATAAATAAATAACAACAATAAATAAATCTAATACTAAAATTCGGTTGTTACAGTTTCCCTTAAGGAATTCAAAAGGGTGTAGCCATGGGACCGGGCGCGTTGCCTCTCTACTCTACCGCTGCCTCGACGCTGCCTATTATTGTCTCTCTTGCACGGTCCATTGGAGAATTAATGTGCTTCCTCTTTCCGTCCTGGAGCGGGGGAATTATTCCCTTTCATGCAGTTTCGGGTGATTTCCGCGGCGAGAACGATGAGGAGAACAATTATGACCTCCCTCGTACAAACCATCTGGAGGTTTTCCCCTGCCTTGGCGGTGTTGTGCCGGAACAGGAGTGCCGTCGACGGCAACTGCTAACGTTTCATAGTGTTGATCATGACAGCTTACTTTGATCTGCGTAGCAGTTCTACTCAGAGTCTTCTCTTTATCCTCTGCAGGGTGCTTGAGCAGATTCAGCAGTTTCACCAGATCTGACAGAAGTTTGTTCGTCTCCGATGGAGGAGGTAGGGGAGCGTATTCGAAATACGGAGGAGGTAGAGTGACGCTTTCCTTGGGTGGAGTAGGCGTAATGAGGAGCGTCTTTTCCGTCGCAGTGGAGGAAAAAATACATATCATTGCGTCGAGAACAACGACATTAGCGTTTTCTTCTTGACTCACCATTTCGAGAACAGGAATCGATCGATCTTGAAGGATTTGAATCGCAGAACACAATTCTCGTATGGTTGAGAAACTGCTCGTGGTGGCTCGCTTACGAGTTCCGACCATTTCTTCGGTGGATGGAGAGATAACTGTCAACCGTTGCAGTGGAGGAATGTGTAACTGAAAACTGTTACGGCAGAGAAACGCCTAACAGAAAACGGTTACATGGAGGATCGTTAGACCGAGGCTGTTAGCAAACAATCCCCTCCTACTAGCGCCAAATGATCTATCTGGTAAGGAACCGATTAAGGCAACAGTGACGGAAGGTGCTCCAGTACGGCGGTGATGAGTCTTCATAGTGGAAAGAAAGGTGCCTGCAGGCATGTTAGCACTCTGACGATCAACTCAGTAATGGAACTGACAAAGAGTGCGTGAAAAGTGTGTGTAAAGTGAATCATACCTTCGCGAGAATAACTGCCTCCATAATGTGAGGGGTGTGATCAGGGACACGTGTATGATATCTGGTGCACGAGGCGCGCTTTAGTGAGGTGGTGTGCACGAACGTTAGCGTACGCCTTCAGGCGACGCGCCTTGGAGTGGTGAACGTTTAGTCCATGTATCGCTGTCTGGTTGGCCTTCTGACCGGTCCAGAACAATATATATATATATATATATATATATATATATATATATATATATATATTTCCAATTTTCTAAGAGATATAGGGAACTAAAAGTAAAATTTAAATCTATCCTAGATTCTAGCCTAAAATAAGACAGAAAAATATTTTTGTTATTTTTGAATAAGATATGAAAAGAAAATATAACTAACCTAAAAACAAGGAAAATAAAAACAAATTTAATATAAACTAAAAAGGAAACAAATTTAACCTAAGAAATAGGAAAAATAAATTTTAACCTAATAAAAAAGGATAAAACAAACTAAATAAATTTCCTATTAATACTCTAAAATTCACTACCTATAGTAAATAAAAAGATAAAATCTGAAAAACTTACCTAGACCTGATCCTATTTTCTAAATTAAGTTTCACCGATTACCTTGTCAAAATATCAACAATCTCCGACAACAACGCCAAAAAGTTGATGGACGAAATTGGCAAGTGCACCAAATCGTAACAAGTAATAAAGTAGTAAGTTTATCGTTCTCCACAAGGATTGTCATTCAACTTAGTAATTAATAAAACTTATTTTAAAGGGTGAAAGTAAAATAGAATTGAATAGAATTGCAGGGTTGAATTGCCATGTCCAATGCAAGATTAGGTTTGTGATTCAGATAATTAATTGGTGATTACGGAATCCTTTGAATCCCCCTTTGTCTTTGTTGGAATTAACAATCAAGAAATATACAAGCTATGTGTGATGCCTACTTATGATTTAATGAAACTAACGGATAAAACCCACATGAAGCTTCTCACAACAACTATGTGCCGGACTAACCTAGGTTGTGTACGACGTTGTCTAAAGAAGGGAGTATTTAACGGCTAGATTTCAAACTTTAATTTCTTAACCTCTGTAAGAACAAATAAGAAGGGGTTCATCATGGAACCCTAATCAAGAGGTTTAGTTGCTCATGGCAACATACATCATAACAAAACAATAGAAAAACATACCCTAGAGAGAATAAGAGAAGGAAGAAATCCTACCTTGAAGCTCTGATGCTTGACAATTGTCTTGAACCGTTAGTCTTCTGAATGAAAAATAATGAGTGCAAGGGTCTCTATTTATAGAAAATGATTAGTTAGGTTTAGTAGAAGAGAACTGGACTTTTTGCACCGATCCAACTTGGAAAACAAGTTGCAGGCAAAAATTACCTGCAGCCAGGCGCTAATGGCGTATGCCAGGGTGCTAATGGCTCCCAGGGCAGCAGCAACACTTCCTCAGGCCCTAATGGCGCATGGCCAGGCACTAATGGTGCATGATGCAGCCCCCGATGTGCGAATCATTGCGTTTTTCTCCCGTTTTTTATCGTTCTTCTATCTAGAAACTCATAGGAACTCGAAATGAATTTTCTTCACTTTGTATTATCTTCAAAAACATTCTAATAACCATTGACTTTAATCTTCATATCCTTGATCCTTCACATGATGTCTTGATTTGTCGATTTACATGATTTCTCAATACAAAACACTCAAAACACCTATGGAGTTGCATGATCTAAGATAAAAGTGAATTACAACCACTCAAGTGAAAACAATACAGTATGTTCCTCAAACCGTTAACAACTCCTCTATCTCTCAACTTATTTGTCTTCAAATGAAAAGAAAAGTACTAAAAACATAGCCAAAAATGTCATATGATGCTCTATTATCAGGTTGCCCGTTTGTAGAACTTAAGAGAGAGAGAGTGTGTTGATGTCCTTTTATGATTCAATAGACGAGGGTGCCTTTAGGACACTATGAATTTAGGAACTCTGATATCCGTTATTGTTTCCAATACCTCTGAGAAAGTAAGAACCTACACGTAACCTTGCGTGCGTAAGTGTATCTCTCTACAGGACTGACAACCCTAAATACTTAAACCCGTAGGAACTCTAGTGTAATGGTTGCAACTGACAGCTGGAGGGCAATGAACCCATACCTCTGAGATAGTAAGACCCCACACGTACCTACCCGTGTGATCAACAGGCGCAACTTGACAGCTGGTAGGTAGTAAAACCCCACGAACTCATCACGTAGATAGAAAATGCTAAAAGCTGAATAAGACTTGACTGTTAAGTAAATCCAACAAATAAATAGAGGGGATTCAAAGAATCCTAACCGTCGCTAACATTCTGTAATCAAACCACGTAAACTTTGCTCAGTTGCAAACAAATTAAATTGCAAAACCCCTAAACCCTTTATCTTTTAATTTAATTGTTCTTAAATAAGTAACGCTAATTGCCTAGGTGGAACGACAATCCATGTGGATACGATACTCTGCTTACACTTTATTACTTGGTAATCGATTTGCTACACTTGCCTAAATACGACCATCAGAAAGTAGTACACCATAGGCTATGATGCGCACAAGTGAGTCTAAAATTAGAACTCACTTGTACAGAATTCGTGAACCACTAAACACAAACCCTAAAATGAAAACTGCAAACCCTAGTTCTCTTAGAACCTCTGATCGCTAGGCTAGCACATGGAGCCAGAGGAGATCTGTTAGTGTGGATGCGTGGAGGCACTACTACGTTGCTTTGTTGTGATTGAAATCATTTATGCACTTCAAGTGGTAACAAATACTTTCACTGATTCACTGCTGTTGTCCTTTGATTAATAGGTTTAAGGCGTATCCTTAGGTGGATTTATGCCACAGACCATTCTGGTTGTTCACAATTTGGTTTGTGTGTTCTCCTGTCTCGTGGACCGTGATGGTTGTTCACCTTGGCCTGCGTTTTTCTTGTGCCACAAATCTTATAGGTTGTTCATCTTGGTCTATGTTTGTCTCTGATGTCGATTGCTTATGATATTCTCATATGTTCGTTCACTCTCATGCCACAACCCCGTTGAATCCTCTTAGAAGGAGCCCTTTGGAACTTATTAGTGGATGGGCTTTAGCCATGCCGGAACATATTTAAATGAAGGAAAATAATATCCATTCATTCAAACTGATAGAGTGCGACAAATACAAACAACAATTCAACGTCGCTAAAAACAAAAAGGATGAATTTGCGAACAAGCTCAAAACATGCAAGTTAATAGCATAAAATGGCAACATGTATACAAATAATGTGACAAAATCAAAGTGACAGGAATACTCGTACTTCCATATTCATTGCACCAAGATGAATACCACACCGCATCAAACGAACACTACATCAAGAAGAGAAATCAAACATCATTGCACAAGGACAACGTATGAAACAACGTCACACAGAGACGACAAAATAACTAAAAGAAACTCAAAAGAAAATTTAATTTATGTGGAAATTACTTATTTAAATTAAAACAGAGAATTAAGATGGAGAGATGTGATTCTGAGTCAAAAAAATTACCCAAAATCACATTTTTCAAATGAATGAAGAAGATAAATATAAAGAGAATGTGATGTTTATCTCACTAACCTCCCAAAAGAACTCCCTATGTAATCTAACGAGGGTTGAAGGGTAGTTATATATTTATTTGATTTAATTTAATATGGTTATTCAAAAAAGTGTGTAAATTAACATTTTGGTCCTCAAAATGATAAGTGTTCAGCAATTTATTTAGTCAATCAAATTCATGTAATAGCAAATTAGTGTTTTAAATTAACGAACATCATTCGTCCAATCAAAATACTCTTTAGTAAAGCATCTATTAAAATACTCTATAGCAAATTAGTGTTTTTGTGTTAATTGCAATTCATCCCACTTATAATTTTATAAGTTGAGGAATTCAATGCATTTTAATGATGAGATCAACCACAAAACTATCAAGTTTTTTTTACAATTGAGAGGATTAAAATTCATTGGTTGAGAGTTATGTAGTTGATCTCACCACTAAAATGTATTGGACCCCATTTATAATGTTTATAAGTTGTAGAACCCACATATAATTGTAAAAAAAAATAAAAAATTTGAAAGAGTTATGTGGTTGATCATCAACGTAACTCAAGTTTTTTTTTTTTTTTTTTACAAATGAGAGTATCAAAATCCTCTCTAATCTAACTTTTCACATAACAAAAAAAAGTATCCGTACACACAAAAATAATGTATCCGTTTTCCTAATGGTCAAAATAAATAGATAGTTTTTTTTTTTAGAACACAAATGAATAGTTATGGCTTAAGAAATGGATATTTATAATTTGATTGTAACTTTTGTAAAAAAAAGAAAAGAAAAAAAAAGAGAGAATTGACTGTAAATAAAAAAGAGAATTGATTGTTATAAAACATATTTTCATCGTTCTCTAGAGGAGACAAAGAGAATCTATAAAATCAATTTCATTTAAATTCAACCCAATTATTAGTGTTTATCTCCATCATATACAATACCAAGATGTATCTCTTCAACCTTTCCTATACTTTTCTTATAATGTAACCAGTCACAATTACTTTTACCCTTCATATCCCCCTCAACCTACCGTTACTCTCCCTAGCTAGCAACTATAAATATAGACCCTAAGTAAGTTTCCACCAAAGCAATCCAAACTTAACATAGATAGAGAGATACAACCTTTTTCTTCCGATACCAATGGCTTCCAATCACAAAGTTTTAGTTCTTGTTGCTCTAGTGATCACTGCATTGGTGTTATCAACATCTATAGTGGAGTCTAGGAAACTCTTTAACCCTTCCTACTTGATGAGCCTTGAGGAAAGATTGAAGGTGAATGGCGAGCCTTCCAATTGTTGGGAGTCACTTTTTAAGCTCCAAGCATGTAGTGGTGAAATTATAACATTTTTTCTTAATGGGGAGACTTTTTTAGGAAATGGTTGTTGCCAAGCAATTAAGGTTATTACAAATGATTGTTGGCCTAACGTTGTTTCCTCTCTTGGATTCACCAATGAAGAGACTCATGTATTGGAAGGATATTGTGATGAAGTTGAGGATGTTCATTCACCCCCACCACCTACACCACTAGTATTTGTTGAGCCTAAGGAGATTGTTCCATAAAGGAATAATATAATGTAACTTTGGACTTTCATGGTTTTCAATGAACACGTAATAAAAAAAGTGCAATTTCGTTTCGTTTATTTGTTTATGAATTCATCCTTGGTTTATACTTCGAGAATGGAAATTAACAATTCGGGTTTTAAGTTTTAAAATTTTAATAAACTTTTAACAATATTATGGTATGCATTTTCGATTGATTTTATGTGTTTGTGTACCTAAAGATTGTTGTATTTCCCCTCAATTTTTTGTTTGCTCATGTTTTGTAATTTTTTCTTTTTGTAAAGAAGCTCATGTTTTGCCCTTTGTTCAAAAAAAAAAAAAGAAGAAGAGAGAAGCTCATATTTTGTGTTGAAAATGAAAGCCTTAATTGCACTTTTTCCCCTCATCTTTTGCCAATTGTGCGATTTTGCACCCCATCCTTTTTTTAGCGATTTTGCACCCTATCATTTACCCATTTCTGATTTTGTAGCCCCTCGTGTGTTTTTTTGGTGATGTGTTGAATTTTGCTGATATGTCTTCATTAAATGTTTGTCATGTGTGTAATTTGTATTTTTAAAAAAATAAAAAATGAAATAATTGAAGTTTAGGTCACGTGACCGTTTTGAAAGAAAAGATGGATAAATTCAGATCTTCTTCTCCCAAACCTCCATCTTCCATCATCCTCCTTTGCAGGCTCCTTCGCACGCACATTGTTCTTTTTCGCCATCATTTCCGTCTTCTTCGTCTTTTAATAGTTGTTCTTTGCCATTGTTTCCTTCATCTTCGCATTTCCACTATTGTTCTTCGCCATCGAAATTACGGTTTTTTTCGTTTCATTTCAGAAGGTGATTCAAGAACAAAACCTATCAGAAGGGTTTCGTTTCATTTCGTTTCAGAAGGTTAAATGGCTTAGATGATTACGGTTACGTATTTAGATATGAAAATGGGATGAAATGGTGATTTGCGATTAGGGTTTTGTTTGGGAGGAGAAGAAGAAAAGGTGATTTGCGATGACAGCCATGGGAGAAGAGGAGAGGAGAAGTGGAGAGGTCTGAGTGAATAAGGGTTTCTGATTTTGGATATGTGAGGGTCACGTGACCACAACTCTCCAACTTCAATTATTTCATTTTTGATTTTTTTTAAAAAAATACAAATTACACACATGGCAAGCATTTAATGAAGACATGTCAGCAAAATTCAACACATCAGCAAAAAAAAACACACGAGGGGCTACAAAATTAGAAAGAGGGTAAATGATATGGTGCAAAATCGCTCAAAAAAAAGGATGAGGTGCAAAATCGCACAATTGGCAAAAGATAGGGGGCAAAAGTGCAATTAAGCAAAAATAAAATGTTGGTAACTATAACTTATATTGGTGTTTGATTGCATTAAAATACTACTTATAGTAACAAAAACATATAGATCTATGGCTATAGACCTATAACTAATTTTTTTTAAATATTTTACAGGTCGAAATTAGAAGTAAACAAGGTAAATTAAAAATACAAGCGTGTTGGGATATGAGTCCTAAGTTTAGGTCTATAGCCATAGATGGTTGCCCTTTCGCATTGTTCAAAAGTCTCTTGAATTTATTAGATCGTAATTCCTGGTCGCACAAATTTATCACAAGGTTACGACCCGATCATTGTTTTTTGGATTGTAACATAACTCGACTTATTTCTAAACAATCAAAGAGGCATCTAGAGCAATCACATTAGCCATATACACACTCATAGAGATAAAAATTATAGGGCCCATTTTCTTGCAAAATATGGTTTGAATAGCCTAGAGGAGGTGTGGATAGAATAGCATTATGGGCTCTATTCTTGTATCTGATTAGGCTCACTTTAGGTCTTAGTTTCTTCCAATATAGTTCTAAAATCGCTCTTCTCCCTTTCCATTTTGCTCATTCCAACCCCAAACTTTCAACTATAACCCAAGCGTTAGTTAACTCACGCTCGATACCCAACGTGACTTAACTCATGCTGAAACCCAGCGTGAGTTAACTCACGTTGCGATCCTCTCTTGTTTTTAGACCAATACCAGCAGCTCCACACTTCAAACACACACTTATTTCCCTCTTCATCTCCAAAACACCCAAAAGTGCGAATTTTTGGTGAAAAAGTTTGAGCTCAAATCTTTGGAAAATGTCAGGAAGCAAGTTTTTACGCTCATTAAACGTCAAAAATCAGGTAAATAGATCATCTAATATAAGACCCTGATCCCCGAGACTACTAATTAAACGATAAATCTTACAATTCAACATAATCGGGATATTACAAATCATCATTTAACACATACAAATATCTCATAATAAAATTCTTATCAGCAAATATTCACAGCACAGCGGAAAAATCATCTCAACATAATATCATCTTGGGTTTCAACATAAAAATCTCAGATATATACATCATCATGAATATTCAGCTAGTAAAATAAAATCCCCAAAACTCGTAGACCAGAGCACCTAATCTAGACATCCTCGAAAAGCAATAAAAAGGACTAGGCGCAACGCCATCCTCAGCACAACTCACCAAGCAGAACTACTAACCTGCAAGTCTACACCACGAGGGTGAGGCGACAACAAAGCCAATGGAGGGTAAGATATACGTTCAATAAAATGATATAATAAACGCATGTAAGTTCAGGAAAAACATCAATCAACACACAAGTATTCAACATACATAAATCTTGGTTACCATCATTAACAATTGTTGGGTTTTTGTAGATTGGCTACATTTTGCAAAAACATCTACTAGCCAGATGCTGGGACAGATGCGGCAGCATATGGAACAACATTATGTGACTTGTGATTTTCGCGCCAGCTAGCGCTTTATATTTGTGTACGCAATCTTCCAAAGATTTGCTTGAAGATTTATTTTCCTCTAGCTTGCTGATCAAGGCGCGTGTATCTGATTGAAGATTTGCTTGAAGTTTTATTTGCCTTGGTATTTTTTTTTACAAGATATTGTTCTATATTTGGAAGCTTTTTATTATTTCTAGAAGATTGTTTCAGTTGGACCGGTCAATGTCCACGCTCTGTGTTGAAGCCCAAACCCGTGCTATCTCAGTGTTATATATTTGTGAAGACAAACCCTAGTTGGGCAACTAAAAACTGTGTGTGTTAGCAAAGCGTGTGTTTAAGGTTTTTAGGGTTTCGTTTGTTAATTGTGAGTCTTGCTTGTATCTCCCTGATTCAAGCTAAGGACTGAGTTTGTTTGAGTTGTAATTGTAAGCTGCTCCTAAGCTTTTAAGTACGGAGTGAGTATGTGTTATTAGAGTGTGTTTCTCTTGGTGTGTTTTGCGTGTTTGATTACAATACTGTTTGTGCTGTTAGTAGGAATTGAGACGGGGTCTCATATCTAGGAGTTCCTAGATAGAGTTGACACTGGTAGGGTCTAGGTGCAAAGTCAAGTAGTGTGTCTGCGTTGTTCTTTTCACTAGAACTATAATAGTGGAATCATTCCTGGATTGGTATCCCCCAGAGTAGAAGAGTTGCTCCGAACTGGGTTAACAAACTCACTGTGTACTTTATATTTCTGCTGTGTTCTATTTAATTTGTGCTTTGTTACGCTGCGTTACTTTAATTGTAGTTCTAAGTAGACAGGTGCTCGGACAGTTGTGCTAACATTGTGCATAGCATCTTTCAGTCAGGTTGCCAGGAATTTCAATTGGCATCAGAGCAGGCACCCTGTTCTGTGTGGGTGAGCTCCAGGGAAAGAGTTTTCTGGCTTAATGGATAAAGAAGGAGGACTGGTGAACAGACCACCCCTGTTGGATGGGTCGAACTATGACATTTGGAAATCACGCATGACAGCATTCTTGAAATCTCTAGACAGCAGAGCTTGGAAGGCTGTGATCAAGGCATGGGTCCCTCCTAAAATAAAAGATGTGAATAATGTTGATACTGATGAGTTAAAACCAGAAGAGGAGTGGTCTACAGCAGAAGACACTGCAGCTATTGGAAACTCTAAAGCCCTGAATGCTTTGTTTAATGGTGTAGACAAGAACATGTTCAGGTTGATTAAACAATGTACTATTGCTAAGGAAGCTTGGGATATCCTAAGAACAGCTCATGAAAGTACTCAAAAGGTCAAGAAGTCAAGGCTACAACTGCTAACAACACAGTTTGAGAATCTGAGAATGAAGGAAGGAGAGAGTGTTCATGACTTTCACATGAATGTGCTAGAATATGCTAACACATTTGAATCCTTGGGAGAAAAGATGTCTGATGAAAAACTGGTAAGTAAAATCCTCAGGTCCCTACCTAAGAAATTTGATATGAAAGTATGTGCTATTGAGGAGGCCCAAGATATTGGAAGTATGAAAGTTGATGAGTTGATTGGATCTCTTCAAACTTTTGAATTGAAGGCTAATGAAAGATCTGAAAAGAAAGACAAGAACATTGCTTTCATCTCCAACACTGATGAAGATGATGTGGAGAGTAATTTAGATACTGATGAGAGCATCTCTGAAGCTATTGTGTTGTTGGTCAAACAATTGAATGAAGTTGTGAAGAGGATGGACAGACGCCCTAGGACAAATGCTCCAGACAACAGTCGCAGCATCTATAAAAATGTCAACAATCAGAGGAAACCTAGAACTGATGACAAAATCAATCAAAGCAAAGGGGTGCAATGTCATGAATGCGAAGGATTTGGTCACATCAGAACTGAGTGTGCAACTTATCTGAAGAAACAAAAGAAGGTGATGACTGTGTCTTGGTCTGAAGAGGATGAATCAGAAGAAGAACCTGAAACTGCAAAACATGTGAATGCCTTGACTGGAGTGTGCACATCTGACAATGAATCTAGTGATGAAGAGGTAACATATGATGAATTGGCTGATTCTTACAAGGAGCTATGTCTCAAAAGTGAGGAAGTTTGTAGAACTTTAGAAAAACAAAAAAGGACCATTGCTCTCTTGCAAGCTGAGAAAGACAAACTTCTGAAAATAAATTCAGACCTCAATGATGAGGTTATCTTACTTACTTCCAAGATTGACAATATGAACAAGCAACTGCGGATGATGAACAAAGGTACTGATGCTTTAGACGAAATTTTGGAAATAGGACAGAAACCTGGAGATTCTAAAGGTATTGGGTTTGACTACAGATCCTTGCCTCAGCAGAAACAACTACCAGTGAGACAGTTTGTGCCATCTGTTAGTACTTATGATCATACTATGTCAAGACAGATGCCCCAGCATCAGGTGAGACAACAGGCATCTGGATATAGGCCCAGATCAAAAGGAAGGTATTATGGTTGGGTATGTCACTACTGTGGAAGAAAAGGACATATCAGACCTTTTTGTTTCAAATTATATGGTTACCCAGACAGGACATATTCACCAAGACCTGATCCCACAGTAAAGATCACCAAGAAGCAGTGGAAGCAAAAAAATGATAATTTCACAAGCAACACTGTGGATCCTAGAAAAATAGAACCAGAAGCTGATAAGATTGCTCAAATTGCTCATACATCTCTGAGAGTGTCATCCAGAAATGATTGGTACTTTGACAGTGGATGTTCCAGACATATGACTGGTGATAAAAATTACTTAACTGATGTTAAGCCTTATGCTACAAGTTTTGTGACTTTTGGGGATGGAGCCAAAGGAGAAATAAAGGGTGTAGGAAATCTTGTGGAAGAGGGTCTACCCAAACTTGATAAGGTGCTTCTTGTGAAAGGATTAACTGCTAACTTAATTAGTATTAGTCAACTGTGCGATCAAGGAATGAAGGTCAACTTTACAAAGAGTGAATGCTTAGTTGCTAATAGTGAAGGGGACATCCTGATGAAAGGTGTTAGATCAAAGGACAATTGCTACTTGTGGGTCTCTCAAGATAAAAAAAAGTTATCTACTTGTCTAATAACCAAAGAAGATAAAGTTAAGCTATGGCACCAAAAGCTTGGACATCTGAATCTCAGAAGCATGAAGAAAGCTATTGCTGAAGGAGCCATCAGAGGTCTACCAAAACTCCAAATTCAGGAAGGAAGTATCTGTGGAGAATGCCAGATAGGAAAACAGACAAAGATGCCTCACCAGAAGCTGCAACATCTGTCCACATCCAGAGTTCTTGAACTATTGCACATGGACTTAATGGGACCTATGCAAGTCGAAAGCTTAGGTGGTAAGAAGTATGCATTTGTTGTTGTTGATGATTTTTCCAAATATACTTGGATAAATTTCATTAAGGAGAAATCAGACACCTTTGAAAAATTCAAGGATCTTTGCTTACAACTTCAGAGAGAAAAGGATTGTGGAATTGTTAGAATCAGAAGTGACCATGGGAAAGAGTTTGAGAATGATAAGTTCTCTGATTTCTGTATTTCTGAAGGAATATTTCATGAGTTCTCTGCACCCATTACTCCCCAACAAAATGGAATAGTTGAGAGAAAGAACAGGACTTTGCAAGAATCTGCCAGGGTTATGCTACATGCAAAGAAGCTGCCATTTTTCTTTTGGGCTGAAGCTATGAACACAGCCTGCTATATTCATAATAGAGTGACTTTGAGAAAAGGTACATCTACAACCTTGTACGAGCTATGGAAGGACAGGAAGCCAACAGTGAAGCATTTCCATGTGTTTGGTAGTAAGTGCTATATTTTAGCTGACAGGGAACCAAGAAGAAAGATGGATGCTAAAAGTGAAGAGGGAATATTTCTAGGCTATTCAACAAACAGCAGAGCCTATAGAGTATACAACTCCAGAACCAAGACAGTGATGGAATCCATAAATGTTGTTGTAGATGATGAAGGAAATAATGCTATGCCAGATGATGCGACATTTGACTCCGTATCTGACCTACAGGAAGAGAAGAAAGTAGATGAAGCAAGTGGTAAGCAAGATTTTGAAGTAACTAACCCAGAGAAGACTGCTCCCAACAAAGGACCATCTATCAGAGTTCAGAAAAACCATCCCATAGATCAAGTCATTGGCGATCCTAACCAAGGGATTACAACTAGAAGGAACCATGATGAGGTATCAAATTCTTGCTTTATATCTAAACTTGAACCAAAGAATGTTAAGGAAGCTCTAACTGATGAGTTCTGGATAAATGCTATGCAAGAAGAATTAACTCAGTTCAAGAGAAGTAATGTGTGGGACTTAGTTCCTAGACCAGATAATGTGAATGTCATAGGTAGCAAGTGGGTTTATAAAAACAAGTCTGATGAAAATGGTACTATCACTAGAAACAAAGCTAGACTGGTTGCACAAGGATATTCTCAAATTGAAGGTGTAGACTTTGATGAGACTTTTGCTCCTGTAGCTAGGTTGGAATCTATTAGATTGTTACTTGGGATTGCATGCATACTAAAATTCAAGCTGTATCAGATGGATGTCAAGAGTGCCTTTCTCAATGGGTACTTAAATGAAGAGGTCTATGTGGAACAGCCTAAAGGTTTTATTGATCCAAGTTTTCCAAACCATGTTTACAAATTGAAGAAAGCTCTATATGGCCTAAAGCAAGCCCCTAGAGCTTGGTATGAGAGACTTGCTGAGTTTCTAATTAACCATGGCTATAGGAAGGGAGGAAATGATAAAACCTTGTTTGTGAAAGATGAAAATGGACAGCTGATGATTGCTCAAATATATGTAGATGACATAGTCTTTGGAGGAATGTCTGACCAGATGATAGAGCATTTTGTTCAGCAAATGCAATCTGAATTTGAGATGAGTCTTGTAGGTGAGCTAAAGTTCTTTCTTGGTCTTCAAGTGAAACAGATGGAAGATACTATATTTATCTCTCAAAGTAAGTATGCTAAAAATATAGTCAAGAAATTTGGGATGGAAAATGCTGCTCATAAAAGAACTCCTGCTCCCACACATGTAAAATTATCAAAGGATGAGAAAGGTGTGGATGTTGACCAAAGCATGTATAGGAGTATGATAGGAAGTCTTCTATATCTTACAGCAAGTAGGCCAGATATCACATTTGCAGTTGGAGTGTGTGTCAGGTACCAAGCTGAACCAAAAATAAGCCATCTGACTCAGGTAAAGAGAATTCTGAAGTATGTGAATGGTACCAGTGACTATGGTATGTTGTATTCTCATGGGGAAAGCACTGTATTGTTTGGGTATTGTGATGCTGACTGGGCTGGAAGTGCAGATGATAGAAAGAGTACTTCTGGTGGATGTTTCTTTCTGGGCAACAATCTTATATCCTGGTTCAGTAAGAAGCAAAATTGCGTTTCTTTGTCTACAACTGAAGCTGAGTACATAGCAGCTGGTAGCAGTTGTTCTCAATTGTTGTGGATGAGACAGATGCTGAGTGAATACAATGTCAAGACAGATGCTATGACATTATATTGTGACAATCTGAGTGCAATTAATATCTCCAAGAATCCTATACAACACAGCAGGACTAAACACATTGACATTAGACATCATTTTATTAGGGATCTGGTTGAAGAAAAGATTGTTACTCTTGAGCATGTTGCAACTGAAGAGCAATTAGCAGATATTTTTACCAAAGCTCTTGATGCTAACCAATTTGAAAAATTAAGACGGAAGTTAGGGATATGTTTATTTGAGGAATTGTAGCAATTAATTTATTTGAGGCGTGCAGCTATTATTTTCTCCCTCCTCAACTGCTTGATGCACGTCATTCAAGGAGAGACTCAGGATGTTGTGAATAATGTTGAGACTGACAATTTAGACCAAGCTGATACTGTTGCTGTTACGGATGTTGTGCCTGAAGAAAGACCGCAGGAAAAGACTGGTGCTATTGGTGTTGCTTGCAGGACTAGGAGCAAATCTGACAAGACTGTTGCTACTGTTAGTGAAGGTCAGAAAGAAAGTAAGAAGAAAACTACTACTGCTGGGAAGAAGCCCATGTATGGTCCTCCCAAGGCTGGGAGCAAGAAGGTGGCTCATAGTGATCACAAGAAGAAGAGCCTCAAAAGAAAAGATCCTCCCTCTAGTGACTCTGAGTTTGAGGTTGCTGAGCTTGAAGCTGCCACATCTGGTGGGGCTTCCAGAAAAACACTGAAGGGTATGAAGATACCTCTAACTATTCCTCCAGCCCCTCTTGATAATGTTTCTTTTCATTTAGAAAATGGGTCTTCTAGGTGGAAGTTTATATATCACAGAAGACTAGGTCTTGAAAGGAATCTGAAGGAAGAAGTTTTCAAGTGTAAAAAGCTGGTTGATGTGTTGGAATTTGCTGGACTGATGAAGACTGTGAGAAATCTGGGTCCATGTTATGATAAGCTGGTCAGGGAATTTCTGGTAAATGTTTCTGATGAGTATGATGACACAAGAAACCCTGAGTATAGGAAGGTGTTTGTTCGAGGTAAGTGTGTCAACTTCTCTCCTATGGTGGTCAACGCATACCTTGAGAGATCTGCTGAGGAGACCCCTGAGCTGGAGGTCACTGAGGACACCATTTGCAAGGAAATCACTGATAACAAGATTAAGCATTGGCCAAAGCATTTGTCTTCTGCTCAACTGTCTCCCATGTATGCTGTTTTGAACAGGATTTGTGCTCAAAACTGGACTCCAACCACTCACTCAAATTCTGTTGCTTTTGGGTTGGCTAAGTTGATTTATGCCGTGGGCACCAAGTCACCCTTTGATTATGGAGCCTACATCTATTATCAAGTTTTGGAGCATGCTAAATCTTTTGCTATTAAGTTTCCAATTGCTTTTCCTACTCTCCTGTGTGGCATTATTCTTCAGCAACACCCTAATATTTTGATCAGTAGTGATGAGCCCTGCAAGAGGCCTGGTCCTATGGCTTTGGATTGCAGTTTGCTGTCTGAGATACATGATGCTGATGTAGCTGGTACTTCTGTCCGGACATCTGGTGTGCTCTCCAGAAAGCAAATGATTGCTGATCTTACTGAGACTAGTGTAGCTCTTGGAGCTAGGAAGGTGAAGATTGACAGGATCATTGCAGCTTTGAAGGCTGAAGCTGAAACTGAGGGTGAGCAGGATGAAGAAGAAGGAGGAAATATGCCTGCTGCTTCTGCTGGTGACACTGAGGATGACTCTGATGATTTCTGATTTTGTTGTTTTGTTCTGATCTCATTTGTTGTACTCCTTTTGCTCTTGTTGGTGACTGGGCTATGCCCTGAATTTCTTTGCACCTTGTGTGCTTCTGGTCTGTAATATGCACTCTTTATGGTTTCTATGCACTTTCTATGGGTATGCACTATCTGTTATTTGTCAGAATTTATGGCTAAAAAGGGGGAGTAGATGCAATGTGCATGTGTGTAGCTTATAGCTTATATTATCTTGGCTGGTTGTGTGCATGATTTGAAGCTTATATTTTGTATAGTTGTGTTGAGGGGGAGTGTAGTATATGTTGAGGGGGAGTACTGGTACATGTTTTTGAGGGGGAGCTCTTAAGTTTTTTGTGCATGTCTCTGATACTACTTGCAAGTTATCTTAGTCCAAATTGCCCCTGTGGAAGTAATCTCATTATTTGCTACGATATTTTCTTTCCTTGTTGTGTGCCTATGTTGACGTGAAGGAAACTTATCTGTGTATCTCCCAAGGAACTGGCCCTAGAGTGTTTTAGCCAAAATTTTGCCAAAGGGGGAGATTGTTGGGTTTTTGTAGATTGGCTACATTTTGCAAAAACATCTACTAGCCAGATGCTGGGACAGATGCGGCAGCATATGGAACAGCATTATGTGACTTGTGATTTTCGCGCCAGCTAGCGCTTTATATTTGTGTACGCAATCTTCCAAAGATTTGCTTGAAGATTTATTTTCCTCTAGCTTGCTGATCAAGGCGCGTGTATCTGATTGAAGATTTGCTTGAAGTTTTATTTGCCTTGGTATTTTTTTTTTACAAGATATTGTTCTATATTTGGAAGCTTTTTATTATTTCTAGAAGATTGTTTCAGCTGGACCGGTCAATGTCCACGCTCTGTGTTGAAGCCCAAACCCGTGCTATCTCAGTGTTATATATTTGTGAAGACAAACCCTAGTTGGGCAACTAAAAACTGTGTGTGTTAGCAAAGCGTGTGTTTAAGGTTTTTAGGGTTTCGTTTGTTAATTGTGAGCCTTGCTTGTATCTCCCTGATTCAAGCTAAGGACTGAGTTTGTTTGAGTTGTAATTGTAAGCTGCTCCTAAGCTTTTAAGTACGGAGTGAGTATGTGTTATTAGAGTGTGTTTCTCTTGGTGTGTTTTGCGTGTTTGATTACAATACTGTTTGTGCTGTTAGTAGGAATTGAGACGGGGTCTCATATCTAGGAGTTCCTAGATAGAGTTGACACTGGTAGGGTCTAGGTGCAAAGTCAAGTAGTGTGTCTGCGTTGGTCTTTTCACTAGAACTATAATAGTGGAATCATTCCTGGATTGGTATCCCCCAGAGTAGGAGAGTTGCTCCGAACTGGGTTAACAAACTCACTGTGTACTTTATATTTCTGCTGTGTTCTATTTAATTTGTGCTTTGTTACGCTGCGTTACTTTAATTGTAGTTCTAAGTAGACAGGTGCTCGGACAGTTGTGCTAACATTGTGTACAGCATCTTTCAGTCAGGTTGCCAGGAATTTCAACAATTATATCGCATCCAGTTCATACGACTGGTTATCATCTTACCACATTAATATCACGTTCAATAATTACCAACAGTTAATTCATCAATACTTAAACAACAAGGTACTTAAGCATACATAGCACTTTATCATCAACAAGATCATCATCTTCATTTACATCATCACATTGAATATAGATTACCCATAATTCTCACACATTCATCAATTAGACATTTACCACTTAAATGCACAAGTTCACACCAAAACATTACCAAGCACGACTCAAGTGCATGCAATGCGCCGAACACGACTCTATATGCATGTGGTACCATCGTGATCTTAAAATCACGCCCCCATAATTAGTGATCTTAAATCACACACCTATAAATCTTGATTTTAAATCAAGCACTCATGAATCTTAATCTTAAATCAAGCACCGATCGACTGACAATGAATGCATAGATGTTCACGTATGGACTTGACATTGCACACAACTATAAATCATGATCTTAAATCATGTGGCTATCACGACTATCAATTGCATTATCAAACTAATACATCCACATATTCATGCTAACACCACATCATCATCAATCACAACTTTAATGCATTAAACCACGACATTCATCATCTCATCATATTATTGCATTCAACAAGTTTAATCATCATCATATCATAAACACTTCAACATCTTCCTTTCATTCCTCATTTTTCTCATAATTCGCATTTCATGACTAAATAAAGCAAGGTTACCTAAACCTACCACTACACCACTTTATAATCATGCATCAACATCAATCATACTACTGTAATCAATTAACATGTTCTTTTAAACAAATAATGTCTATTTCCAATTTACGCATTTCACAAATTTCGTCTAAAAATCAACCATTTTACTCACTTCATTGCAAGCAATCAATACTCTTCATTAAATGGTTTAAAACGGCAGCAAAACAACACCAAAAGAATGTCTAGTGATGTCTGAAAACATCCCCAAAGGACCAAAACACACTGAACAACAAATGTTGTTCCTGCTATGGTCGCTCAGCGAGACAGGGGGTCGCTTAGCGAAGCCCTGTTTTTTGGGGAACCAAGAAACCAGTTTCCCTTGCGGGAATACCTCTAAGTTTTCCCAAAAATCTCATTTTTCATTCCAATCAACCCAAAATCGTTGTACAAACAGTACCCATAGTTAACATACTTTAAATGCACAATTAAAACACAACAACGCCTTAATTTAACATGGATTCTCATGGTTTTTCACTTAATTAATCAAAAACTCAAAAACTAACTTTTACCAACAACTTAACAACCAAACATGGCATAGTAACAGCAACAACATCCTATTCATACTCAACATCTTCATAAGTACTTACTTCAATTGATATGGCAGCAACTTATTCGTTTTCACATCAACTTATTCATTTTCACCAAATTAAGTCATTTTACCAAAACACAACAACAACAACTTAATTGACAACAAATCACATAATCAACATAATATTTTCATCCTTTTAATAAATCATGGCAGCAACACATCAACAACAACAATTTAAATCATTTACATTCAATTAATCATGTTATTCATCAAAATCATCAAAAATCAACAACTTATCATTTTAATATAACAACCCATAAATTTTGACATGAATAAAACATGATTTCACCAAGTTTTATCGTACTCAAATTAACACAAGAAATAGAGCACGAATTTCACATAATTAACATCAAACATCATTAAATTAAGCATAAGCTAAAACACCCAAACTACACAATTTGATGAAAATAATCTTCCCCTTTACCTCAATTCTTAACAAATTATGCTCTCCTAAGTGATTCCTCTCTTCCCCTTGTGCTCTTGAGCTTTTCCTCCAACTTTCTCTCCAAGCCTCTTCTTTCTCTATTCTCTCTCTCTCTCTCTCTTGCCTCTCTCAAAATTTGTGAAATGTGTTGTGACCTAATTCATCAACACTCACTACTACCCTTATATAATATGGGTTAGGGTCACTCACACTAATGATTTTAGTCACATCTAACTCTCACAATTATTTCCTCTACACTTTTACTTCATTTAAACCCCCCCCCCCCATATTACTTATACACCACTATTATCTAAAATTCAAATTTCTAGTCCTAACATAATTACAAAAATGCCACTCAAGCTAAAATGACTAAAATACCCTTAATAACTTAAAAATCCACTAACCCACCAATCACACATCGAATAAACAATTAACAAATATAATAAATAAATAACAACGGTAGATAAATCCAATTCTAAAAAAATCGGGTTGTTACATCTAACGCCTTTAAATTTTGTTGGTTTTGTTTTGTGGTTCGTCAGCTTGGAGCCCTAGACGTAGTGTGAGTTAACTCACGCTGAGGTGCCAGCATGACTTAACTCACGCTGAGGGTCCAGTGTGGCTTAGCTTGCGTGGGGCTTCTTGTTTGAATTTTGGCGCACTTTTTTTTTTCCATATGCTTATGTAACATAAGTTATTTATAATATTTTTCTTTGTCATTTTTTATTCGTTATGCGGTAGATGATGGTGTTGAGCCAAAACCGCCCATCGTTTTCGTTGATGTCAAACCTTCCATTGAAGCTTACGTTGAAGCGAAACCTACTGGTGTTTCCAAACTTCGTGAATATGAAGTAAACACCGCGTCATTTTTTTCCGCTAAGGATAGATAGAGAGTGCGAGATGATTTGCTTGCTTGGGTCCCAATTTCCCGATAGCCAATCATCACAAACTAAGTCATCATTTCCAAAGTGGAAAAGTGCAAGTATTGGCAAATCATCGCGCTATCTGCTTTCAATGCCTACAATATGTAACAGCCCGATTTTTAGTATTAGATTTAGTCATTATTATTATATGTTTATTATACTTATTAAATGACTATTTTGGTGATTTGGTATATTTTGGTAAATTTGAGGGTTAGTGCCATTTTTGTAATATATTAGAAGATAAAAATTTTAATTTAGAGATCGGACAAAAAGTTACGGGATATTGAAGCCACTCTCTCTAAAAATAACCTCTCTGACTTCTCTCTAATTTTTTCTCTGCACTGCCTTCCTTCCAATCCAAAACACGGTTGTTCAAGATGTAGACAGAGGTTAACGGTGGTGCGACGACGGCTCAGCCATCCGCATCACCTCTCGTCCCTTTTCTCTCGACGGTTTCGTCGGAAGATCAGGTTCCTAGGTGCATTCTTTTTCAGTCCCGTGGTTGCGCCGTCTGCTTCGCTTAGATCGCGCCGCCGCGACTTGGTTTTTGTTGATCTGTCTTGCACTTGATGATGCTACTGGATTTTGTGTCTGGGTTTCTCTCTGGTTTTGGGAGATCTGGATCTTGGTCCGAGTATGCTACTGAGTTGTTGTTTGCTCTCCAATGGTCGCCGCCACCGCCGACGGCTCAAACGGTGTTCTTTGTGTTCACCGCCGCTCTCAAACCCATTCAGGTAGGTTACATCAAAACCGGTTTCAGATCCGGTTTCTTGTTCGTTATGTTCTATCAAAATCGTGTCTACACAGCTTTGTGTAGGTTCGATCTCGTTTTCTGGTTCCTTCCTTTTAAGATTGTTGCAGCTGCGGTTCTGTTTGCCCCGTGGTGCTGCCGTGGTTCATACCTCCTGATTGCTTCCGGTTGGTGTGCTTTGCAATAGTCTTTTGTGGCTAGAAATGGCCTTGAGGCTTGCAGTCTTTTGAAGCAAGCGATCGGTTTGTATCTGTCATTGTGTTGGCGATAAGAATCATCACCGATCATTAGCAAGACGATTTTGAATTTATTCAGGCTCGGTCTCTGGTTCATCATAATGCTTGCGGTCTTTTACACGTCCCTTTCTTTTGCAATTTAGTTTCGTGTCTCGCGTTGGGTTCACTGGATTGCGCCTGGGTGTGTATTCGTCTGTTGCATTCGGGTTTTTTATACCACTTTTGTTTAACTTGGTTGTAATACCCTTTTAGGGTTGATTATGTGGTTGCTGGGTCAGGTTGATGTCCCTCCGGCTTGTGTACTTCCGTTTTATTTATTATATTTTCTTTTGCTTAAAAAAAAAATTTAATTTAGAGAATAGTGGTGAAATAGTAAAGTGGGAGGTTTAAGTAAAGTAAGAGTGTAGAGAAGTAATTATGTGATGAAATGTGACTAAGCCCATTAGAGTGAGTAACCCTGTCCTAATAGTATTTAAAGAGTAGTGTATGTGTTAGTGAAACTAGGTTTGGCTCAAGGGCACTAAGGGAGGCTAGAGAGAGAATATAGGAAAGGAAGAAACTTTGGAGAGGAAGAGAAGAGGAACTCAAGGGCACTAAGGGAAAAGGGAGAATTGAAGCTAGGTAGCAAATTTTGAAGAGAATTGAGGTAAGGGAGAAGATTACTTTCACCATATGGGTTGTTAATAAGCAATTGGGTAGTTGGGTGTTTTTAGCTTATGCTTAAATTCATGAACTTATGATTCTTTGTGTTAAATTCGTGTTCCTTTTTAGTGGTTAAATTAAGCATGTGTTAAGTTGATGAATTCATGTTGTTGTTTTATCAAAATCCATGTTTGATTATGTTGTTTTGGTAACTTTGTGAATTTAGACGATTTTGGTGAAGAACATGATAATTGATGGTGATTATGATTGTTTAAGTTGAATTTGCTTATGGTTATATGTTTGGTTTGATAATCCATGAAGTTATGTTACATAAGTTGTGAATAAAGTTGTTGTTGTGTTTTGGTGAAATAGCTTAATTGGATGAAAATGATTAAGTTGTTGCTAAAATGAATAAGTTGTTGTTCGGATAGTTAGAATAAGTGATTATGGTTATGTTGAACATGATGAAATGTTGTTGCTGTTGTTATACATGTTTGGTTGTTAAGTTGTTGGTGAAAAAAAATTAATAATAGTAATTAAAAATTAGAAAATGATTTTTCCCCTTCTCTCCCGTGTTCACCATGGTATATTTTTTTTTAATAAAGCAAGGAATTGTATAAATGCAATCAGGAGCTCCCTGAACCTCTTACATCAATTAGTCCATACAAACCCTAGTAAAAGGTAAGCCTAAAAGTCCCTATCAAGGAAATAAGAGACAAAAGAAGGGGGATGTTCCCACCACTGAGAAGAACAATGGGCAAGGCTTTGTCCATTCTTAGCCAATGTATCAGCCACCAAATTCCCCTCCCTAAGCACATGAGTGAGTACAGATGCAATGAATTTGCGAGCAGAAGTGCATATGGAAAGCTTTCACAACGCTAAGGGAATCAGTTTCAATCCAAACATCTGTGAGGTCTAGATCAGCAGCCTTTTCCAAAGCGGACATGCAAGCACAAAATTCTGCTTCTAAAGAAGTGGCATAGCCAATATTTTGGGTGAAGGCACCTAGAAAGATGGAGGGAGCAGCCCTAAGAACAACTCCAATGGACCCACAAGGGGGGCTACCAAAGGAGAAGCCATCACAATTGATCTTAGTGCAACCAACAGGGGGGAGTCCAAGAAACATCCTGGATGGGAACAATGTGAGGAGCCTTGTAAAGCCTCAATCCCCGAGAACATAAATATAAAGATAAATCACACATTTATCCTACATTGGAACTTTACTAATTCAACATACGTCTCATATCAAATATTTATGATAAAAACTTCCTCAATTAAATCACATCACAGCGGAATAAAACATAAGTAACATCAAAGCAATTGTCATGTCTCGGTCATAACATATAAATTAACATATCATCTCATCAAGGTTCGATCCAAAGATCTCATAGCATAACATAAAATAAACTCTTAGTCCTAATCAGAGCTTCTAAGCTAGACTCCAAAACAGATAAACTCGAGTAGACAAAACGTCATCCTCGACATGTTCACGAAAAAGCTATTCCTCAACCTACAAGTCTACATCCATGAGGGATTAACCCAAGGATGAGGCGATAATAAAGTCATTGAAGGGTAAGATATATGCTCAACATAAAGGAATAATAAACGCATGTATGTCAGGCAAGCCACATCAACAATTATCACATATACATTTAAATAAACAAGTCTGGTTACATAACTCAACATTTATATCACATTCATATTCAATTATAATCTCAATCACCATTTTCAACCATATATCAAACACTCAAGATTCATCAAGTATCATCAATTCATTTACAGTTCAATCACAATCACAAGAACTCATCAATTAAGCATTTCCACTTGAAGACACAAATTCACGCCAAAACATTACCTAACACGACTTCTATGAATGTAATGCGCCTCACACGATTATATATGTTTTACAGTACCGCCACCGATGAACTCCTCGAGATCTAAAACCCCGCAATGAATTCACCATACAATCGTCAATGAAATCCCCTAGATCTAAAACCCCGCAATGAAATCACTATACCACCACACCGGACTGACTTATGAATGCATGGACCCACAAAGAGACTCGACAATGCTCACCAAACAAACTCATCATTTGTTATACAATTCACTCCGTCATACAACATATCATCACCAAATTATCACCTAACGCATTATCAAATCACTAAGGTCACACATCAAGTCAAGTAATTAAACATCATCATCATTTACTCAAACATCGTCACTTAACACATAACATGTATCATATCACACATCATTCAATATCATCAATAACATCATCGAAAGCATTATCAATATCATGTGTAAACAACAACACATCACAACCATCACAACATCAAGTATTTACAATCTTCAACATTCTTATAATTTAAGTTTCATGATTTAATCACATAAACTACACCAAACATCATTAAAGATCGCAACTTCATAATTACCTACTCTTTTATTAACTCTAAATGATTTCTTAGACTTGTTGTTAATTTTAAGGATGTTTCAAGATTCATTGAAAAAGTATGCGGAAGTTTCACGAAAATGTGTCATTACCTATGTGTAGTATTTTGATCATAACTCAAGTTCTAGATATCTAAATGAAGTCCAACCAACGGGAATTGAAAGATAACATCCATATCTACAGCTTTCATGTTTATACCGAAACCCAGTTCAAAACAGAAACCAGTGAAAAAAGGGACATAACAGCAAAAGTTGTTGCTGTCAGTGGTCGCTACGGCTACGGGAATCACTCAAAACTCACTCAAAAATCCCATTTTTATCCCCATCAACCCAAAATCAATTTACAAATATTAACCGTTATCAATACACTCAAATTGAATAGTGGTTATACAGCAAAACATCAATTGATATGGATTTCACAAGATTTTCGGTTAATTTTCAAAGTTCGTCTCAAAAACCCATTTTTTTCCTAAAACAACTTAAAATCTCAAACAGATTTGTACGGCAACAATTCCAACTTTCTAATCACATCAATATGTTCAAAAACACTTAATTAACAACATAAATCAACTTAAAATCAATTATGTCAATAATTCATTCAAATTCACCAATTTAAACAATTTTTACACAAACAACAACAACCATAATCCCAAGTTAACCCAAACAATATAATCTCATAATTTCATAACCCAAATACATAATCATACTCATAATCAATTCAATTAATCATAAACATCATCAAATATCATGTTTCTCATTAAAATTCATCAAATTCACCAAATTTCACAAAGTTCACAAATAACAAAATCAAACATGAGTTTGATGAAGTAAAAGCATGAAACCAACAACTTAACACATATTCAATTCAGTCATCAACAAAGATCAAGAAAATCAACACAATTAATCATTCAAAAAATTAAGCTAGAATCTAAAAGCTCCCAAACACCCAATTGTTTCTTAAACCCATATGTTAATCATAATCTCCCCTCTTACCTTAGTTTCCTCGCTATTCTTGTTATTCTTAGTTTCCTCTCCTTCGTCTTTGATTTTTTAGCTTACCTCTTCTCCAAGCCTCTTCTTCTCTCTATCTCTCTCTTGCCTCTCAAAAGTTTTGTGAATAATGAATAACCTAATTCACTCACTACTAACTAATGTATTTATAATAGGTTTCTAGTGTTTGTTATCCCACTAATTAGGTTTGTTGCAATTTTGTTACGATTTCAAATATATATTTTAAAACAAGGTTTGTTACCTTTTAAAATAAAATAAGTTTTGTTACGATTTCAAATATATCTTTTAAAACAAACTTTGTTACCTTTTAAAATAAAATAAGGTTTGTTACGATAATCTCAATATTTTTCTCTACACTTTTACTTCACTTAAGCCCCCCTATTACTTATACACCACTATTTTCAAATATTCAAATTCTAAACTTCTAACATATTTCAAATATGTCACTAACTAAAATACCCTTTAACTCCCAAAATTCAAAAAATCACCAAAATAAACAATTAAACACAAAAAAACAATTAAATAAATCCTAAAAATCGGGCTGTTACAAGCCTTCAGAGAGACCAAAAAGCCTAGCAATCTTGAAATCTTGCATAGCAGCTGAGCCTTTAGCCAAATCAAGGACAAAGCTGAGTTTAACCTCAGCCAGCATGCTATTGAACAGAGTGTGCACGAAACCATATGTGTTAGAGAAATGTCTATTATTCATTTCCCTCCAAATACACCAAATAGTACATGCTACAACAGAGGCCATCACCAATCGCAGCAGCTTACTAGAGATAGAATTCACACACCCAAGAAGAGCAGACGGGGAAGAAAGATCCAAAATCTGATCAGTGCCCTTCATCAACCATGCCCATAATTGATGAGTAATAGGACACCTGAGAAAAATGTGTTGGGAAGATTCATCTGTGTTGTGGCAGAAACAGCAAATAGAGACGATATTGCAACCTCTTTTTCTCAGATTCTCATCCGTAGGCAGTTTAGCATGCAAAAACCTCCAAGAAATGAAAGCTCTAGAAGGGGTAATAAATGTGTTCCAAAGGAGCTTATATCCCAGAAAACCTGAGGCCCATGGGGAACCAAAAAGCCAAAAGCAAGCTTGCTAGTCAAGGTACCATCAACAAAGGCGTTCCAATTGAGCCTGTCATAGATATTACCAGCAGGCAGGATCACCTTTAGTATCTGATCAGCAAGAACACAGACCTTATTAACAAAATATTCAGGGAGGCACCAAGATCCATCCACCAGGTAGTCAGCCACTTTCATGTCAAGACATCTGTGCAAATTTGAGGGTATAAGCCATTGGTCAACAATAGGACTGTCCACCCATCTATCCGTCCAAAAAAACACCTTTTTCCCATTTCCCACAACCCAAGTAGCATTTTGATAAGTCAGGTTCACAAATTGTCTCATGCCAGGCCAAATGGAGGAAGTGATATGATAGGTTTTAGCTTTCTCACGAGAGAGGAATCTAACCCTGCAGAACTGGGCCCACTGTTCATCAGAGGTTAACAGTTTCCAGCAGAGATGCATTGGTTAACTGTGGAGGGATCCTTGATAGTGAGGCCACCCTCACAAACAGGTTTACAGATATCCCTCCAGGACACAGTATAGATCTTTAGTTGAGTGGTGTCCCCACTCCATAAAAACTTCCTGATGTGCTTGGCTAACATGGACAACAAACTGCTGGGCCACTTGTAAATGTGAAAGGAGTAAACAAGCATACTACTTATAACTGCATTAACAAGTTGAACTCTACCCATAATAGTTAACAGAATACCTTTCCTAGTTCCCATTTTTGCAATGATAACATCAAAGATATGCTTAAGATGGATAGCCTTTGGCTTGCCCTTGAATAGAGGGATGCCAAGATAGTTGAAAGGGAAGCTACCTTAGGTAAAACCAGTGAGAGAGGCAATGACTCTTCTTCTAGATAAAGGTAAATGCACAGAATAAAACTTGCTTTTATTAGCATTGATTTTCTGACCAGAAAAGCTCTCAAAAGCCTCAAACAGGCGCATAATCTCTTTAATATTAGACAAGGTGCCTTGACAGAAAACCAAGACATCATCAGCATAAAGACTGTGGCTAGGGACAAGAATATTGTTCAGGCTTTCATTTGGGTGAGCTTCCCATTAGCAACCAAAGCAGCCAAGCCTCTACTCAAAACTTCCTCACCTAAACAGAATAGCAGAGGGGATAAGGGGTCCCCTTGCCTAACTCCCTGAATGCAGCCAAAGAATCCAACAGATTTGCCATTGATATTAATAGAGATTTTAGCAGACAGTAGAATAGTATGGATCCACTGGCAAAAACAGGGACTAAAGCCAAAGCAATGTAGAACATGAAGAAGGAAATCCCAATTGACTATGTCAAAAGCATTCCTGATGTCAACTTTGAGAGCAATTCCAGGTCTAGCAGATTGCTTGTGTAAGAGGTTAACAGCCTCAGAGGCAGTCAAGATGCAGTCCTGTATATGTCTCCCAGGTATAAAGCCACTCTGATATTCAGAGACTATAGCAGAAGCAATGGGACCAAGTCTATCAGCTAAGATCTTGGTAATGATCTTGAACTGAAAATTGGCAAGCGCAATTGGGCGGAAATTGTCCAGTCTGTCAGCACCAGGTACCTTGGGGATCAGAATCAAGAGATTAGAATTCAAGTTAGGCATGATATAATTGTTGGTGAAGAAAAATTGAGTAAATTTGATAACATCTACGCCAATAATACGACTTTACATGCATATGGTATCAAGGATCGGATATCAGAGGTCTATTACTGAGTGATCCCACATCATGTTGGATTATCAAATCCCTCGGCATGTTGGTTTGTTCAGAAATATGTTATTAAACTCCATCTGCATGTTATCATCAATTCACGACTAGACAGACCATGTATGCATGGACACCACATATAGACTCGACAATGCACTCACCATATAGTTATATAATTCACTTTATCATATAACATATCTTCACCTTATCAACATTGCATTATCAAATCAATACATCCATACATTACAAATCATGTTATCACCACACATCATTTAATCACATCAATTATTCAATTACGTCACAACTATCATCATATAATCAATTAACCACATTCAACATATCATATCATCATGACGGCATGCTTTCATTCAATCTCATTCACATAGTTCACAATTTCATGCTTAATCAAAACAAGGTTTCATTAACCTATAAACAAATTAGTTCATCACCATATCACATAATCATCATGTTTCATTATCATTCTTACCTCAATAGTCAATTAATAAGTTTACATTCAACTCACGGCTAAATTAAAGATAATTTCACAAGTTCATTTCACATCTTTTCAATCCTAAGTTATCTTTAATCATACATCATGTTAATCAACCATAATCATCATAATTAAACACTTACTAAACAAGTTTAGGGGTTTGTGACCCATTCATATGCATTGGATACCTCAAAAAATAGCAAAAATTGGAGTTACCCACACAGCAGGGGTGCACGATCGTGCCACATGGGAGCACGATCGTGTGTCCCAATGTCAAACACACCGCACGGTCCGTGCCACAGGGGCGCATGGTCGTGCGGTCCTGACAGGACAGCAAACTCTGATTTTTCGCGTTTTCACATACTCAAATTAACCAAAATCATAGGAGCACGAAATTCACATATAAACATCATCAATTCATGAAATTAAACATAATCATAACAACCAAAACTATCCATTTGCTTATAAACCCTAATTGGTGAAAGCAATCTTCCTTCATACCACAAATCTTCACTTCACTAAGCTCTTCTAGGTTGATTCTCCCTTTTTCCCCGTTGCCCTTGAGCTCCTCTCCAACTTTCTCTCCAAACCTCTTATATTCTCTCTCTTGCATCTTTAAAGTTTTGTGATAAATAAGCTAAACCTAGTTCTCTACAAAACACACAATTCTTTATATAGAATGAGTTTGGGTCTCTTTCACTAATGAGCTTAGTCACTTCTCACTCTCATAAATAATTTTCTACACTTTTACTTCACTTAAACCTCTCATTTTACTCTTACACCACAATCTTCTAAATTTTTAAATTTCTATTTCTAACTTATTTACAAAAATACCCATCACCAATAAATGACCAAATTACCCTCAATCACTAAAAATCCACTAATTCTCCAATCACACATAAAATAAACAATAATTAAATAAAATAAACAATTAACAAATATAATAATATTAAATAAATCTAATATTAAAAATCGGGCTGTTACACACTGTGAGTTAACTTATGGCGAGGTAAATTCTAAAAATCCGGGGTGGGAATGAGTAAAATGGTTTCGGAGAAGAGAAATTTTTGTTTTAAAGGGAGAGCAATTTTTATATAGTTGAGGTATTTCTCCGACCAAAAAGACAATAAAATATAGAGATATTTCAAACTAAAAAAAATACGAACGTCACACACGTTTCATATTTTTGTAATAGGAAAAAACACATGTTTCATATTTTAATTGCGGGTATAGCAGCCAATTCATGATTAAATTAATTTAATTGAATTTTCCGTCATAAATTTTGATATTGATCGAGTCAAGAAAAATTGCTATGGAAAATTCCAGCACGTATAGGGCTCATTAGGCTATAGATCTTTGAATGAAAAACAGTTTGGATAGAATCTTGTGCTAGAGTAAAAAAGTGATTGCTCTATAAGTTCCACATGCTCAACCTCTAAAATAAGGACTCGTGGACCTAAAATAAGTCCATTTTGGGTTACACTTTCGTCTAAAACAATAATTATTGAGGATTTTGTACGATAGAGAATCGACCCGATAAATTTGAAAAGGTTTTGAACAATATGAGGGGCTTATAAATCAATCATTGAATAAGGTTATATCGTGTTTGGGTAATTTAGAATGAAAAGACGGAGTGCTAATGTGCCTGCAGGCACCTTTCGTTCCATCGCGCAGACGCGTCGCTACCGTACCGGAGCATATTCTGCCACCGTTGCCTTCATCGGTCTCTTACCTGACAGATCATTTGGCGCCAGAAGGAGTTCGCTAACCACCTCGGTCTAACGATCCTCCACCGTAATCATTTTCTGTTACGCGATCCTCCACTGTAACCGTTTTCGGTTACACATTCCTCCACCGCAACGGTTGACAGATTATTGCTCCATCCACTGAAGAATGGCCGGATCTCGTAGACGAACCGCCACAAGTCGTTACTCCACCATACGAGAATCGTGCTCCACGATTCAAATCCTCCTGGATCTATCGATTCCAGTTCTCAAACCGGCGAATCAAGAAGAAGGCATGAATGCAGTTGTCCTAGACGAAACGATCGGTGTTCCTCCACCCACAGCAGCAGAAGTGACACTCCTGCCTTCGCCTCTCCCGTGCACGGAGAACGCCGCTCCACCTCCATCGCATGTCGAAGATGTTCCTCGTCCTCCTCCGCCTGAGACGAATGAACTCTTGGTGAATCTGGTGAATCTGCTTCAACAACAAAACAGCAGGCTCAAACGCATTGAGGAGAATCAAGAGAAGATTCTGACTGAAATCGCTACGCAAATCGAAAGGGCTCAGCGGAACCGGCACCACGACACACCTGCGGTGGTAGATGACGCCATTTCCCTCCCTGCAAACCATCACGAAGGCAGCGGGAAGCCTCCAAACGATTCGAATAAAGGAAGTAGTGATCATTCCCCTCGCCGTCCTCGCCGCAGGAAGTCTCCCGAACACCACGACAAGAAAGCTTCTCCGCCACGCCGAAGCCACCAGAAGAAACACGGTCATTCTTCGGGAGCGCCATCGCAGAGGCCACTGGAAGGGGCCATTCACCAGGAAGATAGTCGAATATCCTATTCCCCGCGTCTTTGAGAAGCCGTCCAAGCTGGAGACGTACGACATAACGACAGACCCGGATGAGCACGTTGAGCACATAGACACCGTCCTCGACTATCACCAGGCACAGGGAGCGGTCAAATAAATGTTGTTTGTCCTGACGCTAAAGGGCGCTACCATGACGTGGTTCAAAGGTTTAGAGGACAATTCCATCGGATCATGGGAGGAACTGTGCGAAGAATTGGCTTCTCATTTCACTGCAAGGCGAAAGCAACCAAAAACTGCGGCCGCTCTCAATGTTATCATTCAAGAAAAGATGGAAAGCCTAAGGGAATACGTCGAGCGGTTTTCGTTGACCGACGTCGAGGTGTATGGCGCACCAGATAGTCTCAAATGTTTTGTCTTTGAAAACAACCTCTGTGACAATTGCAAGTTCAAAGAAGATCTAGGCCTCAGGGTGGCAAGGGACATGAGCGACATGTTAACCTGCGTCTAACCATACATCAACTATGAAGAGAAGAGGCTGGCGGGAGAGGAGCTAAGAAGCAAGCAGTCCAGCAAGACCAGCGATGATAAGCGGTGTGGCGATGGCGACAAGACAAAGAACCAACATGCTCGTTTCACCGACTACACGCCTCTGAATTCATCACATGAAACCATCCTCCACGAATGCTTGAACACGAAATTCAAGGAAGCGGGCATCAGGCCGCCCCAGCCGCTAAAGGAATCCTCGAGGACTGACAAATCAAAGTACTGTCGTTTCCACAAATGCAATGGCCATGACACCAACGACTGCTACCAACTTCAATATGTGATCGTGGAGCTAATCAAGAAGGGGAAGTTAAACCACTTCACTAAGGATGCCCAGTGGAAAGATGACAAGCGAAAGCGCGACTCCCCATGAAAGTCTTCCCACTAGAGCGAATCCCCAAGGAGAAGGTGCTCCCCAGAACAGGAGGGATTGCCACCCCGGAAAGTGATCAATGATATGGGCGGGGGATCGAAGAGCCGAGATAGCACGAGCAAAGACAAAGAAAAAGGGAAGCGGGCTTTAATCGGCGCCAACATGGGAGGATTTCTTGCCCCATGAAATGTCTCAAAGGGGACAGCGAAAAGGAAAGAAGCGGAGCTGATGGCAGTACACCTCTCTGCACTGGTGTCCAGGAGTGCCAAAGTCAGGCCTATTTTGGGGTTCACTGATGAAGAAAAGGTTAATGGAGGCACCAACAAGATCTTCTCCCTCGTCATCATCACTGGCATCCCTGGCCATGATGTCGCTAGATGCTTGATGAACGAAGGGAGCTCCGTCGACATCCTGTATCAAGATACATTCGAAAAGTTTGGTCTAAAGAAGGAAGATCTGAAGGCTTATGAAGGGACCGAGCTGCAAGGCTTCAACAGGACAAGTACGCACCCGTGGGGATTTGTCAACTTAAACGCAACTTTAGGTGATGGGACGGGAGAACGAACAGTGGAGACATCCTTCTTGGTGGTTCATGCCACGTCAACTTACAACTGCATCTTAGGGCACCCGACACTGGCCGCGCTGGACGCGGTGACCTCGACAGTTCATCTAAAGACGAAATATCACAGTGAGGCTGGCATAGAGGTCACCATCCATGCGGACCAGGATAGCGGCAACAGATGCTACAAGGCTTTTCAGAAACTCGAGTCCGCCTCCATAATGAAAGGAGTTGTGGTACACGACGCCGCCCTAGAATAGCAAGAACCCAGTGCAGAAGCCGGGAAGCCACTACCAAACACGAAGGCGGCGGCATCCAAACCTTAAACTAGCTAAGTACTTCACACTCTCAAATTTCATTTATGATGATTCACCAAAAAAACATAGTTGTAAATAATTAAACTCATTGTAAACCCATTATCACAATAGCAATGTTAGAGCATTTCTTTTTTGCTCACAAAAACATGTGTTTGTTATGTCATTTAAGCTGAACAGGTTCAAAACTCCTAAGTCAACAGGAAAAATCAACCGCAACGTACAAGGCGGTCGTCCGGCTTCCGCTCTTAAAGGGAATTATAGCCTAAAAGACCGTGGCAGACCCACCTAAGGGCTAGCCACCCTCTAGGATGAGCATCTCGCCCAATGATCAACGCCCTTAAAAGGGGGGAACAAACCTTGGCCGGACACGTTCCCCCCAGGCACCAAAGACAAACAAGCGGAAGCAGTGCCCAGAGTCTGTAACACCCTAAGACCCCGACTTTAATTTAATAAATACCAAAAATATAAATAAAGGAGATTAGGTGTTACGCTTCCTCATTTATTATCATTTCGTAGAACAAAGTCATAAACATTGCAGCGGAAAAATTCAGCATTTTTATTATAACAAAATCAAGTCTCAACATCCATAATTAATTCATAAACTTAAATATACTTCAAACATCAAAATGTAAAATCGAATAGCCAACCCGACCCTAGTGTTACATATCAGAGCTCGTATCGACTACATACTTATTCGACTACTAATAGAAGAGAGGAAACAGATTATGCCTCCGCCGCCACTTGCTAAATCGTCCCGCAACTAGTCTTCCTCAACCTGAGTGTCTGTACCCCAAGAGTACAGCCACCAAACCACACAACAACAAGAAAGGAGTGAGAAAATACAACCATACATAGCTTTAGGAAATCATGTGCAATAATAGGAACATTAGTTATCGCATCCACCGTCATAGAACATCAACAATATTTTATTCTTCATTAGATTCTACATCTCATCAGCTCACGTTTATTACTCTTTCTTAAACACCAAGAACTAGCATCATCAATTAATATGCATATGGACACTGTCCTAAGACCTACATGAATGTGGTACCACACCTATCGTCGTCATAATTTGCCAGAGATATGTTACTGGACTTTCGTCGTCATTGCATCTTCATAATTTCCTAGACACGACCCTATATGTATGCATGAGGACAGACTCATCAAGTATTTAAATATTAACCCACCAACAACAACTTACAACCATAGATGCAAACTCTTCCTAATATGCACGACACTGGGACAAAACATATCGTCATCATTCACATCATCATCATAAGAAAACATCGTCTTCATAAATATACATCATCACTCACATCATTATTATTCTCACTCATCATCATCCCCATCACCAGTAAACATAGACACCGTCAAATATTTTATTATTGACACATCGTTAAATAGAATAACAATTACACATCTAATAATTCATCTTAAGAAGTAACTATGGTACTCAATCATAACGGCACAAATGTTTATATATAATGATACGGTATAAATTTCCAGCATATCATAACGGCACATATGGTATTCATTCATAACAGCACAAATGTTGATATCATAACGACACATATAAATTTCCAGCATATAGATGTCTAGCATATAAGTAGGTAGCCTAATTCAATAATAACGGCACAATTGTTCATATCAAAACGGCACATATAAATTTTTAGCATATAGATTTCTAGCATATTAGTAGGTAGCTTAATTCAATAATAACAGCACAATTGTATATATCAAATCGGCACATATAAGTTTCTAGCATATAGATTTCTAGCATATAAGTAGGTAGCCTAATTCACAAAAGGACTATACTAGAAGCTTATATAATATTAGAAATAACAAAATAACAAACATACAATCCAAGCAGCCAAAAAGCTCCTGTGATTAATTCTCACAAGTCACAAGTTTAAAAATGAACCATTATATGACCGCAATTACATAAAATTAATTCTGCTTCTAAACCTTAGTTATACTGAAAAGTGACAAAAAGCAGCTCTTGTCCTATGCCAAAAGGTTAACACTAAATTTTATATCAAACTTTACATCAAAATAGTTTTTTTTTTTTTTAGTGAAGGTACCAAACATAAATCAATACACTTTATACCCAATTGTTAATGAATCAATACAAAATCAAATTAAATTCAAAATCACTTTTTCCAAAAACTGTACAAACACACACATGTGATATGTATAATAATAATTTGAATCCAAACAGGATGCACCTGGCGACCGCAATTTGAAATTTAATGCCTAAACATGATACATATACAATGGCAGCAATTATGCATATACGGCTCAAGGATCATGAATTTTACACATACGGCTCAATGTTATATATACAAAGGCAGCGAATTATAGACATACAGCGAAGTATATAATCAAACAAGCAGAAAAAAAATAGACAGCAACATCAATGGCAGCGTGCTTCACAAGGGAAAATATAGGGAGACTAAAATTTGGAATTAAGGAAAAATACTACGACAACCTTAGCCTGAAATTATCAAAGATCATGAAAATAAACAGAAATCTTTCACTACCCATATGCTCACACAACCCTTACAGTGAATAAAACTCCCCCCCTTACCTCGATTCCTCAAGTCTCCCGGTTTGGCTTGACTTCCTGAAGCTAGGTTTATTCTCTCTATGACTGCTACTTTTTGTTTCTCTTCCACGTTTTGCCCAAAACTCCCTTCTAATTTCCCAAACCCTTATTTGTATGTTTTTTTTTTGGTCAGCCGCTCTTCCTATAATTTTTCTCTTCTTTCACCATTCTTTTTGTTTTTCCCCTCCCCCACTTATTAAAAACCTATTTTCTACACCTCCTACTCTTTTCTATTTTTTTTTTAATTCTCTATCTTTACTATTTTAAATTCTCGTATCACAATTAATTCAACCATCTCAACATTTACATCACATTTCAAATAGAACAACATTAATAATAATATTCACCACACACACCTATTAAACTTTATTGGATTACTTAAAATAAAAGTTGGGGTGTTACAGAGTCCACAACTGAAAAGACAACTAAATTCAGCGCAAGATTAAACACAAACGTGAATCGAGATGCCGCCAGTCAAAGATTCCCAGCACAGTGTGAAGCAAAACGCAAACGTGGAAGGGAACAATGGCAGTAGCAGATCAACATCGAAAGAGTAAAGACAAGGAGAAAAAAGAAAATACGCAAAGAAAAATCCAAGTATATGTCATCAATTAGCAATTACAAAGGTGTCGCCGTAGCGGAATTACATTGATCGAGGAAACAAAAAGAAAGGAGAGTGAGCACCCGATAAGAGCTAGGGCGCCGGAGAAGACGGAGGCCTGTTTTGGACCTGCTCGATATGGACCGGCGCTCTGTCAATCTTGAGAGGAGGATAAAAGAACTCCACTTGATCCAGTGCATCCTGAAAGGCTTCCTCCGATGCCTGCAGACCAAATCTCGCCGCCTTGTTCACGTCCTCATGGGCTGCCATGAGATCTGAGTCCTTCGCAGCGACATCACCCTCGAGGGTGGAAATTTTGGAGGCACCATCCTCTTCCTCCCACTCCAGGCACCCATAGTCAATAGTAAGGGCCGCCAGCTTTTCCTTGGCGTCCTTAGCCTCTTTGGAGGTCTCCTCTTTACCTAGCCGGAGCCCTTCCTCGACGTCCTTTTTCAACTTAAGGGTTTCCTCATGGACTCGCTCAAGCTCACTTATTTTCTTCTGGGCGGCGTCCAAAACCTTAAACCCGTTCTCAAACTCCACCTGGCGCTTCGAATCCAGACAGGGAGCGACATCATAAGTAGCCAATAGAATACACAAGCCTGCCCCAGCTTGTAAGCACTTATGGTGCCATCTGATGCCAATTTTTGGCGGCAGGAGGCGTCTAGAATCTCAAAGAAGTCCCAGTCATCTGTGTTGGAACAAAATAAGTTTTATACAATGCTTATTGAGTTTTGATGATAACAAGGTATTAAAAGATCAATTGGATATGCTAATATTTGTTCAAGTGTGCAGGACCATAGACAAAAATTTATAATGTCTGAATCATGTATTGGTTTTGAAAAAACAAATGTCGAGCAAAGAAATTTCAAGAGAAGCTTAGTCTCAAGTCAGAATCTGAAGAAGTCAGACTCTGAAGGCAACCCAGAAGCTAGAGACTCAGAATCTGAAGGTAACCATAAAAGCTGAAGACCAATAGTGTTGAAGCCTCTGCAAGTTCAAGCAATGGAAGTTCTGAAGGTTCAGAAAGTCAATGGATGTCATTATCAATGAAGGACAACAGTACGTTCGTATCACCAACATTCCTATGTACATTTGTACGATGTTGCAGCTGTGTCTCCTTGGAAAAGAACGGTTCATTCACTATCAAGAAAAGGATTCGAATTCATTATTTCATATGACATTAACCAAATCAAGCAACAAATCAATAGTGATTTATCAAGCTTCTCTAACAACTCAAATGATGTGTTGGCACTCTTCAAACGTCTCTTTTTAACCTCTATATAAAGGATTGAAGGCTTGAAGAAATTACAAGACTCTGCAACATTTTGAAAGCGCTAAAACTCTGTCAAATTGAATTTCGCATCAAACACTTAGAATTTCTTATCAACTTTTATATCTTAGAAAGTCTTAAGTCTTAGAGTCTGAACTGTTTTGTATTTTGTGAACACCAATGATTGTATATCAAGTGTTCAATCCAAACAATTTTTCTTTGTATTCTTTGTTTGTAAGAAGTCTCTTGCTTGTGTGCTTGAGCAATTGTAATCTTGTGTGATTATAGTGAAAATCTCTTATAAGTGACAAGGGGACTGGACTACTTCTGGATTGTGGAAGGAACCATGATAATTGCTTTGTGTCTTTTTCTTCTCTCTCTCTCTCTATCTCTTTTTATCCACTGCATTTGACTGTGAACATTTTTCAGATTTTGAACTCTATCAGAAGCTAAACTTTGATCTTAGTTAAAATGAAGAAAAATCTAACAGAATTCAACCCCCCTTGTTGTGTTTTTCTCACCTTCAGTTGGCATCAGAGCGCTTTGTTCTGTTGTTCTATCACTTAATTGTGTAACAGAAAAGATCCTGAGAAAAACATGTCTACTGGTGGTGGAGCTGGTACTTCTGATACTATAGATGCCAGAGTTATGCCATATGATTATGGTACTGATGATAAGCCAACTTACTCTCATAGACCTCCTATGTTTCATGGAGATCCTGAAAAGTTTTCTTGGTGGAAAAGTAAGATGTACAGTCATATCATTGGTGTTGATGATAGTATGTGGGACATCATTGAAGATGGTATAACCATTCCTGTTGATGAAGAAGGAGTAGCAATTGATAGAAAGAAACTCACTGATGCTCAGAGAAAGATTGATAAGTAGTAATTTATAGGTTTTTAAGGGTTTCTTTTTAGCCACTGCTCTTGTTAGAGGACCTTTTGCTTCAATTAGCCAAGTACTGAAGTCTTTTGGAACGCATTGCCATCTCATCAGCTTCAGGGTCTTCTTCAAAACTTCCTTCTGAGGGTTCTTCTTCAGACTCATCAGCCTTCAGAGCTTTTGAAGGCTTTCCTTTGGACTTCAGTGCAATAGACTTATCTTTCTTTGCATGTTCATCCTCGTTGAGTCCTAGTTCATTACATTTTAGAGAACTCACTAGATCCTCAATACTAAAATTATCCAGATCACGTGCTTCCTCTATGGCTGTCACTTTAGGTCTCCATTTAGCAGGCAAGCTTCTCAGGATCTTGTTCACATGATCCACTGTTGAATAGCTTTTCTTCAGTATTTGAAGTCCATATAGAAGAGTCTGAAACCTTGAGAACATTGTCTCAATGTCTTCATCATCTTTCATTCTGAACAGCTGATACTGTTGAACAATAAGTTTAGCCTTTGCTTCTTTAACCTTCTTGTTACCCTCATAGGTAGAACACAAAGAAGTGAAGCTTTAAGTATTCAGTATGAGGTAAAGCTTCAACAATGATACCTCTCACTTTATGATGCTTTTTGTAGATCTTTCTTTCAGCATCTGAGAGTTTCTTTCTGTCTGTTGCTACACCTTCTTCATCAACATGAATAGTGATACCATCTTCAATGATATCCCATAAACTGTACATCTTGCTTTTCCACCAAGAAAACTTCCCAGCATATCCATTGAACATAGGTGGTTTAATATGATGATGAGAGCTAGATTTATCATCTGTACCATAATCATATGATACAGCTCTGTTGTTTCTAGAAGTTGAAGTTCCAGAATCACTTGCTCTACTCACTAACACACTGTTAAGTGTTGAAATATCAGAACTGGAGCTCTGATATCAACTGAAGGTGAGAAAAACACAAGAAGGGGGGTTGAATTGTGTTGACTATTTTTCTTTAAAAATGACTAAGACAAGATCAGGTTCTGATGGAGTTCAGAATCTGAGTCTTAGGTTCTAACTCAAAAAGAGTTTCAGAGTCAGAAAAAAAACTTCAGAGTCTGATGCAGCGGATAAAGGTTAAAGAGATAGAGAAGAGAAAGACACAAGCAATTATCATGGTTCCTTCCACAATCCGGAAGTAGTCCAGTCCCCTTGTCACTTACAAGAGATTTTTCACTATAATCCAATGATTACAAATTGCTCAAGCACAAAGCAAGAGACTTCCTATGCTCAAACACAAAGTAAGAGACTTCTAGTGCTCAAACACAAAGAAAGAGACTTCTACTGCTCAAACACAAAGTAAGAGACTTCTCAACAAACAAAAATACAAAGAAGAATGTTTGGTATGAACCCTTGATATACAATTAGTGGTGTTCACAAAATACAATACAGAAATAAGACTCTAGACTTAAGAATTTCTAAGATATGAAAGTTTGTAAGAAATTCTAAGTGTTTGATGCGTTTTGAATTTAGCAGAGCTTTGGCACTTGTAAAATATTCAGAGTCTTATTTTCTTTCTTCAAGTCTTCATTCCTTTATATAGAGATGAGGAATAGAGACGTTGAAAATATGCCACCACATCAAATAGAGTCGTTTGAAGAAGCTTGATCAAATCCATTGATTTGTTGCTTGATTTGGTTCACGTACTATGAGGAATAAGATTTGAAACTTTTCCTGATTATGGAATGAACCGTTGTTCAGCAGGGGACAAGGTTGTAGAGTACGGGAAGACATGTGCAGGTAGTGGAGAACGTGGTTGTACAATTTATCCTTTCTTGACAATGACAGCAGTTGACTCCTTAAAACCTTCAGAACTTCCATCGTATGGATCTTTAAGCAATTCAGAGTGTAGATTATTCAGTTGTGCAAGCTATGCTTCTATTTCTGAATTCCCTGAAAAATGTTCCACTCCTTCAGAGTCTGAAAGGTCTTCAGAGTCTGGACCATCAGCTTCTGATGTCCCTTCAGGATCTGACTTGCCTTCAGAGTCTGACTTGCAACAAGCTTCTCCATGAATTTCCTTTGCTCTCTAATTGTTCATTCAAGATCCATGTATGATTAAGTCATTGTAAATTTTTATCTATGGTCCTGCATACTGGAACAAATATTAGCATATCTAATTGAGCGTTTAATACCTTGTTATCATCAAAACTATAGAGGCATTGTTTAAACCTATTTTGTTCCAACATCTACTTCAACATAAACTCATATTAATGCTATGTCTCAGTTCATAACATACAACTCATCAGAATATAGCAACAACAGTTTAATCATAAAATCCCATAGGATAAAATCCAACAAAAGAAAATCCCGACATCCTAGATCATAGCACCTAAATCTAGACGTCTCGAGAAAAGCAGATAAATATGAGTAGGCTTCAAGTCGTCCTTATCAACTCACAAGCAAGATGCTACTACTCAACTTGCACGACGTCTACACCACAAGGGTGAGGCAACAAAAGTTATTGGGGGGTAAGATATACGTTCAGCATAAGAGATTAATAAACACATGTAAGTTCAGGAAATAATAACGTCAATATCAATACATCCATATTCATTACAAAAAGCTTGGTTACGTCTTACATATATTCATAACATATTTGAATGCAATCATCATACAGTTTACCCCACAGTTATACACATTTCAAATGCTCACACCAAAACATGTTCGTATATAATCATTAACTCAAGTTAAACCAAATTAATCTCATCACTATCACCAAGTATCCAATTACCAATTAGATGCACAAGTTCACGCCAAAACATTACAACATATGACGCTTCATGTGTATGCAAAGTGCCTAAGGACTCTACATGCATGTGGCACCATAGTGATCTTAAATCACCCTCCAATTTATTCTTGATCTTAAATCAAGTACCAATGTTTATTCCTGATCTTAAATCAAGCACCAATTTTATTCTTGATCTTAAATCAAGCACCAATAACTGACTATGAATGCATGGACCCGCATATAGACTTGACAATGCACACCAAACATATTCATCATCGTTATACAATTTACACCATCATATAACATACATCACCAATCGCATTGTCAAATCAATAAGGCCACACATCAATAATTCAGGTAATCAAACATCGCATCATCACCATATTCATTCATTCATCCATATAGCATAAGCAACATGTACAACATCTCCATTTTACTTCATTATCTAAGTCCGTCTACTTATCACATAACATCGTCACTTATCATTCATCTGTTGAGATAAAATTCCTTTTTAGTTTTAAAGATGATAAATATATTTAAATTGTTTATAATAAGTTATTTTATAACATGTGCAATTAAGTGATTCAAATATAAGGCAGTACAAGAATCAAATTGCTGAAAGACACACAACGTCTGAAAGACACGCTGAGTCTGAAGGTCAACAAAAGTCAACGTCTGAACAGTGCGTCTGAAGGTCAACAAAAGTCAACGTCTGAACAGTGCGTCTGAAGGCTGCTTCTAATGAACAATGCTTCTGAACAACTGCTTCTGATGAACAGTGCTTCTGAACAAGTGCTTCTGATGAACAGTGCTTCTGATGAACAGCTTCTGATAAACACCTTCTGAAGATTCAGAGTCTGAAATCTGAAGTGTAAAGGAACCTTAAAGACTTTCATTCTAAGGGGGAGCTAAAAATTCAGAAATGCTTTAAGTTATTAACAAATTCTGAATCATTTTGTCTAACTTATGTTTTTGAGTGTCTCTTTTAGAAACAGGAAAAGTTTTCAAAGAGGACTCTTTCTACAAAGCCATCAGTTGATATTCTGTCATATATTTCTTGTTAATTATGGATTTTAAAGCACCAAGTGAAAATCAAGAAACACACTATATTGGAACATAATTACAATGGTGTTGCTTTGACAAAATCAAACAACTTCTATACAAATAAATGGAACACAAAGGAGGGAACTTGTTTTCTGCTTGCCCACAAAACTGCCAATCAACAGATCAAGTAAGAAAGCCAGTACAAATAATATGAACGTTGTGACTGCAAGTAAGGATTGAGGAATAGAGAGGTATACACGTGTAAAAGACAGTTTGAAATATAGTTGTAACCTACATCAGTTAAAACCTGGACAAGTTGATTTAAACTGCATCACACGAGGGAACAATGGAAAAAGAAAAATTGAAGAAGTTATATACAGTAATTACACGTGAGAAAAGGAGCGTATGATGAACAGCTGCAAAGCATAATCTGCCTATAAATAGCAGGCTCATGGCAAGACAACCAGATCATTGATTTTTGAAGAAGCTGAAAGCAAAATACTCATACATTCAAAGCTCTCTTTTATTCTTCAATTTTAAGTTTGCTAAAATTGCTCTTTTGTTTTGAGCTCTGTTTTAGTATAACAACACTTTTGATTCTTGAAGACCAAAGACCAAAATGATTGCCTTAAAGACCAATCAAGTATCACAAAATCAGGAAGAAGAAATAATTTATGATGATCAACAACAAGAGTTTGATGATGAAGAAAGTCAAGATCAAATCATTCTTCTCACTCGAAAACTGCAAAGAATGATACAAAGAAGAGATCAACACAAAAGAAACATCCCAACAAGAAGAGAAAACTCAAAAACAGATGTTGACAAAAGTCAAATTATCTGCTATGGATGCTACAAACCTGGACATTACAAATCTGAATGTCCACTGAACAAAAGAAAATCAAACAATCCTCAATTCAAACAAAAATCACTACTCACTTGAGATGATCCAGAAGAATCAACAAGTGAAGATGAACAAGCTAGTCTATGTCTAATGACAAGATCAGACAAAGAAGAGGTAAACTTTGAACCATGCTCATCTTGTGAAAAAACCGAATATTTGTTTGATAATCTTTTTTATAACTCTCAAATTCTAGAACAAACTTGTGAAAAAATGAGAAATGAAAATCTTGAACTGAAAAGGGAAAAAGAAGATCTAAAAAAATTAAATGAAGACCTTCTTAAGAAAATTCACTCAAAGGAAATTTCTGAAATTAAAAATGAAACTCATGAAGAAAACATTATTCTAAAAAAATGTTTTGCAATTAAAGAATGACATTTCCAACTTTGTTAAATCAACTGAAACCTTTCAAAAAAATTATGGGAACACAAGTTGTCGTGGTGATTTTCGGAGATCAAGCTATTGATTAGCGTTGACTCACTAATTTTATTTCACGACTGAACTTTTAATTTTTCAAAAGAAAAGGGGAAAAAGTTCTAAATTACCACAATTTTAAAGATTTAGGGTTCGGGGGTTAGTTACGTTTAGGGAAGGTGTTAGCACCCTAAACGTTCGTAGTACTCTACGAGAACCTCTTGATTTTATTTATTTATTTTGACTATAACTTGCTTATATTTTTTTAAAAAGAAAAGAAGGAATTAGAGTATTGAGAAAAATTGTTTTTTATTTTTTATGATTTGGAAGGACAAAGTCCTTTGCCTACGTACCCGTGGGGGATCAAAACCTCGTAGTTCGGGGTAAAAAAGCCGATTGATTTGTTTTGTATTTTTTATTACTTTTAAAAAGGTTTTAAAGATAAAATAAAGGCCAAGTGGCAAAATGAGATTGATTTGTGTTTTTTTACTTTTGAAAATTATTAAAGTGTTATTAAAGTGGATTAATGGTTATTTAAGAAAATAAAAGAGAAAAAAGGACACTTGATTGAAAATCAAGGTTTGTTTAAGAAAAGATTTTTTGAGTTTTTGATTATTTGCATGTTTTTGTTTTTTTTATAATGATAACTAACTAAGACTAAAACGAAGTTAAAAACGAGGAATTTCCGTGGCGACGTTGGATCACCACGAAATCCTTTTGAAAATAAACTAACCTAATATTTTTGTAAAGAAAAATAAAAAAAAAAAAGACATAAAGCGGAATAAATAAAGCGTGGGTGTCAGTGCATATTCTCATTTACATTTTACATTGTACCTAAATACATTCTAATAAAAATAAAAATGACAAAATAATAAATAAAAATAAAATTACAAATGCAATAAAATAACTATGCTAAAATAAACAAAAGAAATAAAAATGCATGAAAAAAAATAAAAAAAATGCATGAAATACTGTAAGATAAATGCAATGGAATAAAAAACATGAGAATAAATAAGGAATAAAAAAAATGCAAGAAATGATAAAAAAGAAATAAGAAGGAAAAGGGGGTGTAGGAGCAGAAAGGGGGGGGGGTGCAGGTAGTAAAACAGAAGACAGAGGAGGAGGAGAAGATCTGGGCCGCACTGGGTATGGGCCTAAAGGAAAATATAAGACACTTTTTTTTCAGAAAAAATTCATTTGCTCTTCTTTCCCTCTCTCTCTTCCTCTTTCTCTAAAATTTCTTCAGACTCCTCTCAACAAAAATGGCCGCCGGAAAACTATCTGGCGCGGTGGCTGGCCGGCCTAGGGGGCGGCGCCACCGCGCCGGAGCAACAATCTTCCTCTTTTTAAAAAAAAATCGTTTTCTAGCAATCCTTTCGTCTACTCTCTTCGAAAAACAACTTAGTTTTTTTTTAAATCCTTTTAAAAACGAGCAGATTTAGATTTGAAACTTTTGAGAAGAAAAAAAAAATTACCTTTGAATCTTTGGTTCGGTTTGGTGTTGATGTAAGGGTTTCGAACTTAGGCTTGATGTTGGTTTGGGAGGGGAGGGGCTGGCCGAGTTTGTTGTGGGAGAGGGGTGGAGGTCGAGTGTGTGTGTGGTGAGGGAGGTGGCTGGGATTGAGTGAGGTTTATTTGTAGGGATACAGTTTTGGGTGTTTGATGGTGGTGGTAGGTCGCGGCTCTGTATGTGGTGAGGAGGAGGTGATAGAGGTATGTGGCCATGGGTTTTGGTTGGTGTGGTGGTTGAATGGTGGTCGCGTGTTTAGTAGCGGAGGTATGTGGTGAGGGGTGGCGTGGCCAGGTGGTGGTTTAGAGGGAGTTAGTGGCTGAGTTTTAGGTTGTGATGAGGGTGAGTGGTGTTTTGGTTACTGATGGCTCTTGTTTTTTTTTTATTTTGGGTACTGATGTTTTTTGTGTTTTAGGTTTCTTGATTGAATTCTGAATTCCCCCCTTTTCTTCTTCATGTCCGATGCTACTTATGGTTATCACACTAATCTGCCATCATTGATCATAAAAATCAATGAATGACATTTTAAATGATAAATTAAAACCAATTAATCCTCTACAAAGTCTCCTTCTCAAAAGGTCAGAAGCTGTAAAAATCTAAAAAAGGTAACTAATAAAACACAACAAAAATGCTAAATATAATAAAAATAAAAACATTTAAAAGAATAAAGATAAAAATAAAAGAAATAATAAAAACAAAAAGACTGACCCGAACGAAATAAAAAAAAATGAGGTATTTTAAAATACCTCTCTGCCGAAATTTCGTCTAAGATGACGAAAAATTCCGAACCAAACAGACGGGTAAAAAAAGAAATTTTAGGTCAAAAATTGGGGTATGACAGATGCCCCTATTTAAGTCTCTTAGTCCGGAGATTTGAAGAGAAAAACTTGGATTCGACGGGTCGAAGGGACTTAAATAAAGAGTACGCCAATTTTGGACCTAAAAAAAACGTGAAATGCTCGTGATGCAAATGCAAGACGGCGAAGATGACCTGACTGGGGGTAAAACAAACCAAAGGATACCTGAGTTTGTTAAAGCAAGGGATCCGACTCCACTGGGGGATAACATAGTTTCACTGGGGAAGGGATTAACTATCGCATTGATAGCTGAAAAAGGAAGTATGATATGGGAAAAAGACACCGACCACAAGCTGCCCGTTTGTAGAACTTGCCACTTGAGGTAAAGATGGAAATAAAAGTAACCTGCACTGACGACAAGAAACAAAGGTAAATGTCAGTTGTTCGGGATGTTGCCGAACTAGCCACTGACGACAAGAAACAAAGATAAACGTCAGCTGTTCGGGATGTTGCCGAACTTGCCACTGACGACATGAAACAAAGATAAATGTCAGCTGTTCGGGATGTTGCCGAACTTGCCACTGACGACATGATAAAAGATAAATGTCAGCTGCTCGGGATGTTGCCGAACTTGCCACTGACGACATGAAACAAAGATAAATGTCAGTTGTTCGGGATGTTGCCTAACTTGCCACTGACAACATGATAAAAGATAAATGTCAGCTGTTCGAGATGTTGCCGAACTTGCCACTGACGACATGATAAAAGATAAATGTCAGCTGTTCGGGATGTTGCCGAACTTGCCACTGACGACATGATAAAAGATAAATGTCAGCTGTTCGGGATGTTACCGAACTTGCCACTGACGACATGATAAAAGATAAATGTCAGCTGTTCGGGATGTTGCCGAACTTGCCACTGACGACATGATAAAAGATAAATGTCAGCTGTTCGGGATGTTGCTAAACTTGCCACTGACGACATGATAAAAGATAAATGTCAGCTGTTCGGGATGTTGCCAAACTTGCCACTGACGACATGAAACAAAGATAAATGTCAGCTGTTCGGGATGTTGCCGAACTTGCCACTGACGACATCATAAAAGATAAATGTCAGTTGTTCAGGATGTTGCCGAACTTGCCACTGACGACAGGATAAAAAGATAAATGTCAGGTGTTCGGGATGTAACCGAACTTGCCACTGACGACAGGATAAAAAGATAAATGTCAGCTGTTCGGGATGTAACCGAACTAGCCACTGACGACAAGAAGGTAAAAGGTAAATGCCAGCTGTTCGGGCTGTAACCGAACTAGCCACTGACGACAAGAGGGTAAAAGGTATACACAAGTTGTTCATTAAAGAACTGTCACTTGGCGAAAAGAGGGTGACATCTTTGGACCAGACACACTAGGGATGACACTTGGGGAAAAAGAGTTACAAATTGTTCAGATTGATTGGTATGAAGAGCAAGACTCAGGGTGGTTAATGCAACCATGTATTGAATGATGTTGTCTATATGTTGTATATGCATGAATGTGTATATGCATGAATGTATGAATTTATGTATGACTATACGACTTGTATGACTGTATGGAGGATTGACTTGTGTGATGGTATGACCGATGAACTTGATGAGAAAAGACTGGACAGGTAAGATGGAAAGTGGACCGATGGCGCAGTACGAACACTCTGCAATCTTCATTGGGAATGATGCCATTGGGAACATATCAAAACATTGACGGGGTAAAGCCCAATGTATGCAACAACTGGTGGGGAGCAAACACTTCCTGGGGGAGACGTGTTAATCCATAGACCTGGCAGAAGAACTGGTGTTTCTGTGGTCATGCTTTTTTTTTTTCTTTTTTTTTTGAATCCCTAACTTTTGCCTGGACCGCCCTTTCGGGTTTTCAGTCCACTGGGAATATATTCTTTTTTGTATGCCCCTAATTTTTGCCTGGACCGCCCTTTCAGGTTTTCGATCCACCGGGACGCTCATTTTTGCCTAAGCCGCCCTTTCGGGTTTTCGACTTACCGAGCTCTTTTCCCTTTTGTTTCTTTTTTTTCAAGCAATTGACCATGTTCAACCTGCAGATTTTATCCCTTCTCAGGATAGCTGTTGACGCACACTTCACTTATTCATGAGTTCAGAGAGAATGTGTTTGTTGTTTATGCTTTCCAAAAATAAAAAGATTTATAATTCTTTGAAAAATATTTTACTTCAAGTACTACCATCAAAAATAGAAGAAATTTTATAAACCGAATAAATGGGAATTCCAAATAAAAGGCACAGGCTCAAATTCATTTAACAGAGTGGTGGACCGCCAATGGCATGGCTCCACGGATCTCACAAAGTTTGGAAAATGGTAAATAGGGAAGGTATATTGAACACAATAACCGCTATTCTCCCTAACAACTTTGAATTCCACTGTTTGGATGCTTCAGATTTAGAGTCTCTTTGACAGCTAATGTGCCCCAAGTGAGTCATGGCCAACCTGATGCGGTTACTTTGTCTTTTGATCCTTAATTTTTGCATAGATCGCCCTTTCGGGTTTTCGATCTATTAGGATGATTATTTTCTGTTTCATGTCTCTAATTTTTGCCTGGACCCCCCTTTCGGGTTTTCAGTCCACCGAGACGCTCATTTTTGCCTAAGCCGCCCTTACGGGTTTTCGACTTACCGAGCTGTTCTTTTATTTTTTAGACAAAGTATTTCTTGACTGCATCGGCGTTCAAAGGACGGGGAAGCTCATCACCATCCATAGTCGTAAGAGTCATTGCAACACCGGAGAAAGCTCTCTTGATGACATATGGGCCTTCATAGTTAGGCGTCCATTTGCCCCTGGAATCGGGTTGAAAGGATAAAATCTTTTTGAGCACAAGGTCTCCTTCTCAAAATTCACGGGGACGAACTTCCTCGTCAACCGATTGTTTCATCCTTTTTTGGTATAACTGTAAGAGAAGGGGGCTGCCCCTGCTGATGTTCGCACCGAAGTACGATACTCATGCAAAATCAAAGGGAGCATCTCATGCCAATCCTTGTAGGTGACCACCATTTTCTGCACTATCTTCTTGATGTATTTTTCTCTTTTTTGTTTTGTTTTTTGTTTTTTTGTTTTTCTTTTGTTGTTGTTTTCTCTCTTTTTTTTTTTGCAGCTTCAATGGCATCATTCATCTGGGATTCGACCAGGAATATTGTAATGGCAGTTCTCCTGAACCCAAGTTAATCCTTTCATACACTAATAACCGCGAGATCTCATCGGGAATCTCTTCATCCTCCTCCTCTTCAGCTTCGTAGACAGGGAACTCAAAGTTGGGAGAGAGCATAGGGTTACAGTGTTCAACGGGTTTATCGATGTGTAGTCTGCATATATGATTCATGATTGATTTTAGAGAATGAGTGAAAAATGCAGACCTTTTGATTGAAAAGGCAAATAAAATATTTTTGGGTTTTTTGTGTTACCATTTTCCAGAAAAAAAAACAATAATAAAAGACATAGTCGGGGACAAAACGACTTTTTTATTGATGATGGAAATGCATGAAGCAAACAAAAGCCCTAAATAAGTTCACTTTCGTCTCGGGCGGAACGAAAGGATTTTCTTTTTTTAAAAAAAAACAAGACAACAAAACCCATTACTTGGACCCATGAACAACTGTGGGAATGTCGACAGTGACCCAATTGCGGCAAACTCTATCACGTGTCACAAAACTAGCTGCCACCTCCTTAAGGTTGTCTTCAACAAGTTGAGCCCTTGAACAATCTTGCACCATATTAACAGATGAGGTCCCATGATCCGGTAGTGGATTAGCTTGCACATTGGGGTTCACATCTTTGAAGGACATGATATTAGCCTGGATTAACCTTTGGACTTCAACTTTCAAGGCGTAACAATGCTCAACGTCGTGACTGGGTGCCCCTTGAAGGAAAGCACAAGAGAGATCAGGTCTATACCCACGCGGCAACCTTTCAGGTACCTGAGGAGGTGCCTTAGTTTGGACAAGATTTTTCTCAAGCAAAGCGGGAAGCAACTCTGCATATGCCATAGGGATTGGATCAAAATGGGATATCCACTGAACCCGATTCTGTTGGACGAACTGTTGGGGAGCCCGCTGGGGAGCCTGTTGTCGAGGCTGCTGTTGGTACTGTTGCTGAGGCTGTCCATGGGCCACCATACTCACCTCTTGCTCTTTCTTTCTTGAGAAGCCATTCCCAAACTTCTTTGTACTGCTGGCAGCAAAAGCACTTTCCATAATTAAATGTCCCTCTCGGACTCCTTCCTCCAGACGCATTCCTATATTAACCATTTCAGTGAAATCACTAGGCGCACTTGCAATCATCCGCTCGTAATAGAATGAACCAAGAGTATTTAGGAAAATCTTGGTCATTTCTTTCTCCTCTAGAGGTGGGTTAATCTGAGCAGCAATCTCCCTCCATCTTTGGGCATACTCTTTGAAAGTCTCCTTATCCTTTTGAGCCATGGCCCGGAGTTGGTCTCTGTCTGGGGCCATGTCCATGTTGTACTTGTATTGGCGAACAAAGGCTTCTCCCAAGTCATTGAAAGTTTGGATCCTGGTGCTTTCCAAACTCATGTACCATTTCAAGGCGGCACCAGTCAGACTGTCTTGGAAGTAGTGGATGAGTAGTTGATGATTATCCGTCTGGGTAGACATCTTCCTAGCATACATTATCAGGTGGCTTTGAGGACAGGTGTTCCCCTTGTACTTCTCGAATTCTGGGACCTTAAACTTGGGCGGGATCTTGACATTCGGCACTAAACAAAGGTCATGGACATTTTTCCCAAACAGATCTTTCCCGCGGAGGGCCTTGATTTCCCGTCGCATCTCGTCAAACTTTTCTTGGAACTCGTCCATCCGATCTTGAGCCCCTACACTTTCTGTGTGGTAGATAAGTTCGTTGTCATATGGGGTGGTACGAATCACTGGAGCTGAAAAATCCACAGTAGCCTGAGGAAAAGTAACACCGGGTTGAGGAGCAGAAGTTGCAGCAGGAATAGGGATGAAACCTTCACCGGAGCTAAGAGGCATGCCCCAGGGATATCTGTCGGGCATGGTGTATTGTGGAGCACTGGTGTGCGCCATCGGAGCCGGAGTAGTAGCAGTCGTCAACTGAGCTAGAGAGCTAGGGGGAGGAGACGGTGGCTGGATCTGTGTAGCTGCCAGTAGTTTCACTAACTCTGTTAATTCCTTAATCTTGGTCCGCATGGATGTCATTTCTCCCCAGAGGACCTGATTTTCTTGTCCCAAATGTTCCATTCTTTTTCTCTGATATTCTCTAGTGTTGTACGTGTAAGTCGGTTTCTGCTGAGGACGTCGGGCCACTTTCTTGGACTAGGCAGATGGACCTTTTGGTGATGAAACATAGGATGAGACTCGATTCAGAAACTATGAATGCAGTATGATGCATGATTATGTTTATGCAAAAAAGAATTATTTGTTCTCGAAGGATTTTATTGAAGTAATTGTAAACATCATAGTTTGAAAATTCATTTGGAAATAGAGTATTACATACAATCCCTTTTTTAGGAGCAAAGGCAAGTAATATGCTCAAAAGTTCATCAATAGAAATCTTTGAAAAAGCCCTGATATTTCAAACTTGAGGATGCCAAGTGGTCTCCCATAACGAGCTTGAAAAATCCTCCTGACTAGTCACTAGAGACCTAGCTTCCTTAAGTTTGTCAAATCCAGGTTTTTAAAGTTATGCTTCTGAGTGTTCCTTTTTATGAAGTTCATACTTACGATGTTTACAACAAAACTTGTCTAAATCGTTCGATACTGATGGGAAAAAAAGTTTATGAATGAATGCATGTATGCATGATTATGCTAAAGAAGCGGAGAAAACATGGTGAGGTTAAGTCCAATAATGTTGGAGTCAAGGGTAAACACGCCATTTGGTAAGGACTATGGTTTCACATGTACCTGTATCACGGGTTCTACCAAGTTCCCAAAGTCATTGACCACTTCCGAATATTGTCGGATTACGGGACTACTCCCGGTCCAACGACGTTCGTAGGAAAGTCTCATTTGAGTGTAGTATCGCGTATCAACCAATTCAAGACTACTCTTGATTAGCCACCGCACTACGTCCTAAAAGGCCAAGATGGGTTAAAGGTAACTCTAAAGGTCCTCAACTTCATAGGTCGCTTTAAAAATAACAATGTCAAACACGACTACTTATGTCGACATGGTATTACCTTTAAGAGACCTCCGTTGAGTGGGGTTATATCACATGTACCAAAACCCAAGACTACTCCTGGTATGGCACTTTAATTATACCACCATCTATCTTATGTTTCCCTCAAGTCCGGGTGTAGGACTTGTCTCACCACTCACGCAAAAGGGAAAAAAAACACATAGGCACATATTTACATTCTTATTTTTATTTAAGCAAGTTATAGCACAAGATAATTAAATAAATTCAAGTTAGGCTCAACCCTCTTAGGGAAGTCCCCAGTGAAGTCGCCATTTCTGTCGCGGTGATTTTCGGAGATCAAGCTATTGATTAGCGTTGACTCACTAATTTTATTTCACGACTGAACTTTTAATTTTTCAAAAGAAAAGGGGAAAAAGTTCTAAATTACCACAATTTTAAAGATTTAGGGTTCGGGGGTTAGTTACGTTTAGGGAAGGTGTAGAACCCTAAACGTTTGTAGTACTCTACGAGAACCTCTTGATTTTATTTATTTATTTTGACTATAACTTGCTTATATTTTTTTTAGTAAAAGAAAAGAAGGAATTAGAGTATTGAGAAATTTTTTTTTTATTTTTTATGATTTGGAAGGACAAAGTCCTTTGCCTACGTACCCGTGAGGGATCAAAACCTCGTAGTTCGGGGTAAAAAAGCCGATTGATTTGTGTTGTATTCTTTATTAGTTTTAAAAAGGTTTTAAAGATAAAATAAAGGCCAAGTGGCAAAATGAGATTGGTTTGTGTGTTTTTTACTTTTGAAAATGATTAAAGTGTTATTAAAGTGGATTAATGGTTATTTAAGAAAATAAAAGAGAAAAAAGGACACTTGATTGAAAATCAAGGTTTGTTTAAGAAAAGATTTTTTGAGTTTTTGATTATTTGCATGTTTTTTTTTTTTTTATAATGATAACTAACTAAGACTAAAACGTAACAAAAAGTTAAAAACGAGGAATTTACGTGGCGACGTTGGATCACCACGAAATCCTTTTGAAAACAAACTAACCTAATATTTTTTTATTTTTTTGTAAAGCAAAATAAAAAAAAGACATAAAGCGGAATAAATAAACCGTGGGTGTCAGTGCATATTCTCAATTACATTTTACATTATACCTAAATACATTCTAATAAAAATAAAAATGACAAATAATAAATAAAAATAAAATTACAAATGCAATAAAATAACTATGCTAAAATAAACAAAAGAAATAAATATGCTTGAAAAAAAAATAAAAAATGCATGAAATACTGTAAGATAAATGCAATGGAATAAAAAAGCATGAGAATAAATAAGGAATAAAAAAAATGCAAGAAATGATAAAAAAGAAATAAAAAAAGAAATAAGAGGGGGGGGTGCAGGTAGTAAAACAGAAGACAGAGGAGGAGGAGAAGATCTGGGCCGCACTGGGTATGGGCCTAAAGGAAAATATAAGACACTTTTTTTTCAGAAAAATTTCATTTGCTCTTCTTTCCCTCTCTCTCTCTTCCTCTTTCTCTAAAATTTCTTCAGACTCCTCTCAACAAAACTGGCCGCTGGAAAACTATCTGGCGCGGTGGCTGGCCGGCCTAGGGGGCGGCGCCACCGCACCGGAGCAACAAACTTCCTCTTTTTTAAAAAAAAAAATCGTTTTCTAGCAATCCTTTCGTTTACTCTCTTCGAAAAACAACTTAGTTTTTTTAAATCCTTTTAAAAACGAGCAGATCTAGATTTGAAACTTTTGAGAAGAAAAAAAAAACTACCTTTGAATCTTTGGTTCGGTTTGATGTTGATGTAAGGGTTTCGAACTTAGGCTTAATGTTGGTTTGGGAGGGGAGGGGCTGGCCGAGTTTGTTGTGGGAGAGGGGTGGAGGCCGAGTGTGTGTGTGGTGAGGGAGGTGGCTGGGATTGAGTGAGGTTTATTTGTAGGGATACGGTTTTGGGTGTTTGATGGTGGTCGTAGGCCGCGGCTCTGTATGTGGTGAGGAGGAGGTGATAGAGGTATGTGGTCGTGGGTTTTGGTTGGTGTGGTGGTTGAATGGTGGTCGCGTGTTTAGTAGCGGTGGTATGTGGTGAGGGGTGGCGCGGCCAGGTGGTGGTTTAGAGGGAGTTAGTGGCTGAGTTTTAGGTTGTGATGAGGGTGAGTGGTGTTTTGGTTACTGATGGCTCTTGTTTTTTTTATTTTGGGTACTGATGTTTTTTGTCTTTTAGGTTTTCTTGATTGAATTCTGAATTCCCCCCTTTTCTTCTTCATGTCCGATGCTACTTATGGTTATCACACTAATCTGCCATCATTGATCATAAAAATCAATGAATGACATTTTAAATGATAAATTAAAACCAATTAATCCTCTACAAAGTCTCCTTCTCAAAAGGTCAGAAGCTATAAAAATCTAAAAAAGGTAACTAATAAAAAACAACAAAAATGCTAAATAAAATAAAAATAAAAACATTTAAAAGAATAAAGATAAAAATAAAAAAATAATAAAAACAAAAAGACTGACCCGAACGAAATCAAAAAAAAAATGAGGTATTTTAAAATACCTCTCTGCCGAAATTTCGTCTAAGTCGACGAAAAATTCCGAACCAAACAGACGAGTAAAAAAAGAAATTTTAGGTCAAAAATTGGGGTATGACACAAGTGAGTGTTTTTGATAGAGCCTGCATAGGTTTTAAAACCAATCAAAAACAAAAACTTTATGAAAAATTTTTCGTTCCTCAAAAAATTACAAAAAAGGATGAGAGATACAAATGTACATATTTTAAAAAATAAGGGCACCGTGAAACTTTTTGCTTTAGAAAAAAGAAAGAACATGCCTTGCAAAGATCAAGATGTTCTCATAAATCAAACTCTGTTAAATTTAACAAAGAAGGATCCTCTAAAAATAACACTAACCATCAAGGACCCAAAAAGATATGGGTACCCAAGTCATTACTAACTACTGCTGCAGGAATGCCTAATGACAGTCAAGAAAAAGCCTTGGTACTTGGACAGTGGATGCTCAAGACATATGACTGGAGATAAAAAAAGCTTTCTCTCCTTCATAAAAAGGGAAGGAGGACTGGTGACCTTTGGAAATAATGAAAAAGCTCAAATCAAAGGTATAGGTGTTATTGGTAAGATTAACTCCACAAAAATTGAAAATGTTCAATATGTAGAAGGTCTTAAACACAATTTAATCAGCATCAGTCAATTGTGTGATAGTGGTTTTGAAGTAACATTCAAACCTCACACATGCGAAGTAAGACAAGGATCTTCAGGAAAAATCTTATTTACAGGATCAAGAAATAAAAATGTTTATGTTTTATACTTAGATGAACTCCCTGCAGAATCCTGTTTATATCTCTTGAAAAAGATAAATGGATTTGGCATGAGAGGGCTGGGCACATAAGTATGGAAACAATTTCCAAAATATCAAAACTTGATCTAGTAAGAGGACTTCCTAAGATCAACTTTGAGAAGGATAAAATATGTGAAGCCTGCATCAAGGGAAAACAAGCTAAAAGTAGCTTTCATTCAAAAGATTTTATTTCAACAAAAAGACCCCTTGAACTACTGCACATAGATTTATTTGGACCTATCTCAATAGAGAGTCTTGGTGGAAAAAAATATGGCTTTGTGATCGTTGATGATTTTTCCAGATTGACGTGGGTTTTATTTTTAAAACACAAGAATGACTCTTTTGAAGCTTTTCAAACTTTTTGCAAGAAGGTTCAAAACGAGAAAGAAACCAATATTATTTCTGTAAGAAGTGATCTTGGGGGAGAATTTGAAAACTCAGCCTTTGAACATTTCTTTAATGATAATGGAATTTCTCATAATTTCTCTTGTCCTAGAACTCCTCAACAAAATGTAGTTGTAGAAAGAAAAAATAGAACTACGCAAGAAATGGTTAGAACTATTCTAAATGAATCCAATGTTGAGAAATATTTTTGGGCAGAAGCCATAAATACATCTTGCTATATTTTAAATAGAGTTTCAGTTAGAAAAATTTTAAACAAAACCCCTTATGAACTCTGGAAAGAAAGAAAGCCTGACATTTCTTATTTTCATATCTTTGGATGTTATTGTTACATTTTAAACAACAAGGACAACTTAGCAAAGTTTGATTCAAAATCAGACAAAGCTATATTCCTTGGTTACTCCACTTCCTCAAAAGCATACAGGGTATTCAACTTAAGAACAAGAATCATAGAAGAAAGTATGCACATTAAATTTGATGAATTTGATGAACTTGAGAATCAATCAAGAAATATTGAAGAAGAAGAAGAAGAAGAAATTCAAAACAATTCAAATTCTGAAACCTCTTCTCAAAGCCCTCCAAATGAAGAACCTCATCAAAATCCTCCTAAGTCGTGGAGAATAGTTGATTATCATCCACATGATCAAATCATTGGAGAAACAACAGATGGAATAAGAACAAGAAGGTCTTTTCAAAACATTGATATAGCAATGATATCTCAAATTGAACCCAAATCCATAATAGAAGCAATCATTGATGAATCATGGGTTGAAGCCATGAAAGAAGAATTGCTTCAATTTGAAAAGAATCAAGTCTGGAGTCTTGTACCTAAACCTCAAACTCAATCAGTCATTGGAACACGATGGGTTTTTAGAAACAAACTGGATGAAGAAGGAAAAGTAACTCGAAACAAAGCTAGATTAGTAGCACAAGGCTACAATCAACAAGAAGGCATTGCTTATGATGAAACTTATGCCCCAGTTGCAAGATTACAGGCTATAAGAATTTTACTTGCATATGCATCTCATAAAAGCATAAAACTCTTTCAAATGGACGTAAAAAGTGCCTTTTTAAATGGCTTCTTGAATGAAGAAGTTTATGTGCATCAACCTCCAGGGTTTGAAAATTTAGAAAAACCAAATCATGTGTTTAAACTAACCAAAGCTCTATATGGACTTAAACAAGCTCCAAGAGCCTGATATGAAAGGTTAAGCACTTTTTTAATTAAAAATGGTTTTTCTTGAGGAAAAATTGACACCACACTTTTTAGAAAAATAGATAAAAATGATTTATTAATTGTACAAGTGTACGTTGATGACATCATTTTTGGTGCCACAGATGAAAAAATGTGTGATGATTTTTCAAAACTCATGGAAAGTGAATTTGAAATGAGTATGATGGGAGAACTTAAATTCTTTTTGGGATTACAAATCAAACAACATAAAGATGGCATTTTTATTTGTCAAGAAAAATACATCAAAGATTTGCTTAAGAAATATAAGATGAATGAAGCCAAAATTATGACAACTCCTATGCATCCTTCCTCAAGCTTGGACAAAGATGAAAATGGAAAAGATTTTCCTGAAAAAGAATATAGAGGAATGATTAGATCTCTCTTATATTTAACTGCTAGTAGACCAGATATTGTCTTTGCAGTAGGCATGTGTGCAAGATTTCAAACTACTCTAAAAGAATTGCACTACACTGCAGTAAAAAGAATTTTCAGATATCTTGTGGGGACCACAGATATTGGCCTTTGGTATAAAAAGGGATCACACTTTAATCTTGTGGCATATTGTGATGCTGACTACGCCAGAGATAAAATAGAAAGAAAAAGTACAAGTGGCGCATGTCAACTACTTGGTGAATCCTTGGTCAGCTGGTGTTGTCGTAAGCAAAATACTATAGCACTATCCACAACAGAAGCTGAATACATTTCCGCTGCAAACTGCTGCTCTCAGGTATTGTGGATTAGAAATCAATTAGAAGATTTCTCTCTCAGGTACGCAAACATTCAAATACTTTGTGATAATACTAGTGCTATTAATTTATCAAAAAACCTAATCCAACATTCTAGATCAAAACATATTGAAATAAAACACCATTTTATTAGAGATCATGTTATTAAAAAGGAAATTTAACTTTCATTTATTGATACTAAAAATCAATTGGCAGACATTTTTACTAAACCTTTAGTAGAAGACCGTTTTTTATTCATTAAGGAAAATTAAAAATTACAAAAAATCCCTACATTAACTAACTCTCCCTATTTTTTAAAAAAAAAAAATAAATGGAGGGAAAATGTTTTTGTTAAACCCAACCAAAACCTTTCTTCTCCCACACGCGCGCTTTGCCTCCCCAATCAGCCTTCACAGACCCTCACACGTCCCCAACCCTCAACCAACCAACCCTTGATCTTGTCCTTGGAAGCCCAAACAATCATAGTAATGATTTCACCTTTCTGCTGCACGCCAAATCAATCTGAACACCCATCAACTCATTGTCTCAATCAAAATCTTCTTCATTAAATCATCATCTTGTTCCTTTCGTCTGTGCAAGCTTGCATACCCTTCTGAAACTGAAAATCTCCAACAAAAAAAAACAACCAAGAAGAAAATGAAATCCAGCAGAAGCCCTTCACCACCACTGCCTCCACCTTTCTCTTACTCATCTTCTACCTCCGTATCTGAACTTAACCCAACCACTATCTCATCCAATGACCCCATCTCTTACTCACCTCCAAAAAGTATCACATCTTCAGTTCCAATCAAAGCTGCAACCTTTGATCAATTCTACAGACCAAGGAAAACCACCTCTCTTGAACCCAGAAAATCAACTCGTCTTTCCTTGAAACCCCACAAAGTCTCAAACATTACTCTTCAAGACGAACCAGAACCATGCATACAGAGACAAAGCTCTCTCTTCCTCTCTAAGCATTTCTCACACATGCATCCCTCTTCCTCCAACACTGTTTCTACCTTCATTCCTTACGATCGCTCTGTAGCAAAAAAGAAAAAATTGCTATCTGATATCATTCAACCCTCTTCACTTTATCCCACTAATCTGAGCCCTCCCAAATCTGAACTGTCTCTGACAAACGAATTTCTCCAAAAATGGTCCAAAAAACCACTGTCTGAAAGTAAAACCTTTGACTTTGAGGATCTAAAAAGGAAGCAGATTCATTTGGATGAAATGCTCCAACCAATAGGATGGAAAGAATTCCTTCAGATTGATGAACCTTTTTACCCAAATCTTGTGAAAACCTTCTATTTTACTACTAAAGTCCTTGACAATCAAAACCTACTGGTTGCAAATGTCAAACAAAAAGAAATCATTATCTCCTGTGATATTCTTTCCAAAGTCCTGAATATCCCAAACCAAGGAGTAAAATACTATGGAAGTAGTTGGTATGAAAAAGTTGGTCTTGATCGTAACAAAATCCTTGAACTAATCCTTGTCAAGTTCAATCCTAACAAAGGATTTCCTGCCATATCTCTCAAAAATGAATTCAAAATCCTTCACAATCTCTGTGCCCATAGCATTCTACCCAGAAGTGGGGGAAAGTATCAAGTCACTGATACAGACATCATGGTCATGTACCATTTGTCTATAGGAAAAAGAGTCAATCTGGCATATTTGATTATTCAACACATGATTCATGTTGTTAATGCAAGCAAAAGCACAACTGGTCTTCCTTACTCCATGATGCTTACCAAAATCTTCAAATCTTATGATATTTCTCTCAAAGGTGAAGAATTCAGACACACTCCAACTCCTTTCAATAGTAAAAATGTGTCTCATCTCAAAAGAAATGATTTTCCTGGATCATTAGACTTTCATGACCTTCCCATAGCTCCTGAAGAAGAAATGGAGGACGAAGAAGAAGAAAACCCTCTGCACAACCTAGTAAACGCTATGGTTGTAGATACTCACCATGCTTCTCTCCACTCTACTACCCCTGCTGATATATCAAAATCAACTCCTCCAGCACTACCAATAATCACTCCCACTCCCATTTTCAACTATGACAACTCAGCAATCTTTGGCTCTGATTGCCTCCAAAACTTTTTACGCAACCCTTCAGCTTCCTTTGACACTCTTGGTCTTCCCAAAGCTCATCCCTCCAACACCCTGCCTAAAATACCATCTGCCTTTAGCTCTTTTGAGAGTTTCGAATCCACAGGTACCTCTGCTCGTATGAAACCTCCTTCTCCAACCAAGGAAATTCTGGTCCCTGCCTCTAATGATCGTCTGGAACAGATTTATCTTATGCAGCTTCACTTATTTGAGTGGTTTACAAATATCTTTTGTCCTCACTTTGATCTTTCCCCTCCTACACATGTGCCTGGTGTCTTTCCTCAGCCTTCTGCACCTAAAACCCTGACATCACTTTTTGATGAAGCCAAAAAGGGGGAGATAGTGTGTACCTTTTGAATTAAAATATAATGTGTACTATTTCCTTTTAAATTTTTTTGGTTTCCATGTTTATCTCTATATGCTATTGTAATTTGCTTAAGCTTTTTGCTTTAATTATCATCAGCAACTTTATTATGTGTAATTGTTTTATTACAACAAAGTTACATTTTGATCACTTTTCTTTGAAATCTAAAATGCTGGAATTAAGGGGGAGTTTGTGATAAAACACTAAGTATCCATATACATTATACATCCTCAAATATTTACAAAATTGAGGGGGAGCTAAACCACAATTCCTTATTATAAATATTAATTCAAATATATTTTGTCATCATCAAAAAGGGGGAGAATGTTGAGATAAAATTCCTTTTTAGTTTTAAAGATGATAAATATATTTAAATTATTTATAATAAGTCATTTTATAACATGTGCCATTAAGTGATTCAAATATAAGGCAGTACAAGAATCAAATTGCTGAAAGACACACAGCGTCTGAAAGACACACTGAGTCTGAAGGTCAACAAAAGTCAACGTCTGAACAGTGCGTCTGAAGGTCAACAAAAGTCAACGTTTGTGCGTCTGAAGGCTGCTTCTGATGAACAGTGCTTCTGAACAACTGCTTCTGATGAACAGTGCTTCTGAACAAGTGCTTCTGATGAACAGTGCTTCTGAACAACTGCTTCTGAACAAGTGCTTCTGATGAACAGTGCTTCTGAACAACTGCTTTTGATGAACAGTGCTTCTGAACAAGTGCTTCTGATGAACAGCTTTTTATAAACACCTTCTGAAGATTCAGAGTCTGAAATCTGAAGTGTAAAGGAACCTTAAAGACTTTCATTCTAAGGGGGAGCTAAAAATTCAGAAATGCTTTAAGTTATTAACAAATTCTGAATCATTTTGTCTAACTTATGTTTTTGAGTGTCTCTTTTAGAAACAGGAAAAGTTTTCAAAGAGGACTCTTTCTACAAAGCCATCAGTTGATATTCTGTCATATATTTCTTGTTAATTATGGATTTTAAAGCACCAAGTGAAAATCAAGAAACACACTATATTGGAACATAATTACAATGGTGTTGCTTTGACAAAATCAAACAACTTCTATACAAATAAATGGAACACAAAGGAGGGAACTTGTTTTCTACTTGCCCACAAAACTGCCAATCATCAGATCAAGTAAGAAAGCCAGTAGAAATAATATGAACGTTGTGACTGCAAGTAAGGATTGAGGAATAGAGAGGTATACACGTGTAAAAGACAGTTTGAAATATAGCTGTAACCTACATCAGTTAAAACCTGGCCAAGTTTATTTAAACTGCATCACACGAGGGAACAATGGAAAAAGAAAAATTGAAGAAGTTATATACAGTAATTACACGTGAGAAAAGGAGCGTATGATGAACAGCTGCAAAGCATAATCTGCCTATAAATAGCAGGCTCATGGCAAGACAACCAGATCATTGATTTTTGAAGAAGCTGAAAGCAAAATACTCATACATTCAAAGCTCTCTTTTATTCTTCAATTTTAAGTTTGCTAAAATTGCTCTTTTGTTTTGAGCTCTGTTTTAGTATAACAACACTTTTTCATTCTGTTCAAGTAAGATTTTGTTTCTTACTGGCTTGTAAAAGAAAAGGCTTGTTGAAAACAAGTGTGTAACCCAAGAGCAAGTAAAGCTCAGTGTTAAGAAAGATAGAGAGCAAGTAAAGCTCAGTGTATAGAAAGATCAAGACATAAGAGGAGTTGTGGTTAAGTTATAACTCAACTAGCTAGTGGAAAATCTCACATATTTGTGGGGACTGGAAGTAGCCAAGTTTGGGTGAACCAGGATAACTCTCTGTGTTTTCCTTTCATCTCTTTTATCTGTTTCAATTTTCACACACTCATCACACGTATTATTATTATTATTATTATTATTATTATTATTATTATTATTATTATTATACTAGATTGAATTTTTTAAAAGGGAATTTTAAACTTTTCACAATTCAAACCCCCCTTTCTTGTGAAAATATTTTACTTCATCATCAATATGCTATTAACATCATAACATCACGTCTGCATTTAACTTCATTCACATAATTCACAACACACATTTTACTCAAACAAAACTCCCTTTTCTGGGCCAAAATCGTTGCCCGATTTCACCAAATTGTGGCCCAATTTTGGCTGACAAACAGCCAACAAAATCATTTTCAAAAACCCGTATTCACCAAATAATCACTTTTAAATCACTTAGTTCAATCTCAACACACCCAAATCATTCCAAATCATCACCCATGATCAAAACACTTATAATTAACACTTTCACTACTTCATAACACCAATTACACATTCAAAATCATAATTTTTATCCATTTTTCCACAAGTCCAACAACACATATCACAACTTAAACATAAACTTATCACCTCAAATCTCATACAAACAGAACATTCTCATACCCAATATCATATCAAGAATATAGAACATGAATTAACATCATTTCAACAACAATTTAATCATTTTCACCAACTTAATCATAATTTCCAAAAACAACAACAACAACAACAACTTCAACACAACCCAAACAACATAATCTCATGAATTCATAAATTAAACACATACACATGCTCAAAATCAACTTAATCAAGCATAATCAACACCTATTATCATGTTTCTCATCAAATTCATCAAATTTCACAAAGTTAGCAAATAACATAATCAAACATGAGTTTTGAGGAAACAACAACATCAATTCAGTAACTTATACATGTTTCAATTCAACCATCAAAAAGGAACACGAAATTAACACAATTAATCATAAGTTCATGAATTTAAGCATAAGTTAAAAACATCCCAAACAACCCATTTGTTTCTTAATACCCAAATGATGACAATAATCTTCCCCCTTACCTTAATTCTTCACCAAAAGTGCTTCCTAGCTTCAATTCTTCACTCCTAGAGTTCTCCCCTATTCTATCTTCCCAAGTTCTTTCTTTCTCTATTCTCTCTCCTTAGCCTCTTCTCAAAAGTTTTGCAAAATGAAATGACCTAGTTCACTAACACTACCACTTCTCTTTAAATATAATGGGTATGGGTCACTTACACTAGTGGGCTTAGTTATGTCCAACTCTCATAAATAAAACACTACACTTTTACTATACTTAAACCACATCTTTTTCTATTTACCACAACTCTCCAAAATTCAAATTTCTAACTTCTAACATATTACAAAAATACCACTAACCCTCAAATGACCAAAATACCCTTAATCATTCAAAATTCACTAATCCATCCAAAATAAACAATTAACAGATATAATAATAAAATAATTAATAACAAACAATTCTAATGCTAAAAATCAGGTTGTTACACCGGAGGCGGTTATCCACGCGGAACTCCTATATAAGGGTGAGGTAGCTTCACCCTCAAGGTATGATTCACTTTACACACACTTTTCCCGCACTCTTTCTCAGTTCCATACTGACTTGATCGTCGGAGTGCTAACGTGCCTGCAGGCACCTTTCGTTCCACCGCACAGACGCGTTGTCACCGTACCGGAGCATATTCCGCCACCATTGCTTTCATCGGTCTCATACCGGACATATCACATATAAAACCTGATTCCAAATATCAAGAACACCAGCTAGGCACTAATGTCTGCAATCCATGTCCATAAACTTATGAGTGGTCCATCTTTTCTCAGCTATGATAAAGTTGTAATGTCAAGCAAGTAGATAAACTTTTACCTCTTATTACTCTCTAAAATCAACTCCTCAAAACAAATAAAAAAATAAAAAATCAACTCTTCTTGGTGTGGACCCCAGCAATGGTTAATTTGTCCTTCATTAAAGTTTACTCTTGAGCCACCTTATAATTGCTCTGAGCTGGAAATATTTAGCAAACAAATAATTACACTTCTACAAAAGTGACCAATTACGGTTATTGATGGATCATTATCGGTAAAATTGATGGATACTTTAGACCATTAACAAAGTTAAAAAAACTCTTCAGCTTACTAACTTATAGCGTTGGAACTAATTATAATGTTCCAGATTTTACTTTACAACAAACTAAATAATTGTTCTTTCATTCCTAAAAAAAATAATAATCATTCCTTCCAAAAAAAACCTAAATAAATAATCATCTATATATCTATCTGCTCATGAAAAGGAAATCTACATACAAAGAGTTGCATTGATAGTAAGATATATGAAGGCTGCATTGATAATCATCTATATCTGTTAAAATTGCATTTCACCATTTGCTATAATATTAACAGAATTTAAGAGCAAAAATGAAAGGGTGATAATTTTTTTGGGCCAAGTCTATGGCATACAAGGGAGACATATCTTACACCGTGCATAAGGTTATTTTTACTTTAGAATTAATAGTCCATAACTAAATTAAATTAAATATATGAAAAAATGTTTCGATCTAATGGTGGAAAATGATGTTGTGCATGGTGCAAGATCAAATTACTTTATGTTATATAAAATATTGTTGGGAAGTATTGATAAAATAATGAAATTTGTTTTGATTACTTTTACAACGAGTTTAGTTTTGTAACGGAAATTTTAAAAAGGAAAAAACTTAGGTACAATTCTTAGGTGTTTTTCGTATGGTTCTTAACTAAATTCACTATGACTTTCTTAAATCTTTAATTTTCTCAAAGTTTGTTACATCTAAAAAATTTGTATTTTTAGTTAAGAACCATACGAAAAGCACCTAAAGAATTGTACTAAGTTTTGTCCTTTTAAAAAATGATATCTCCATAAAATAAGACTTAAAAATCCATGTGCGACAAAGTACAAATGCATAAGTGGGCTTTTAGCCCTATTTGTAATAAAAAAAAAAAGTAAAAATTATAACGTAAAAGACAAATTTTGCCTATAATTTACTGAAAATTGCTCTTCTCCCAACGAAAATTGTTCACTCCCATACAAACAAACGAAAATATTCTCAGCGTGACTTAAGTCACACAGGTTATACACTACCGTGACTTAAGTCACGTTCGGTATATATCAACATGACTTAAGTCACGCTGGTGTATTTTGCGTGACTTAAGTCACGCTCGGTAGATGTCAGCGTGACTTAAATCACGTTGCGTTTTTTTATAACCCAGGCAGAACCTCACTTCTCCATTTCACTTCATTTCACTTCTCAAATCTCTAAAAAAATCTCTCAAATCATTCAACCTCAAATTTTTTCAACTTCAAATCACCCACCACTCCAACAACAAGTAAGTTTCCTTAATCAAGTATCATTGTCATTTTATGTTTATGTGTTACATTTATCCTCTTAAATTAGAAATTTTTAAGTTTTAGGGTTTGTTTAAATTTTGATTTTTTTTGGCAAGAAATGATAGAATGTTTACATGTTAATGACTTATGTTGCTTAAATGTTTAGATGTTTGCATGTTTATGTTGTATTTTTTAGTTTTATGGTTTATGTATAATTTGCACTCCAAGTGTTTGATGAAATGTTTGAATGAGTTTTTCATTGCTTGTTTTTAAATTTTTATGGTGTAGATCTGAAACAATGGCTCAAGTATACGCTCAAGTATCCTTCAACGGAGGAAACCCTCATTTTTTCAGGGTTCGTGACGATGTCACGTTAAAAGAATTGAAGGATCAACTTCATGAAATCAACCAACGACTCAACCACGAAGACACAAGGAGGGTGGAATACGTTTGGTACCATAGTTCATCGTTCGACTCAGAGAGGAATTTGTCGTTCACTCGGCCGGAGTTAACGAACGACGATGACGTGAGGAGCATGTTCTCGATATTTTCTCAGCACAACATGATCCCCATCGAGATGGATGCTACGTTGTTGAGGTTGCCTAAAGATATTCTTAAGAGTTTGATTCGGCCGGATGAAGATGTTTAGGTAGTATTATTATGTTGTGTCATTATTTTGTTGGATTTTAGTTTAATTTTTGTTAGTTTGGTGAAGATGTTAGCATTGAAGTGTCTTATACTTAGCTTAAAGGTTTCCAAGTCTCTTTGGAAACTCAAAAGAATGAAGAGAACACAATATGTATTCTACCGAATCAACTATATTGGTTCTCACATCGAATTCCTTCGTGTAGGATGAGTGTCACAGAAGGGAATTGTACTGGTTGTGAGTACAACATAGGAAAACTAGGATTCGGAGGATTTAGGGTTGCTTCTGAAAGATACGGTGGATTCACGGCGTTCTGGTGATGTTCGGAGGCCGCGGATCGACTGCTTTTCGTTTCAGAGATGGTGGCTAGGTTAGTTTTACCGTAGCCCCACGGTACTTGTTGTGAGTATTGAAATTCCTGGCAGGACTTGATTCTGAACTAAAAAACAGAGTCTGAAAAACAATAGTTTAGAAGCAGAAAATTAAACAGACAGAAAGTAAAGGAACACAGTTATTTGTTAACCTAGTTCGGTGCAAACTTCACCTACATCTGGAGGACACCAATCCAGGAAGGAAATCCACTAAGTAGTATTAATTCTAAGACTCAAGACTCAGCCCCTGTTCACAAATAATTGAATCAAATCTTCAGAACATATCTTGCACAAAAATATTTCCTTCTAGAAATGAAGCTTGGATAAATCTTCAATTAAATCTTCTAAAGATACTGTGAAAGATTTAACAGAATTCAGACGTAGAAAACATGCTTCTGAAAAGCAGCTTCTGAAGGTCAACAAAAGTCAGCGTCTGAACAGCAGCTTCTGAAGGTCAACAAAAGTCAACGTCTGAACAGTGCGTCTGATGACCAGTTCAGCTTCTGATGAACAGTACCAGCGTCTGAAGACCAGTTCAGCTTCTAATGAACAGTACCAGCTTCTGAAACCCAGTTTCCAGCTTCTGAAGACACAAATTAGCTTCTGAAGACGCATTGCTTGTACATTTTGATTTTAGCAAACATGTAGCCAACATTCAAATATCCAACAAGTACAATATAGGAAAACTAGGGTTTTCTGAGTCTCTTTTGGTCATGCCTTGGGAATGATCCCAAGGTTACTATTTGTAGCCTCAATTTGGGTCTATCCGGTCATGGTTTTGGGCCCAAATCGTAAAGGTCCAAAACCATGATTAGGGCGCCCTCATAGGCTGCTGAGGGCGCCCCCAAAGGGTATCTTTTTAGGGAAGTTCCCTAAAGTTATATATGACTGTCAGGTGGGCCTTGAGCCCTTCTGGAGGGCGCTCAGCCTTACTCTAAGGGTTCAAGCCCCTGTCAGTAGGGCCCTAAGGCCTAAATGGTAAGATCTATAGTCCAGGAATGCAGTTCTAAGATGTTGTTTTATGTTTGATCATGCTCCTCTGTCAATTGAAACTTGTCAGTTGGCAGGGCAGTAAGATTAAGTTCAAAAGAATATATTGGGATGCATTCCTTTCTGTGACAACTCGTCCTATATGAAGGGATTCAATGTGATAACTTATATAGTTAATTCAGTAGAATACATGTGTTTATCTTTTCATTTTTTTGAGTTTTCAAATAGACTTGCATATTTTTGCACTAAGTATAAGACACTTCAATGCCAACATTTTCTACAAACTTTCTAGAATTTATATTTTAATCCAACATCATGATGATATAACATATTTAGGGAGAATGTAATGTAATGCAACGCTTCATTTATTTGAACGGAGATGAAATTATAACTAAATAAATTTGTTCTATTCTATTTATTTTGGAATTTATTACGCGTACTTGTGTATTTTCATTCATCCATTCCTCCATTCATCCATTCATTATTCCATTTTCATCCATTCAATCATTCATTCATTCATTCAAAGTTAAAATACACAAAAATTAAACCAAAAATGTACCAAAATTTCATAATAATGCGCAAAGGCGCGAGTGTAAATATAAAACAAGAATGTCATAAAAATATAAATAAAAATATACAAATATACAAACGTCACAAAACCATACTGCTCTGGACTATGGCTCCTAGTCCTCATCCGGGGAACCCCCTGCTCCTGCAATATGAGATACTCTGACTGGATGCCTTGCAACACACTGGTAAAGTATGCATGATGCTCAGAATACTCCAATGCTGGCTCCACCCAGCGTCTGATGTTCTCAATGATCTGCAGTGGGTCAGGAACCTGTCGGGCATACTAATGCTCAATAATAACCTCCTCGTAAGGAGGGATGGGAGGGGCGTCCTCTGCAACGATAGCAGCATCGATCATGATGGGATGAGATATGATGTAGAACCATCTAATGTACCCCTCCTGACACCTCCATCGTCGAGCCTCTGGTGTCTGCCGACCCCGAAGTGCATGTGGAAGTACATGGAGCAGAAAGTCCTGAAAGACCACAACAACCCCCGCATCCTGAAGAGCCTGATGATCGGTAGGAGATCTGGGGACTGTCTGCACGTGACCATACTGCTGGAGAACCCGCTCTGGCAAGTGAAGGTGCATAATCTGACTGTCGGCCATGATCCAACTGGAGTACCAGAAAATGTCCAAGAAAGCGATGATCTCCCGTCGGTCCTTGTACGACATCCAGGTGACATCAGCATTGATAATCATATCAATGAGGCCACGATAGTGTGCAGAATCAGCATGACCCCTGGGCGGTCTCCAGCTAGCTGCAAGGGGAGCGCCAACGTAATACCTCGGACTCGGACACCTCGTATACATGTTCCTAAAATGGGCCAAAATCCATCCCTACAAACAAATATTTCATCATCACAAACTCATAAACATACACAAAAATATCATAATTCATTTAAAAAATGTTATAGTAAAAAGAAAAGAAATGCTACCTTAAGTAGAGTCGAGTAACCGCTAATGGCTTTCATCCTCGGGACCGTGACATGAGAAAGCTCGTGGTAGAGGTAAGCAAGTGCCATTCCGCCCCAGGACCACTGGCCCAACATGTCCAAATCTATGAACATATCCATCCACAACAGATGAACGCTTCTGTTGTTCCTGTTGGCAAAAATGGTGGTGCCAACCAAGTACAACAGAATTGCCCTGGTGCACTGCGCCCTCACCGTCACCTGCTTCTCAGCCTCCTCATCATCAGCAGGAAGATGCTCCAACTCATTGCACATATGCAAGAGTGTGTCGTAATGCATCCTCAAGCTAGTGATACTGATGTAAGCACCCCACTGTGCCTTTGTCTCCTCATCAGCATCCTCATGTGTCATACCCAAATCGACCTCCAGTAGCTCCATACATTTATCTTATCCTACATCGGCAGGACTCAACTCCAGGAGCCTCCCAACTATGGGGATGTGTAGAAGACATGCCACATCATCGAGTGTGACGGTCATCTCCCCAACAGGCAGATGGAAGCTGTTGGTCTCCTCATGTCATCTCTCTGAGAAGGCGGTGATGAAGGCATGGCTGATGTTCTCGTATCCAGTGAGAAGGAGGGGGACAAGTCCGCATGCATTTACCCGGTTCCAGAACCAAGCCTGGTTGTTAGTCGGGAGTGGGATTTTCCTAACTTTCTTCTCGTGAGAAACAGTGTTACATTTACGCGTCCTCTGCATTTACGCGTCGAGTAGGAGGGCGCGCATCCGCCTTTTCAGCACGTGCACTACTAGTCATGGTCTCCCTGTCACCTCTAATCCTATCTGGTCTCTGAGACATATCTACACAACAATTTTAAAAACAAAAATCAATGCAAAAATAACAATTCAATCTCATTATAATCAACATTAATCAACATTAACAATCCAATTTCTAACTAAACCCTAAACTACCACATTTCACTCAAACTCAATATAATCAACATTAACAATCCAATTTCTAACTAATTTCATCATTAACAATGCAAAAATCAAACAAATTTTCATTGAGACATTTTATCAAACACCTAGAGTGCAACATTCAATCAACATAAAATCCAACAATTTATAAACCCTAAACTATCACATTGGAGTGAAACTTACTCTAAACAACATCTAAACTACAATTTTTAACTTAATTAATCATGAACAATCCTAAAAACTAAAACCCTAAAATTGTGAAATTTCTCCAAAAAAAAAAACCAAAATTGAAACCATAAAAAGTCAATGCAATAGGATAATAAACACTAACTTGATTTTGGGGTAGAAGTTGATGTTGATAGACACAGAAATGGTTGAAATTGCAAAAAGGGAGAAATTTCGATTTGGAAACTTAAGTCACACTGGTTCTGTGTTCTGGTTTGTGCTGTTTTTATAAGTCACGTTGGTTTGTAGCGAGCGTGAGTTAACTCACGCAGTGATAGTTTAATCTTTTTCTTTGGGAGTGAGCAATATTGGTTGGGGGAAGAGCAATTTTCTAATTTACTTAGCTCTTGGGACTCCTAAGGTTTGGTCCGTACATTATAACTCTTTTATGAGCTTACAATACACTTGCAACTACCATATAACATGCAACACTTTTTTGTCCTTTTTCACCTCCTCCTCCTCTTCCTCTTTCCCTTTGGAAATGAAATAATCCAACTTCAACAACACATGCATTGCATCTGGTGAACTCTTCTCTTCACTATAAAATTTTTTTTGTCTATTTTTTTTTAAAATAAACATTAAATTAAAAATAAAATAAAAAACACAAAAAAGATTGTGTTCTTCAAAATCAGCGAATGTATGGGCTTAACATTTAAAGCCAACCTTAAAGGTAACCTAAAAATTGAGAAAATGTTAATTTGTGATAAGGGTGCTGCTATATGTTATGACTCAATTCTTCGCAAATAGATCACGAATCACAGTACTATTTAGTTTCTAATACTCAAAACACCTTTAAAATCAATCACAGCAAGTCTGCAACATTATGATATTATCCACTTTGAGTTTGTTCCCTTTTGCAAGTCTTTAAAACCATTTTTATTGTTTGCCTCAAACAAACAAAAAAACCATTTTTATTGTTACCCAAACCGTTTTGAGAATTAACTGGATCTGAAATGGCGAAGAGGTGATGAAGGGGGGAAGATAAGTAGATTTAGCTATGTTTTGTTTTTCTTCCTTTAATGGTTTTATTTTTTTGAATTTGGATGAATTTTATTAAAGTATTTTTTTTCTCTTGAGTTTGATGCATTTGATGATAAATTTGGCAAGGTGGGTGAAGAAGAAGATTTTAAATTTAATTTAGGGTCCTATAAATATATCAATGGCCATATTTGGTCCTTTTAAAATTTTCCTTCCACTTTTAGTTCTTATAAAGTTTTCAATAGTCACTTTTGGTCTTTATTCTTAAGCTAAATCATGTGTAGCCTTTGTATTTTTAAATGAAACTATGAGAAATGTGTAGAATATTGTAAAAATATCTCTAAAAGAATTAGAATTTTTTAACAAAACATGAATTTTTAACCGCAAAAAATATAAACATTCCTATTTAATTCTATTTTTTTTAGAGATTCTTATAATATTAAAAACTTTTCTGCAAAATTTTATTAAAAATATGAATTCATTTTTTTTTGTCAATCAAAAATATGGATTCTACATATGATTTACTTAAAAGGAGGACCAAAAGTGAAGATGAAATTTTTTTGGAGGACTAAATGTCGAAGAAAAATTTGAGAGGAACTAAAACGAAAAGTTGGTATATTAATCTATAGGGACTAAAAACGTATTTAACTCTTTATTTTATTTAGGCTTAAATGCAGTTTTTCTCCCTTATGTTTCAGAACGTTGCGATTTTAGCCCCTTAATAAAAAAAATAAAAATTGTGCCCTTTATCTTTAGAGAAATATGCACTTTTGACCCTATAACTTTAGGGAAATATTCTCTTTTGGTCTTCTATCTTTAGGGAAATAAGATCTTTTGACCATTTATCTTTACAAAAAGTTGTGATTTTGACCCCCTGTTTTGGGACATGTGGCGTCTTCTCAGCAGCTTTGCAACGTTTTGTAAAGCTAAGGGGTAAAATTGTTATTTTTTTTGTTAGATGGCCAAAATCGCAACTTTTAAAAATTAAGAGGTCACAAATACATTTAAGTTAATCAATTTTAATGAAATACTACAATGTAGAAAATCCATGATAACATCCTATACTTTTTTCACATTTGATAACGGTTGATTAAACCATGTGGCCTAAATTAACTTATTCTAAGAAAAAGATCACTAATGTATGGTAGGAGACATGACTTGCTCCTCCTTTCATTAATTACATTTCTTTCACTCGTTTTAGAATCTTTTGTAAATTTTGTTGACGAGTTGGTGCAAACTTACCCTACCACTCACCAGATCTACAATGTAATATACAGATTCCGGCTCTGATTTCTCAACTTTTGATAATGACATTGGACCCCTTTTTGTCCCAAAAGAAAGATATTCACATATTTATGATTTGTGTAGATAGGATACTTCTTTAAGACAAAAGAACCTTTTAATTTGATAAATTGGCTGAAAATAATTAACAATAATAAATGTTATTTATCAAGTTAACAAGTGATCATATATTGGAATCCAACCATAAAAATGTTTAGAACTTTTAAGGTAAACTTTTGTCGTGCATTGTGGTTTTAACCAATGTGGGGACATCCAGATTACGACAAAGAAGTAAACTATTATCAAAGTAATTTAAAGGTCGCAACAAATTTTCCTCAAACAAGGTTTATCAGTCATTACACAAAATAAAGCATCCAATAGAACATTCCAAAAGCATGTAAGGTTATTTTTTAAACCAAATATATCATCCGCGCTCAACTGCGGAGACTACTTCCTTTAAAGTAACTGAGATTCATTTAAGAGGTTGAACTCTCTCAGCTAATGTTTTTCCGTACACATTGGCTCGGGACCGAACCTTAGACCAAATGGTTAAGGGCACAAGTAATATCTATCACTTGTGTCACACTATGTTGGTTGCAAGTAAGATTTTAAAACCTCTGATATGCTTTCTAGAAAACCTATACAATGTAGCCTTAACAACGTGATCTTTGTGCTTACTATGTCTATTACCGACATTATTAAAGAAATTATAGTTTAAATAAATATCAAAGCTTTTGAATCTATATCAACTCTAATCCTTCATTTCTATATCAATAGCTACTTTCTTGCAATTTATTTCACCACAAATGATTTATACTAAGGCTATCATTACTAACACACAATGAATTTAGGGATTTTTAGTACATAGAAATTAAAAACATATCAAAATTCTCATTGTTATCAATGGCAAAAAAAGCATTGCCATGATCAGCTGATCACACAAGAAAGAAACATGTAATTATTAAATAGTCATGAAGGTCTTCTATCTGGATACAATACAATGTTGCAGTACAATAGAAGATTGCTTCCATTAACAAAAGAGGAGGTTAAACAACATAGGATTAACTAAAACCTGTCATAAATATCACCAAGGAATATAAATTGTGTTACCTGAAGTCACAATAAACTAAACTTGTATATCTTGTTATAACAAAAATAGTTATATGGCTGCTGCATCAAGAGGTAACTAGAAGAACGCTCGACTACCATAAAACACGCGCGACCCGTCATTTTTCTTCTTACCAGTCTCTAATTTGGTATCCTTATGATTTTGAATTACATCACCTTGATTTTGATTATCATGTTTGTGATCAAGGTCCATTGGTAGCTTCATTTTTGCCAAAGACTCGGTGAATTGATGCATACTTCTCATATACATGTCAACTATTTGCTTCTCCATAGAAGATTGCTCAGCCTCCATATCGATATTCTGTGGAGGAACAGAAAAAACTTGACCGAATTCTGCAGCTTCTATATTCCAATCAATATTCGTCTCGTTTTCCTTGGTTGAGAACTTTAACTCCTTGTTTTCATCTATAGCTTCGATTTCTTTCTTGGAAGTTGGAGTATCTGGAGAAACACAAGAATTCTGATTACTTTCAACTGAGACCAAGACATTGAAAGAATTTGACAAGTCACCTCTCAAATTACTCTTTATCACAACAGAACCATTCGTGTTTCTATCATCGCTTAAGCTTGTAGTAGTAGAGCTTGAAAACCTAGAAATGGACTCATGATTCTCACCTGACGAATTCATAGTCATTTCACAGTCAACATCTTGAGGAGAACCACTAAGTTGAAGAAATGGCAACGATCCTATTGAATTAGGCCTTGAAACAGAACCATAAGATTCCAAATTGAAGTACTCACAAACCATTTTCTGATTCTCATTAGCCACATTGATATCGGGAAATTCAATTCTAGAATACACAATTGGATCAAGCAAAACAACTTCAGAAGATATCGATGAATTAGTACCCGATTGTGGTTTCGAACTCAAAGTCGAATTGATTGGAAAAGATGTATCTAATGAAAGAGTTAATTGAACAGTTCCAGCTGGAGAATGAAAAAGATCAGTGGAAGAAAGACTATAATCTTCAGTCACTTTTCCTTTACCAAAAACTTTAGAAATTGGAACCAAAGCAAAGCCTAAAAGTTGATCTTCTAAGTGATTTCTTGACCTACTAAACATCCAAATCTCACATTTTAAAACAGCATCAATTTGAACAATCTTCACCCTTAAATTTTGATTGAAAATTGGATTTTTTCCACCTTTATTGATGATTCTTGTGGAGAAGGTTTCATCAGGGTTGTAAGTAAGAGAGAATTTTGCATACACATCTTGATTATCATATATGCATATGTTATGAATATTCTTAGCATGATGAACATATATATCAAGAAAACCTGAAAACTCAACATCATCATCATTATCATCTAAATGGTTCATCTTGTTTGAGTTTGGATTGTACCTGAAGGTGCTACTTTGATGACACTGATTGAATGAATTCATTCTAAACTAAGAAGCTTTGTTAGATGAATCTATGAAGTTTATTTCTATGATGGAAATAGAGTGATGGTTAAGGAACTTGCAGTGGTGAAGTAGGTGGAGAAATGAAGGATGAAGCATGAAAATGAAGTGGGAAAATTAAGATGACGTAATTGGTTAGTTGTATGCCACTTTTTTTTTGTTTGATTGATTTTACTCTTTCTATTGGAAATTCAGATTCCATGAAGTGGTAGGTTCTCGGATTAACGTAGTTAACTACATCGATAATCGTTGGATCAAGATTTAACAATATAGATTTCAAGCATAATTTTTTAAAACTAAACCAAAAATATGAAATTTAAAATCTATATTGTCCGATCTCGATCCAATGAGCATCAATCAATGTGGCTGATTGTGTTTATGGAAAAACCTGCTTTGTAGATAATCCAAATTCTTCTATTGGGTGGGCTGTAATAGAAGGTTTTCCTTTCATTGCTTTGCTTGACAATGTGTAGCTTTTAGATTCAATTACTCACTTGTTCCACCCACTAAGGGTATTGGTATCTATTGGAGGACCCACTTTGAAAACTTTAGTCCACTTTCCATGATGGAAACGTAGAAATAATGTGTTTTTACTTCTATTAACTTTTCATTATGTTTTAATTTATCACATAGTGCTTAAATTAAAGTAGAAACAAGGAAGAATGAATATTCAATTTGATCCTAGTCTTCAATATTATATACATCTTATAATGGTTATTTGAATTGTAAAATGTTAGTTAAATGGAAAATTCTTGTTTACCCATCAATAAAAGGTGGGTAATACTGCCCATGTTGAGTTGGATCAATCAAAACAATGTATTTATATAACATTAAAAATAATAGAAAACAAACAAATAACTTTGATTTGTGTCAACTCAGCATGGGTTGTGTTACCCACCTTTTATTGATGGGTACCCAAGTTGTCACCTAGTTAAATTCGTCATTTCATTAGTATATGCAAGGGAGTCTATTAAAAATAATGATATTAAATTGATAATGTCAGAGATGCATTATAAACTATGTTGATAACAACAATGAAGTATATTCAAAATATCAGCCTTTTATGTTTGGTTTGGGTTTGTCCCTTTAATTGTTTAAATGAATTGACAATTCAATATGTTGGGCTAGCTTGAGCAATGTTGAGGTGTTTGATGATCAAACATGTTTGCAAGTGTCAAATGTTTTGCAGAATTTGTGAATATTGTTTATATTCAAGTCGTTTCTAAATAATTTACTTGAGGATTATTTTGAACCACTTAATAAAACTTAAATACAACTAATATTAAACTATTTTCTAAAATCATTTATTATTAGCATTGATTTTGGCAACAAGTTCGCAATCAGCTTATAAAGAAAAATAAAACTCGAGCGCTTAGAGAAGATGACGCAGGTCTCTTCTAGCTTAACCAAGGTCATGGGTTCAAATCCATCATGGGTATGCAGCAGCATTAAAACTCTAAGAGTTTGCCGCCCATTTGGATCTCTCAAGACTCGAGGGATTAGTATCTGCAGTTACGCACAAAGAATACTTGGTCAACACCAAAAAAATATAAATAAAATAAAAAATAGGGGATGCAATCCATTTAGTGTATCGAGGTGAATTTTTCGAAATCACAGTGAGCCACCATTTTATCTTTTACAAACTTATGGTGGCTCACACTGGTTTCCGCAAACCCACCGTGTTACCAAACAAGCACTTATCTCACTGTTTATGTACATTCTTAGATATAAAACCTGTTCTTAATCAACATTGTAAGAACAGTTTTTCTTTAAGAATCAAGTTTTTAGCAATACAACCTATTTTTTTTTTCAATAAAACCAACAAAATTAAATCTGTTGTACAATTATTAAATCATCACAAGGAAATTATGTACAGCTTAGAGATGCATTGACAACTTATTGAAAGCCTAAATTGTTCAATGATACCGTGAGTTAAGGATTCCACCAACAAAGCCATTATTCTAAAACAGCTTCCCCACATTCTATCACATGCTTCACAGAGCACAGAAACAATGTACAAGTAAAAGAAAATATGTAAGAAAATGTAAATAAAGAAAAATAAAATATTTAACTTCAAGGAAGGATGCTTCGGTTGAATGAATTAAATTAGAATCAGTTCCTATTAAACCTTGCCAAATATTGCTGATGTTTTGCTTCAGCTGCTTCCCTTGTCAATGCCCTCTTCGCTCGTCTCCCTGTCATACGTTTTGAATGCTCTTGGTCTTTCTTTTTTGGCTCGCGTGATAAACTTGCTCCTGAGTCCTGGAAGCTTGGTCAATGGACCGGCCGAGCTTCTTGCACTCGGCCTTTACATAATTGTTGTCTCCCCATCTACGGTCGCCAATCCAAACACTGGCCGAACCAGCATAGTAAATCTCATCATCTAGATCACCATTAGCTTCTTCATATTGATAATAGTAGTCTTCTTTTTCTTCATTGATATCTTCATCAATCGAACACTCTTCAACAGTTAAAGGCTTGAACCACTTGGCTCAAAGTAGTAGGCGAACACTTTCCTCAAACATGTAATCTTGAATACTGTCAAGCGTAAAAAGTCAAGCATTTAGCACACACAATTTAAGCTACTTCTCTGAATTAAGGATGCATTTACATTATTGTACGAGAGAAATTGAATTGTCAAAAAGAAACTAATGCAAAACTTAACCTACAAAGTTGTATAATTGGGACAACAAACTAAGTAGTTTAACTATATTATTTGTTTGACTTGCTTTCTAGTACTTCAAAAGTTCGTGTTCGCGGAGAAGGTACTATTTTATTGAACATAATTGAAAGAGCTGATAACTTTGACAAAAACACAACTGTTAAACATCTAAAACAAGATTGCAATTATCTAATTACTCAGAATACTTTTGGGAGTCCAAACCAATTTAAAAAAATATAAATTATTGAATTGGCAAAAAAGGAATTCAACCAGACATTAATAGCCCAGGTATATTTCCAAAATAGATTTTAGGTCCAATCCATCAGGTATCTCCTATAATGCTCTTCGACCAATTCCTTTGCAATATTAACAAGATGACTAGCTCAACTTCCTTTGATTAACATTTCAACAAGCATTAGCATGAACTGAATCAGAGATAAAAACCAAAATGAAAAGTAATATTACCTTCCATCAAGTGTGCGATGAACAGTTAGGAACTCAAATGGATGTTTGAACTGAGGGCAGGTAACTTTCTGACTGTATGTCGCCCAATGAAGGATGCATGTTACATTGCACAAAAATAAAGCATTACCAATTTACCATTAACAACAAGTACATATCACACCTAAAAAATCTCTAAACCTCAAAACAGCTATTAATTATACATTATAGTTTAAAACTAAACAAATATACATCAGAACGTCACTTATCTCAGAAGAAAATATCACAACAATTTAATCGGATTCCCTCAAGGGAAATCAAATGAGGTAATTGCATGGCTACGTGAAAAGACTTCCCGCCAAAACAGTTGCGATTTTCCTTTTTGGGTATATAAAAATTGAACTGAAAGGATATGGTGATAATAATGCCTAGTATTGCCAACTATGCTAACCGTAATTAGCTGAAAGGATTATGCAAATCATATAAACCTCTTGCTTCAGTCTGAGTAACAACTCAGATCCAGATCTATTCATGGTTCAAACCTATATGTTTTTCAATCAAACAGAAGCAGAACCAATACAAACCAGGTCAATTTGATTGATGTAGTCATAGATTTTTCATGCCCTTATCACGACCTATATGCCCCAACCATAAATTCCGTCGTAAATTCTTGATGTAGCCATTTCAGTAATGAACAGATGTCATGTGCATATGTGAAGTCCTAACGAATATCATATCAAAGCTAGACATATTGTAAAACTATTCATGTCTTCATCTAAGAACTTAAACTCTTAAAAGACTTCATCCTAACATGGGAACAGACACTCTGACCAAAATAGCCATGATGAAATCAATGCATGTTACCACATTCTTCTAAATAAAAGTTGAATTTCAGCAAATGTTATAAATGAGCTTGTCAATTGTTCAGGATTAAAATCCAAAGGGGTTTTGCATTATGCAACCACAATTAAAATCAAAAGTGGTTTTGCATTTTGCAACCTCAAAACAGAACAGATTATAAATGATTACATTGCTCATTTGTGTCCCCCAATCAATCTTGTGGGAATCTATAATGCTTAATCCATATACTAACTGAACTATTATAAGGCTTTGCTTTACTTGTGGAAAATTGATAAAGAACTAATAAATTGATATTATACAAGTTCACTCTAGACATGTTATAGATTTTAAAATCTCATGCACAAGAGTTTAAAAGCAAACAAATTTACATTTAGTTCAAGCTCAAACAAGAAAAATTAACATCTAATGTAATGCTTGTTTGTTTTTGCGGTGAAATTGGCAAGAAATGTACGTCTATCTTGAAGCCACTCTTTCTGACTTCTATTTTTCAAGTTGGCAGTGCTACGGAACATGCTTAATAGTAGTTGGATGCCAAACCAAACATACAAGTAGTGTTTTTCTCTAAATTAGTTTCACAAGAAAAGACACTTCCACTGATCCATATCCAAGAACACAAAATATAATTGAAAATCTAAATCAATCCAAAAGAAATTGGAAACTAAACAATATATTATAGGTCAGCAAGAAAACATGATTTCCATACACTTAATTCCAAAAGTAACAGAAAGAGATGTTTCTTTAATCTTTACCAGTAAGCATGCTTGAAACCTTTTCTACAAGAGCAGTTTCTTATACAAACAGATGACACATATTCTGCAATCCTTTCCAAATCCAACATAATGATTTTCTTCTTCTACACTACCATTTCACCTCTGCTTAAAAAATTAAACAACAGAATCGAACACAATATCATCTATTTGAACCCTAGAAAAAGAACATAGAAAAAAAATTCCCAAAAATAAACAATATTATTATCAAGGTGTTAAAAACAGCTCTGTTATCGCAAAAAACAGTCACGACAAAAAAGTATAGGTGGTTGCCAGTATTGTATTTCTCCATTTTAACATAGAGAACATGGTGAATAAGACTATTATTGCCAACTATGCTTATATGGATACATATTTATTGGGTTATTTTGATTGAATTTTATGAATGTGAATTACAGATACTTGGTTTTGGGGAAAACAAGTTTCCATTTAGGCCTACTAGACCATGCTACTGCTCTTCTCCAAATCGGAAAAAGCTTCAATAGAGCTGCATTCCACTGCAAGAGCTCGTCTTAGTCCGACGACCGCTTCTTTGAATGTAACATACCGTTCTCCGACAACACCATTTCAAGGCAATCAATAACCACGCCATCTCAAAGCCCTCAAACTGAATGTGAAATTGTAAACCAACTCCTTAAAAAGATAAAATTCCGTCTTTGTAAATGTGCTACCGCAATCGCTGCCTTTGATGCCGGACTTTACTCAGAATCCATCCGACACTTCTCAAAAGTCATAGACAGTTGCGGCACTCCTCAAGCGTTCCTTGTTGAATGCTACCTGCTCAGAGCCTTAGAGTTTCATTCAGCAAGTACAATTACTGATTGTACAGAACGTTGTCATTGGAACCCAAATGTTTCCATGCACCTGCAGAACATCTATTTTAGAAACTAATCATTGCTACCAGGATTGTCGTCACGATCTTGAACACTTAAAGTTTCTATACAACATGAATTTGCGTGATCGTAAACTCTATGTTGATCATGTATGGAAACCCTACAACGTTCGCTATAATGAGATTCCTCGGAAGACTGACGCCATAACAACGGAAGTTGAACAGCTGAAACGAAAAGTGGACAATGCTGAAAAGTTTAATATGGATTACTATGCTTTGATGGGGTTGCCGTGTGGGTGTGATCAATCAGAATTGGAGAGGGCCTACTGCTTGCTTGATTTGAGGTATAAACCAGAGGCAGCCATACGTTTCATCACAATGCGAACTTGCTGATGAACAGGATGTTCATCCAGTTAAGCATAGAGCGAGGATGTCTATTGATTTTTTCTATAAATTACATCAGAAAGAAAGGGTATTCAAGTGTACATGTAGGTGCAAATATCACACCCACGTGGCAACCCCATCAAAGCATAGTAATCCACATTAAACTTTTCAGCATTGTCCATTTTTCGTTTCAGCTGTTCAACTTTCGTTGTTATGGTGTCAATCTTCTCATGAATCTCATTATAGTGAACGTTGTCGGTTTTCTATACAAGATCAACAAAGAGTTTACGATCACACAAATTCATATTGTATAGAAACTTTAAGTGTTCAAGATCGTAACGACAATCCTGGTAGCAATGATTAGTTTCTAAAATAGATGCTCCAGCTTCAAGAGCATGGAAACATTTGGGTTCTAGTGACAACGTTTTGTTACAATCAGCTATTGAATCAACAATTGTACCTGCTGAACGGAACGCTAAGACTCTGAGCAGATAGCATTCAGCAAGGAACGCTTGAGGAGTGCTGCAACAGTCTATGACTTTTGAGAAGTGTCGGATGGCTTCACAATAAAGTCCGGTGTCAAAGGCAGCAATAGCGGTGGCACATTTACAAAGTTTCACATTCAGTATGAGGGCTTCGAGATGACGTGGTTATTGGTGGCCTTCAAATGGTGTTGTCGGAGAACAATATGTTACATTAGAAGCGGTTGTCAGACCAAGACGAGCTCTTGCAACGGAATGGAACTCTAGCGAGGCTTTTTCCGGTTTGGATAAGAAATGTTGCATGGTCTAGTAAGCTTAAATGGAAACATTTTTTCCCCAAAACAAAGTATCTGTAATTCACATTCATAAAATTCAATCAAAATAACCCAATAAATATTTATCCCCTGAAAGGATATGGTAATAGCAATGCCTATTATTGCCAACTATGCTAACCTTAATTAGCTGAAAGGATATAATACTATTATAAAAGAAAAGTAATAATGCAGTTCATATAACCCACATGCTTCAGTCTGAAATGTGACAGTGAGGCAATTTCTTTAACAGAGAAAGTAAGATCAAAAGGAATGGAAAAAATAACAAAATATGTCCTAAGAAACAACTCAGATCCAGATCTACTTACATTTCAGACCTATATGCTTCTCAATCCAACAGAAGCAGAACCGATACAAACCAGATCAACTTGATGTAGTCATAGGTTTTTCATACTCTTATCATGACCTATATGCCCTAAGCATGAACTCTCGTAAATTCTTGAAGAAGTCGTTTCAAAAATGAACAAATGTCATGTGCATATGTGAAGTCTAACAAATATCATATCAAAGCTAGACATATTGTAAAACTATTCATGTCTTCAATCAATCTTGGGAAACTATTCATATCAAAACTATTCATGTGCATATGTACCCAAATATCATTAAGTGTTTTTCCCTAAATTAGTTTCACAAGAAAAAACACTTCCACTAATCCATATCCAAGAACACAAAAACTATTACTGAAAATCTAAATCAATCCAAAAGCAATTGGAAAATAAACAATATTTCTTTACCAGTAAGCATGCTCGCATCCTTTTACGAGAGCAGTTTCTTATACAAACAGATGACACATATTCCGCCATTCTTTTCAAATCCAACATGATGATTCTCATATTCTCTACTACCATTTTCACTCTGTACATCAATAACATAAAAAATTAAACAATAGAATTGAACACAAGAATATCAATTCGAACCCTAGAAAAAGAACATAGAAATAAAAAACAATCCCAAATTGGTAGCTCAAAATAAACAATATACAACAATAAATAATATTATTATTATCAAGGTTTTAAAAAACAGGTCCATTACCACAAAAACAGCCGCGACAAATAGGTAGTGAACAAAAGTCACAGAAACGACCTCGACAAAACCCCGCTATGCGACGGTGAAATGGTGTTACTGCCGCGGCAAACGGTGTGGAAGAAATTTATTTGGGGTTAGTTTGATTTTTAAAAGAAACAAATTCATTAAATAATTACATTATGAAATAGTTTGTACTAGACTAGATCATATATAGGAAACTACGGATTTGGATTAGGGATGGCAATGGATACCCATGAGTAGGGTACTTCAGCACTCTTTTTCATACCCGCGTTGATAAAATGTACTTATATCCGAGTTGTACCCTCGTGGACAACAACTTTAATGCCCTTCTTCATATCCTATGAGCACTTAAGTGTTCATACATGTACCTATTACCAGCACTTTAACTATGAAAAGACAATAAAAACATCACAATTGAAATAAAAATATGGTCCAAAAGTTTTTCAATAAACTCATAAAATAGCACGAATCATAGTATTTAGCCAAATAAAAACATCCAAAATATCTCTCAAAAATTGTACACTAGTAGGAGGGAACATTTATTGTATCAAGTAGTTTTTAGGTTTAGGTTTAGGCTTAAATAAATTAATTAATTAATTATACAACAAAAATAAATAAATTATTTATCATATTATATAAATATGTATATGTGGGTTGTGGGGCTGGGCAGTATAGTACCCTTACCCGTGCCCATACCCATTTAAATTTGCGGGTAATTACCCGGACCCAAGCCCGAACCCATGAAAGCGGGGTTTTACCATACTCATTGCGGGTATTTTTTGCGGGTGCCCATCGGGTCTGGGTACAATTGTCTTCTCCTTCTCCATTTAGAGCACGTTTGGTGTACATGATATGATAGAGATATGATAGAATATGAAACTGGATAAGGATAGGAAATGATATGGACATGATAATCATTTATCTTATCACATGTTTGTTGCACACATGATAACAAACATAATATCATATATATCACAATTAAATAACATAATTAACCTTGTAGTTAATTATAATTAAGCCATTATTAATTAGATACAAAGTTATTATTGTCAATCGTCTTCTTCCTTTTTTTTAGGGGTGCCATAATCTTCATTCTTAAAGTACAATTAAAAAAAATCATGGCTTCTTCAATTAAAAAAATTGTTTGTTGTCTTCTTCCTTCTTCAATTACAAAGTTCTATCAAAACCCCTTTGTGTAACCTGTAAAAAAATCATACACCAACAGCAACCTATAAAAAAATTACAATTACAATTCAAGCTCTTAACCAAACTAATTGTTGTCTCTGTTGAAAATAATACAAAATTCTAAAACTCTCTGTTTCATCTCTTTTCAAATTTGACTTGAATACAACATAAACAATCAAAAAAGAAACAAACAAACAATTAAGCAGATTGAGGAAAAAGTGATTGTAGGGTGCAATTCGGGTCAGATCTGTAACAAATAGAAGAGATGAAGTTGAAGAGTTATGGAGAAAAAGGTAGAGGTCGATGGATGGAGAGAATAGAGAACATGAACGATGAATTGAGAGAGGGCAAAATAAGCATTTTAGTGTTAATCATGATAGGATAATTCTTACCCACCAAAAACTAAGGATAAAAATAACAAAGGAGCGATAGGATATGATTAGTAATAGGTTTTATTTATCATATCCTATTAGTGCACCAAACAACGGATTTAGATAGGATATGATATTTTTATCATATCCTGTCTCTTTATCATGTGCATCAAACGGACCCTTAATGTATTTCTCTATCTTAATATTTTCTCACTCTTAATCTTTTTTTTCTCTCTCTTGATCTTCTCTCTAAAATTTATAGAGAGAAAGATACAAAATGGAGAAGGAAGGAGAATGAGAGAACGAGAGGAGAGGAGAGGAAATTATATAGGAATAGAAAGCAAACGGACAACAAACTAACCCAATTCTCAAACACAACATCATGTGTCAACAATACAAGTACAAAAGAGAGAAAGAGAGAATAACAAAGGGACTAACAAAGACGGCTATAGTTTCATAAAATATTACTAGTTTAACATTACAAAAGGTTATAAGAGAACATATAATAAAACTTAATCGACTCTAACTTATTAATATAAAGGTTCAATAGCTTAAGCTCAATACTTTATGATGCATCAACAAGAAACATTGTGAGTTTGTGAAACAAAATATAAAAAACATACTAAATAATATAATGTTTTAACACTACGCCTTAAGTTGAAGCTTACGAAGCTACAAATTAACCCAAAAAAATAAATCAAATCAGTTGTTAACAGAACCAATGGAGAGCAGCAACCAAAGTGAATTGTCATCGTAGAGAGCAGCATGAACCATCACCATCAACCAGTCAAAGAGATAACCATCCAAACAGAAGAACCAAATCAAACCTAACAAAAGAACCAAGTCAAACCAAACCAAACAAAAGAACCAGTAGATAGAAACAACCACATAGAAGAACCTATAGAGCGAGAAGCAACCAAACAGAAGAATCAATAGGGAGAAGTGTAATGTGTAACAACCATATTTTTAGAATTTATTTATTTAATTATTTTATGTGTGCTTAATTGTTTATTTTGGTGATTTATTGAATTTTGGGAGTTGAAGGGTATTTTAGTAATTTGAGGGGCAGTGGCATAATTGTAATATGTTAGAAATTCAGAATTTGAAAATAGTGGTGTATAAGTAATGAGGGGGGTTAAGTGTAGTAATTGTGTAGAGAAAATAATTGTGAGTTAATTGTGACTAAGCCCATTAGTGGGAATAACCTAGAAACTTATTATAAATACATTAGTTGGTGGTGGTGGTGACTTAGGTTAACATTTCACAAAAAAATTTGAGAGAGGCTAGAGAGAGAAAGGGAGAAGAAGCTTGGAGGAGAGGAAAAGCTAGAGCACCAAGAGGAGAGGGGAAGATTCCATAAGAAGTAGCAAGAGAAGTGAAGAAACTAAGGTAAGAGAGGAGATTATGATTATCATAAGGGTTTAAGATGCAATTGCGTGTTTAGGAGCTTTTAGCTGATAGCTTAATTTCATGAATTATGATTAATTTAGTTGATTTCCGTGCTCTTTGTTGATGACTGAATTAAGTATATGTTAAGTTGTTGTTTTCATGCTTTTACTTCATCAAAACTCATGGTTGATTATATGGTTTGTGAACTTTGTGAAATTTGTGAAATTTGGTGAATTTGATGAGAAACATGATAATTGGTGTTGATTATGCTTAATTGAGTTGATTATGAATATGATTATGTGTTTGGGTTATGAAATCGTGAAGTTATGCTATTTGGGTTAAGTTAGAATTGTGGTTGTTGTTGTTTATGTGAAAATTGCTTAATTTGGTGAATTTGAGTGAATTGTTGATATAATGGATTTTAAGTTGATTCATGTTGTTAATTAAGTGATTATGAATATGTTGATATGATTAGAAGGTTGGAATTGTTGCTGTAAAGTTTTGTTTTGGATTTTAAGTTGTTTTGGGAGAAAGCGGGTTTTTGAGATGAACTTTGATTTAATCCAATTAAGTTGAGTTTAAGTGATTAAGGTTAAGTTGTTTTAAGCCATTATATGTGGTAGGTGATAGGGTGTGTCTCGTTTTAGGTTTTGGGACGGATTTGGTGCGAATTGGGTCGAAAACGATTTTGAAAAACGGTATAATATGATTTGTATTGTATGGATGTATTGATTTGATAATGCAATAGTGACGATGTGGAGATACGTTATATGATGGAGTGAATTATATAACAGCATGATGAGTGCATTGTCGAGTCTATTCGTGGTGTCCATGCATACATAGTCATTTGAGCTGTGAATTGATGATAACATGCCGAGGGTTTTGATAATCCAACATGCCGAGGGTTCTAGTAATCCAACATGCCGAGGGTTTTGATAATTCAACATGCCGAGGGTTCTAGTAATCCAACATGCCGAGGGATCCGATATCCAAACTTTGGTACCACATGCATTTAGTGTCGTGTTAGGCACATTGCATGAACATGATGAGTCATATGTGGAAATGTTTGGTGTGAACTTGTGCATTTATGTGGTAAATGTATACTTGATATTACTGATGACGTGGTAAATGCTTTATGCTAGAATTGGTGATGAGACATGAACGATGTAAAATTGAGTTGATTATTTATTGAAGACTTATAGACAAGTTGATATTATATGTTGATTACTTATAGATGAGTGATATTTATCTGTTGATGAATTATAGATGAGTTGATGATTATCTGTTGATGAATTATAAATGAGTTGATGATTATTCGTTGATGATTTATAGTTGAGATTATGATTTAATTGCTGATGATGTATAATTAAATTGGTAATTATATAATGATGAGGGTATGCTATGATTTATGAATTATGTATGAGTAATAACCAGACTTTTTGAATTGATGAATCTTGAGTGTTTGATATATGATTGAGAATTGTAATTGAAATTATAATTGAATATGAATGTGATATTTAAGTTGAGTTATGTAACCAGGCTTGTTTATTTAAATCTATATGTGAAGATTGTTGATGTTGCTTGCCTTACATACATGTGTTTATTATCCTCTTATGTTAAGCATATATCTTACCCTCCAATGACTTTATTGTCGCCTCATCCTTGGGTGAATCCCTCATGGATGTAGACGTGCATGTTGAGGAGTAGATATTTCCGTGAGTATGTCGAGGACGGCTTTGCCTACTCGAGTTTATCTACTTTGGAGTCTAGCATTAGGAGCTCTGATTAGGACTTGGGGGTTTTGTTTATGTTTTGCCATGTGATCTTAGGATCAAACTTTGTTGAGATTTTATTCTGATTTGTATGTTATGACCGAGACATGACATTTATGAGTCGTTGATGATATTATTCCGCTCTGCTATGAGAATGTTTAATGAAATTAATATGAGAAGTATGTTGAAGTATTAATGTCCCGATATGTGAAATATGCATGTTTTGTCTGTTTAATTATGTTCTCGGGTTCGGGGCGTTACACAATGCAATCAATCTGAAGAATCCATAAGGGGAGAAATGCAATCAATCAGAAGACTCAAAAGGGGGAGAAGTGCAATGCAATTAATCAGAAGAATCAATAGGGGGGAAGTGCAATCAATCAGAAGAATCAGAAGGGGGAGAAGTGCAATCAAACAAAAGAATCAAAAAGGAAAGAAGTGCAATGCAATCAATCAGAAGATTCAATAAGGGGAGAAGTGCAATTAATCAGAAGAATCAAAAGGGGAAAAAGAAACCAAATTGTGAGTACTTAACTCACCAAACAACCAAATTGTGAGCATTTGACTCACCAAACAACCTAAGTGTGAGCACTCAACTCACCAAACAACCAAAATGTGAGCACTCGACTCACCCAATAACCAAATTATGAGCACTTGACCCACCAAACAAACAAACAAATCAATTGTGAGCACTATCTTGACTTACCCAACAACCAAACAAATTGAATCAAACGAAACCAAATCAAATTGAACCAAACTAAACCGAACAAAACTAAACCAAGACAAATTGAAGAACCAAAACAAATCGAACCAAACAAACCAAGACAAGCTGAACCAAAGCAACCAGAGACAGATAGAGACGAACAACCAATTAACTGAACATAAACACAAAGAAATACACAAAGACTAATAAAACCCACAAACAGAGAACTAGACTCAAATAAATAAACCAGAAAAAACAAAAAAGACTGATTGAACATAAAACTCAAACAAAAAGAACCAAAACAAATCACTTTACCACTTTCATATGACAACTTTATTGCTACTCGTTCATATGTTTCTATCACTGAATCTTTGCAAATACTTTTATGCATAACATGAATACCAATAATTAGGGATAACGTAAGTGCCACGACTGGATCTTACCAAGAGAAAGAAACAAATTCAAAATCCAAAATCTTCTCACCAACAACAAGTTTCCGGCCACCATAGCACACAAGCTCCAAAACCGATAATACAAGGATCACACAACACCAACTCATGATTACCCAAACCAAACCCAACAAATGACACATAAAGAAAAGAACAATCCTCTGCAACCAAGTAAAATGGATCACGCACACAAAGGCAACATAAATCTTCAATTAAACAATATTCCACGTTCTTGTGCTTTTGGGAACACAACAGCCTCGTCAAATTGAATCAATCGTTAAAGACCAAACACATCCCCAAACTCTTTGGGAATTCAATAGTGGAAGAGACAAATAGTTCAAGGCGGAGCAAACCATTCTCTTGATACCAAGTTAACAATACAAGTACAAAAAAGAGAAAGAGAGAATAACAAAGGGACTAACAAAGACGGCTAGAGTTTCATAGAATATCACTAGCTTAACATTACAAAAGGTTATAAGAGAATATATAAGAAAATTGCTCTTTCCCCATACAAAATTGTTCACTCCCACATGAACTGACCAAAATACTCGCAGCGTGAGTTAACTCACGTTCAGTATACTCCCACCTGAGTTAACTCACTTCAGTATACCCCACGTGAGTTAACTCACGCTGGTTGCCTCACTTGCAATTGATCTTTGCAAAAAAAATTGTGGTTGTTGAGTATGGATTTGACAGATTAAGCTAATAAATGTTGGTGCATACTTGTTGTGACTTATATCCCAACATGTGGGAAGAAGCTAGTTAATTTCAAAATTAGAGATCAAGCATGATAGAAGTTCTTTTGAAAGTAATACATGATAGAAGTTCTGGAATATTGAGATCAAGCATGCAAAATGATAACGTGTGTATAAAATTTAATTTCCAGATAACTAGTACTAGTTCTCATTCAGATGGACCAATTTTAAATAGTAGTTGTGCTAGTAGAATGCACCACAACAATGAACCTAAGGAGGGCTTGAGCTTCAGCATTTGCAAAACGCTGGTGCAGGTAATCATTCTGTTTTTCAAATTTATATGAATAGTTCCTTTGTTTAAATTTTTGTTGATAAGCACCTCTCCACACCTTTGACAAAGTATGTGCTGCTTCGTTGATTAATTGTATATTGACACAATTTTGAAGTTAACTAGCTTCTTCCTACGTGTTGGGATATAAGTCACAACAAGCATGCACCAACATTTATTAGCTTAATCTGTCAAATCCATACTTAACAACCACAATTTTTTTTGTAAAGATCAATTGCAAGTGAGGCAACCAGCGTGAGTTAACTCACGCTGTGGTTCAACGTGGGTTAACTCACGTGGGGGGTATACCGAACGTGAGTTAACTCACATGGGAGTATACCGAACGTGAGTTAATTCACGCTGGGGGTATTTTGGTCAGTTCATGTGGGAGTGAACAATTTTGTATGGGGAAAGAGCAATTTTCAATATATAATAAAACCTAATGGACTCTAACTTACTAATATAAAGGTTCGATAGCTTAAGATCAATACTTTATTATCTAACACTATGGACGTAGAAGATTTAATATTGTCATGCATGACTTTTTAAGAAACTAAGTTACTATACACTATGATAGTATAAATAATTTTAATAAGATATGTGGAATGTTGTAATTAATTCACACTGCGACAATCACAATCCGTACAAAACATTCCTAACGGTCTAAATCGCACGCATTTCCATTCAAATTGCTAAACCTAATCTCATTGTCCATTCGGTCGATTTCTCCTCTCACCGGCGGCGAGATTTGTAACACCCTGATTTTTAATATTGGTTTATTAGTATTATTATTTAGAATTTTGTCTGTTTAGTGTTTTCAAATAAAATGTTGTTGGATTGTGGTATTGAGTGGATAGATGGGTTAGTCAGTTATTGAAAAATAAGATATTATGAAAAAATAAGGAGAAAAAGGATATTTTTAGTAATTAAGAGAGAATAGAGGTGTATTAGTAAATAGGGGGTTTATGTAAGTAAGTTAAGTAGTGTTTTAATTAAATAAATAGAGGGAGGTGTAAATAGTGGAGCTGGATAATTACAATAGAATTAGTAACCAAGCCCATTAAACATGTTAGAAAGTTATGAGAGAAACCAAACCCAATAGGAGGTTATAAATAGAGGAAAGTCTTAAGAGAATTAGGTTAGAACACATAAAGAGCAAAATCGAGAGAAGAGGTAAAGAGGAACTAGGGTTGTGAAGAGAAGAACAGAAGGAGGCAAGGAGAGAAGCTTGAAGAGAGACTCAACCATGGACGTTGCTAGATTTGGTGATTTTTGAGGTAAGGGGGGAGTCTATTCACATAAGGGTTGTATGAACATATGTGTAGTGAAAAGTTTGTGTTTTTCTTCCTTGTTTTCATGATCTTTTGATAAATTCATGTTAAATCCGTGCTCTAATTTGTTGTTGTAGTTTTGGGTATGTTCTTATTTCTAAATTTCTAAATTTATGAAGTTGGTGTGCTAAATTCGTGGTTCAGTTGTGGTTATGTTGTGTTTTAAGTTTTATATGTTAAAGTGTGTAAAAATCATAAAATTCAATGTATGTTTAATGTTTTGATATGTTATAAGTGCCAAATTAAAGCATAATAATCATGGGTATTGTTTATATATCGCTTTGGATTGCAAAGTGAACTGTAGATCTTACCATTTAGGCCTTAGGGCCCTACAGACAAGGGCTTGAACCCTTAGAGTAAGGTTGGGCGCCCTCCAGAAGGGCACAAGGCCCACCTGACAGTCATATAACTTTAGGGAACTTTTCTAAAAAGATACCCTCTGGTGGCACCCTCAGCAGCCTATGAGGGCCCCCTAGTCATGGTTTTGACCCTTTACGATTTGGGCCCAAAACCATGACCGGATAGGCCCAAACTGAGGCTACAAATAGTAACCTTGGGATCATTTGTTGGAACAAAATGTGTTTAACAACTCTCTTATGAATTAAGGGGGAGATTGTTGAAACATTATGTGCAAACATATCATTCTTTATGGTTTTGATGATAACAAAGTGTTAAATGGAAAATTGGTTATTTGCTAATGCTTTGTTCAAGTAATTTCAGAACCACGTGTTTAAAGATCAAGAAACTAATAATGGTTATGAAAGAACAAGCTTAGAGCAAGAAAGGAAAGCTAAGAAGCAAGTTGCAAAGCTGGAAAAGTGCTCCTGAAGTAGTGCTCCTGAAGCTTGAGTCTGAAGGCAGCTTCTGAGTCTGAAGGCAGCTTCTGATGGGTGCGTCTGAAGAAGTCAACGAAAAGTCAGCGTCTGAAGAAGTCAACAAAAGTCAACTTCTGAAGCCAGCTTCTGATCCGTACAAAGGCAGCTTCTGATGCACTGTTCACACAGAAGCTTCTGAAGCTGATGTGGCATGAAAAACAACTGGTACTGTGCGCATTTAATGCCTGGATGTGTCAGAGCAACCCAATGGAACAGTTGTCTCCCTGACTCAAACATTCCCCAGCTTTTAAGGTAGGCAAGTTCAAAAATGGCTGCTGCTCTGTTTTCTGCAGAAAGCTCAGCACACATTTTTAGTCTATCCTAGCTCAAATTGCAACGGCTCTTTCCTCAAATCAAGCAAATCTTCAACAGCTCTATTTTCTCTATAAAAGGAAGAAGATTTGAAGAAGAAATTTGTCTAAGACTCTTGAAACAAATTGCTGAACCTGTGCTCTGTTTTCTGCTGTAAAATCTCACAAGTTCAAAATCTCTTAGAAATTCTTTTAGTTTCTGTAACTTAGAATTTCTTAAGGTTAAGAGTCTTAACCTGTGTTGTATTAAGAGAACACCTCTGATATTTTATCAAGTGTTCATCCCAAACTCATTTATTTGTAAACCAGTTTGGTCCCTAAAGTCTCAGTTTGTATACTGAGCAATTGTAACCTCATTCCTTTGTGGTCTGAGTCAGAAGTCTCTTGACTTAGTGTCTTGAGCATTGGAAGCCTCTTCCTTTGTGGTTGAGCATTAGAAGCCTCTTTCTTTGTGATTGAGCAACTGGACGTCTCTTCCTTGGTGGTTGAGCAAGTGTAATCTTCAGATTATAGTGGAACTCTCTTGTTGGAAAACAAGGGGACTGGACTACTTCTCACATTGAGAAGGAACCAGTATAAAACTCTGTGTGTCTCTCTTCCCTTCTCTTTTTAACTTGTTAATCGGCTGCATATACTTCTGATAATAGTTCAGAACCTGGTTCTGAACTAGTGTTAAGCTTTTGAAAAGAAAAGAACAAGTTTTTGAGTCACACAATTCAACCCCCCTTCTTGTGTGTGTTTTTCTCACCTTTAGTTGGTATCAGACCTCCGGTTCTGATATTAACACTTAACAGTGTGTCAGTCTTGATCCTGAGAAAAACATGTCTGATAATGAAGATTCACCTCCTCCTCCTCCACCTCCTCCTAGACATACTTCTGTTCAATATGACTATGGTACTGATGATAGAAAGTCTAGGTCACACAATAAACCCCCTATGTTTACTGGTGACCCAGAAAAATTCTCTTGGTGGAAGAGTAAAATGTACAATCATATTATTGGGATTGATGATTCACTATGGGACATCATAGAAGATGGAATCACAATTCCAGTGGATGAAGAAGGTGTTGCTGTCAACGGAAGAGCTCTGCGTGATGCAGAAAGAAAGATATATAGAAAGCATCACAATTTGAGAGGAATCATTGTGGATTCCCTACCTCACTCAGAGTATCAGAAGCTGAGTGACAAGTCCACAGCAAAGGCCATCTTCACATCCCTCTGCTCTAACTATGAAGGTAATAAGAAGGTTAGAGAAGCTAAGGCAAACATTCTTGTTCAGCAATATGAATTGTTCAGAATGAAAGAGGATGAAAATATTGAGACTATGTTCTCAAGATTTCAGACTCTGGTTTCTGGACTTCAGATTCTGAAGAAGAGTTATACCACAACTGATCATGTGAACAAACTCTTAAGAAGTCTGCCATCCAAATGGAGACCTAAGGTGACTGCTATTGAGGAAGCTAAGGATCTGAATACCTTAAGTATTGAGGATCTCATAAGCTCTCTCAAGGTTCATGAACTGGGACTCAATGAGGATGAGTCTGTTAGAGAACCAAAAACATTAGCTCTGAAGTCTAAAAGAAAGCCTGCTAAAGCTTTGAAAGCTATTGAATCTGAAGAAGAGTTTCCTGAGGGAAATTCTGATGAAGATTCAGATGCTGATGAGCTTGCAATGCTTTCTAAAAGGCTTCAGTATCTAATGAATAGAAAGAAAAAATTCTCTAACAGAAGCAGTAACTTTAGAGGATCTGGTTCTGGTCCAAAGAGGGATATTCAGAAGGAAAGCTGTTACAGCTGTAAGAAGCCTGGGCACTTCATTGCTTACTGTCCTGATCTTCAGAAGGAAAAGTTCAGGATTTCATCTTAACTGGATTCAACAGAACTAAAATTGCCTCTATGATGTATAATATGATCAGAAACAAAGGTGAAGGCATTGGCTATGATTCATTCAAACCTTCAAATGAATTAAACTCACCTTCATGTTCTGAAAATATTCTAAAAGGCAATGGTATATGCTTTGTGCCTGCTTCTGATAACTCTGAGAAGTTGAAAATGTCAGAATCTGAGACTAAGTCTGAAGTTCTGAACAGCTCAGACTCTGAGGCTTCTGAACCTAAGGGTAAGATGAAGGCAGATGTTAAAACCTTGCCTAAATCTAAACCAAAAAGTCCTAAGCCTAAGAGTAAGAGGAAATCAGACTCTGAACCTGAAAATGTTCAGAATCTGAAGTGTTCAGAACCTGGAACTAGTAAGTCTCAAAATCTGAATAAATCTGATTCAAATTTTTCAAAGACTGGGTTTATTAAAACTTCAAAATATGTTAAACCAGTTAATGTAAAACATTTTCAATCTCAGAATGTTAAGCAGAGCAAGCAAAAGCAAACCAATCAGTTTTCTGCTTCTAACTGTTTTAAGAAAGGCAAAACTGAAGCTTGCCTTGTGCCTGAAGTAAACAAAGTTAGAATTCTGAAGAGATCAGAACCAAAGTGCTCAATGGTTCAAACTCTAAAGGACTCAGAACCAAAGACCTTCAAGTCTAAGGTTCTGAAGAAATCTGAGTCCAAACCTTTGAGAACTCAGGTTCTGAAACTCAGACTTATTCAAGATACAAGGGCTCATATCCTAAGTATCAGAACAAGTCTGAATATCATAACTTCAGACACAAGTTTAAAAAGCCAAAACCTTTCAGGACTAACCCCAAAGGACCCATGAAAATCTGGGTACCTAAGTCTGAGATCATTTCAATTGCAGATATGCTTAACATCCAAAGAAAAGGAAAGGTCCTGGTACCTGGACAGTGGATGCTCGCATCATATGACAGGGGACAAGTCTATGTTCCAAACCCTAACTCTGAAAGAGGGAGGAACTGTGGGGTTTGGAGGAAGTCAGAAAGGAAAGATCATTGGTACTGGTAAGATAGGTAATTCTTCCCTGTACATTGATAATGTTTGGCTGGTAGATGGACTTAGACATAATTTACTTAGCATAAGTCAATTATGTGATAGTAATTATGAAGTACTGTTTAATAAGAACACTTGCACTGTAATCAACAATGAAAATAAGTCTGTAGTGTTCAGAGGCAGCAGGAAAAACAATGTTTACAAAATAAATTTTTCTGAATTGGTTCAGCAGAAGGTAGTTTGCCTTCTGTCTGTGAGTGATGAGAAATGGGTCTGGCACAAAAGGCTGGGACATGCTAACTGGAGACTCATCTCTAAGCTTAGCAAGTTACAGCTGGTCAGAGGCTTACCCAGCATTGATTATCACTCAGATGCTCTGTGCTCAGCATGCCAAATTGGAAAATTTTCTAAAACCTCTTTTAACTCTAAGAACATTGTTTCCACCTCAAAACCTTTAGAACTCCTTCACATTGATTTGTTTGGTCCTGTTGGAACAGCTTCAATCAATGGGAAGAAGTATGGACTTGTGATTGTTGATGATTACAGTAGGTGGACTTGGGTTAAATTCCTCAGAACCAAAAATGAAACATATGATGTGTTTTACAAATTCTGCAAACAAGTACAAACTGAAACTGATTTGAAAATTTTAAAAATCAGAAGTGATCATGGTGGGGAATCTGAAAATGAACCTTTTGAAATTTTTTGTGAAGATCATGGAATTCTCCATGAGTTCTCATCTCCTAGAACTCCACAACAAAATGGAGTTGTAGAAAGAAAGAACAGGTCTTTACAAGAAATGGCCAGAACCATGATCCATGAATCCAAAATTGCTAAGTACTTTTGGGCAGAAGCTGTAAACACAACATGTTATATTCAAAATATGATCTATATCAGACCTATTCTGAATAGAACAGCATATGAACTGTTTAAAGGAAGAAAACCAAGTATTTCTTATTTTCATCAGTTTGGTTGTACATGTTACATACTAAACAATAAAGTCTACCTAAAGAAATTTGATGCCAAGGCTCAAAAGGGTATCTTTTTAGGATACTCAGAGAGATCTAAGGCATACAGGGTGTATAATTCTGAAACACATGTTGTTGAAGAAGCTATACATATTAGATTTGATGATAAGAAGCCTGGTAATGAAATACCAGAGCTGGTTGAGAGTTTTGCAGATGTCAGAATCTCAGAAGAACCTTCAGAAGCTGAACCCAGTTCAGAGTCTGATGAAGGTTCAGAAGCTGAAAACAATGAAGAATCTGAGAAACTCTCTAATAAAGACACTACTCCTGAAGCTAACCAAGAGCAGCATGGTTCTGAACACATCCCTGATGGTTCTTCAGAAGCTAATCCACCCAGAACCTCATTCAAGTACAAGTCTTCACATCCTGAGGAGTTGATCATTGGAAACAAGAACAGTCCAAGGAAGACAAGATCAGCATTCACTCAGAATGAGTCTATGCTTGGCCTGCTATCCATGATTGAGCCTACAACTGCTGATGAAGCACTTGCTGATGATGGCTGGATTGTAGCAATGCAAGAAGAACTGAACCAGTTTCAGAGGAATGATGTCTGGGATCTAGTTGCAAGACCTGATCATAAGAACATCATTGGAACAAAATGGGTGTTCAGGAACAAGCTCAATGAACAAGGAGAAGTGATCAGAAACAAGGCTAGATTGGTAGCTCAAGGGTACAGCCAGCAAGAAGGAATTGATTACACTGAGACATTTGCTCCAGTTGCAAGACTGGAAGCAATCAGGTTACTTCTTTCTTATGCTGTTAATCATGATATCATCTTATATCAAATGGATGTTAAGAGTGCTTTCTTAAATGGTGTAATTTCTGAAGAAGTGTATGTAAAACAACCTCCTAGTTTTGAAGATGTTAAAAACCCAAATCATGTTTTTAAACTTAAGAAGTCCCTGTATGGTCTGAAACAAGCTCCCAGAGCTTGGTATGAAAGGCTAAGCAACTTCTTAATTAAAAATGGTTTTGTATGAGGTCAAGTTGACAATACACTCTTCAGGAAAACTGTTAAGAAAGAAATCTTAATTGTACAAATATATGTGGATGATATCATATTTGGTTCTACTAATGCCTCCTTTTGCAAAGAGTTTTCAAAGTTAATGCAGGATGAATTTGAAATGAGCATGATGGTGTTAGCCCATATTTTTATAAACTAAAAATATGCTCTCAACACGCATTAAATGCTGAAGGGAATCTTGTAAGATTCTATCGAATCGAAGAGCAGAAAGACTCTTGGAATTGTTCACAGGTTCAAGGGAATATTTACAAATACAAGGCTAAGACAAGAAAGAGGACTTCGAACCGTAAGGTAAATCGACCTAGCATATGATCGAATCGAAGCAACAGATTTCTGGACTTAGCACAATTCTGACAAACTTCACAAAACTCAGTTCGACTTCGAGCGATACAACCGTTCTAAGGAGCAGTTAAGTGCATGCAGGGTGTACGTGGCAGGACATTTGGCAGTAGGATAGTGTTCGACCGTTAGGGCAGTTTATTTTCGAAAGTCTATATATAGTAGGTTTTTAGTCAGAAACAGGGTCGCAATTCATTTATACAAAAATCCTGGTAAACTCAAAGTATCCATGCTATCGAGAGAAACGAGTGAAATGGGATCCAAGTATGAATCTGTGAACCATTCTTTTCTGTAAAGCACATTTTACAATTCTATGCAATTTACTTTTCATGTAAATTTATCTTTCAAGTACTTTAAGTTTCATATAAAGTTTAATGCCTCTCATTTAAATTCTATTCATTTATCTGTTTCGATCGAAACAAGGCATTTGTTTATCAAGAACTTGTTTTTCCTTGTTGCTTGCAATACAAGTGACTTTTACGTTTAACTCTCCCAAAACTACAATAAATGTTTATACGTAATGAACATTCAAACAGTTTAAAGAATTCAAACAAAGCACTATGCTCCTGAGATTCACTAGTTGGTCTCGCAAGTAATTAACCCAGACTAGCGGTTGTTTACCAAATTTCAACGTAAACAAATTGGCACGCCCAGTGGGACGTGTGCTTTAATTGAATCTTTTCTATCAAAAAACATTTTCGTTTGGATTTGCAAGTTTCTATTTGTGCATTCTTTCTGGAAATTGCGTTAGTGCATGTTCTTGAGGAGTGGGAAAATACTCCCTGAAATGGTTAGACCACCACCCAGAAATACAAACACAAATAATATGGAAAATGCAAATATGAATGATAACAATAATGTGTCAGCGCCTTTGAGTGCATTAAACACTTCGAGTGAAGTTACTGCGAATGTGACTGGAGCAACCATATCCGCTCCCAGTTCTTCGACAATGGACGTTACCATGCCTATCAATGTGTCAACAACGATGCCTTTCACCACTGCAGGCCCTGCAGTTTCGATACCCCAAAATGTAGGGAGCCAGTCATCCCCAGTAAGAGGGGGAGGCACAATTGGCTCTACGTTCAGTATGCCTTTTTCACAATATATGAATCAAGGCAACAGTAGGAATGTGCCATATGGTATGCCTACAGCATTGATGCAAGGGTTACAAACTAGCCCTTCATTATATTCAGAAACTGTGCCTGGCGTTTACTCGCCTACAAACCAACGATTGGCCTCCAGTTCTGTTAATCGAAATGCAGTGCCACCATTAACTAATACATCCTTGATGTCTTTAAGGCAACAAATGGATGAAAGTAATCATGATATGGTTAATATGTTGACACAACAAATTGGTACAGTGTTTAATCCTTTGATACAAAATACTAACCAGTCTTATCAATTGTTAGCCACCCAGATGGGTAGGATGGCTGATTTCTTTGGGGCTCCACATGTTCCTAATCAACCAGTCCCCCAGATCCAGAATCTAGCACCCATACAAAACATTCAAATACCAAATAATGCTATGGTGCCTATGCCCAATAACATAGTGGTACAGCCTAATCAAGGACAATTACAAATGGGTCCAATCGAACCACAGGTTCAACCACAAGTCCAACCACAAATCGAACCAAATCCAGGGATAGTCTTAGTAAATAGAAATCAAAATGCTGATGAAGTGGTTAGAAATGTCCAACAAAATAATTTAGGGGCACAAAATAACATAGAAAATTTGGTCGAGGCTATCTTAGTCCAAAATGGTTTGAATGTAGGTTTACATAGACCAAATTTTGTTTCTTCCTTGTCAGAATATGTGCTTCAGACTGAACTACCAAGGGGTGTCAAAATCCCAAAGTTCACTAAGTTCGCTGGTGACACTAGCGAATCAACTGTTGAGCACATTGCAAGATTTCTGACAGAAGCAGGAGACATAGCAAATAATGAAAATTTAAGGATGAAGTATTTCCCAAATTCTCTAACAAAAAATGCCTTTACATGGTTCACAACCCTCCCTCCACATTCCATACATAATTGGAATCAACTAGAGAGAGTTTTCCATGAACAGTTTTACATGGGACAATCAAAAATAAGCCTTAAAGAATTGGCAAGTGTTCGACGTAAAGCGCCTAAGTCAATTGATGATTATCTCAATAGATTTAGACTTTTAAAAGCAAGGTGCTTCACCCAAGTCCCTGAACATGAATTAGTCGAAATGGCTGCTGGTGGCCTAGACTATTCGATTAGAAAGAAATTAGATACTCAGTATTTGAGGGACATGGCTCAGTTGGCTGATAGAGTTCGACAAGTCGAACGACTAAAAGCTGAAAAGGCTAGAAATTCTAAATTTCATAAGAGGGAAAAGGTTGCATATGTCGAAGCAAATGACAGTGACCAAGAGTTCGATATCACTTATGAAGATATCAAAGACAATGAGGTTGATTTAGCAGAATTAAAACCTGGACCTCCTTATGTCTGTAAACTCCTTAGACCTTCGAATGGGAAAAATCCTGTTGAGCCTAAAAATGATAAATTTGTGTCTAAAACTTATACATTTGACATAACCAAATGTGATGAAATATTTGATTTATTAGTCACAGATGGCCAGATTATTGTTCCTAAAGGCTTAAAAGAACCCCCAATTGAACAACAAAAGAAAAGGGGTTATTGTAAATTTCATAATTTCCTTGGCCATAAAACCTCACGTTGTATTCTTTTCAGGGATCTGGTCCAAAAGGCTCTCAATGAAGGGAGACTCAAATTTGGTGAGAAACCAAAGACCACTCAGGCGAATGTTGAAACACCTAAAGCTGTTGAAACTCTCTATGCGGAACCTCAAGGAATAATGATGGTCGAAGCCATGGAGGTGTCTCAGGTGCAAGTTCAAGACATATCTGAAGAAGACTACAACGAAAAGATGAAAGTTGTGTATCCTCAGACTGAAGAGGATTTGATCGATTTCTTGAACAGATGCAAACTCGAAAACAAGAACGTAATGCTGTGTCCTCGCTGCAGTGCAGTATGTGATAGAGAGGCTAATGAGGGCCTCAAGAAGTACCAAGTTGTCAACAAGGGGGCAAAGCAAAACCAGCATTTCGATAAAGGCAAGAGGGTTATGGTGCAGTCGAACAACAACCAGAAATCTGGTCGAAAGAATACTTTTGTTCCTCCTGGTTCGATTCCTGTCGAAAAATGGATGCACCAGGGGCTCATAAGGTTCAACAAAGGAACCATGGAAGTGGGTGGTTCCAGTGGAATGAAACAAGTTGGCCCACAGGAGGCTAATAAGTACTCTTATAGGAACAATTACAAGGGTAAGAATCCTATGACAAGGACCCAATGGCGCAGGTTTCAGCGTCAAAAGAAATTGGCCCAACAGAATCTGCAGACTGGCCAATATAAGGAAGTGTCTAGGAGGCCAGCAAAAGAAAGACTCCTTCCTCCAGTGGACGAAGACAAGATGGAAGACGAGGATTTGCTGGATTCTGAACCTGATTTCGATGTCATCTGTGTGGTATCTATCTTGCCATCCGAGTATGATGTCCAATCTGAGGTTAATGAGATCGAAGGTGAATTCGATCATTTTGATATGGCTGACCCAAAGCCAGTATGCTACTATGTTATGAACAATGGCTGCGTCGAAGAACAATTAGCTTCTTTCGAGAAGCCAAGCCTTGGGATGAAAAGCCATCTCAAACCTCTTTTCATCAGAGCAAAAGTTGAAAATGTTGGGATCAACAAAGTGCTCATTGATGGGGGAGTAGCTGTCAACTTGATGCCTCAATCTATGCTCTACAAGATTGGGAAATATGACACTGATCTATCTGCCCACAACATTGTGCTCTCTAATTATGAGGGCAAAACTGGCTATTCTTTGGGAGCCATACAAGTTGACGTTGCTGTAGGCAGTATAGTTCGACCAACTCTATTCCTGGTGGTGCAATCCAAGGCTAACTTCAACTTGCTGTTAGGAAGGGAATGGATCCACGGAGTTGGGGCAGTACCATCTACTCTCCACCAGAAACTTATTATTTGGAGGGAGGATGGGATTGTTGAAAACATAGAGGCAGATCAAAGCTTCTATAGGTCAGAGGTTGACATTGTCACTCCACAAACCTTTGACAAGAATTTGGCTAATATAGCACCTTGTGGTGACAAGGACTCTGCTTTCGAGCCAAGTGACAATGTTATCCATTCTGTCAAGCTCCATCCTGCCCATGGCTTTATATGGGAGAGGGAAGAAATTGGTACTGTTTCTTCTGAAGATGGAGTCATTCCACCAACTGGGTGGAATATATATGAAGATTACTATGACTGAGGCCACTGCATGGGCCAGGATTACGGCTTATATGGCCGAAAATAGATTAAATACGGCCCTTGAGGCTGAGTTTCAACAAAATATGGCAGTGGAAGCCAAGATCGAAGATCAGGAAATCAAAGAAACAAAGGATCGAAGACTTGACTGCATTTATGATGATGAGCCACTGGGTTTTGAGAAAGATCCTATGAGTGAGGCACCAAAGATGCAGGCGCAAGATCCTTTGGAGGATATCGATATTGGAGATGGCTCGATCAAGAGGCCAACTTATATCAGTGCCAATATCACTTCAAGTCTGAAAGAAAAGCTGGTGCTTCTTCTTAAAGAATTCAAAGACTGCTTTGCTTGGGATTACAACGAAATGCCTGGATTAAGCAGAGAAATGGTCGAGCTGAAATTACCTATTAAAGAAGGAAAGAGGCCAGTAAAACAATTACCAAGAAGGTTCGCACCAGAAATCATGTCCAAGATCAAGGAAGAGATCGAAAGGCTGCTGAGGTGTAAATTCATCAGAGCTGCCAGGTATGTCGAATGGTTAGCAAATATAGTCCCTGTTATTAAAAAGAATGGAACTCTAAGAGTATGCATAGATTTTAGGGATTTAAATAATGCTACACCTAAAGATGAATATGCTATGCCAGTAGCAGAAATGTTAGTAGATTCAGCAGCTGGCTTTGAATTTTTAAGTATGTTAGATGGTTATTCTGGTTATAACCAAATATTTATTGCTGAAAATGATGTGTCAAAAACAGCATTTCGATGCCCTGGTGCATTAGGCACTTATGAATGGGTTGTTATGCCTTTTGGTTTGAAAAATGCTGGGGCCACTTATCAAAGGGCCATGAATTCCATGTTTCATGACTTTATAGACACATTCATGCAAGTTTATATAGATGATATAATCATCAAATCCTCATCTGAAGATAGCCATTTGGATTACCTTAGGCAGTCTTTCGAACGAATGAGGAAACATGGATTAAAAATGAATCCATTAAAGTGTGCTTTTTGTGTGCATGCAGGAGATTTCCTTGGTTTTGTGGTGCATAAAAAAGGCATCGAGATAAATCAGAACAAGACAAAGGCTATTCTTGAGACAAAGCCTCCTTCGACCAAGAAACAACTTCAATCTTTGCTAGGAAAAATCAACTTCTTGAGAAGATTCATTTCGAATCTAAGTGGCAGAGCTCAAACTTTTTCGCCATTGCTTCGACTCAAGAAAGATGAACCATTCCAATGGGATGAAGAGCATCAAAAGGCTTTCGATGAAATTAAAGAGTATTTGATTAAGCCTCCTGTACTAATGCCTCCTAGTCGAAACAAAGCTATGAAGTTGTACATTGCTGCGTCTGACAAGACCATTGGGAGCATGTTGGCTTAGGAAGATGAAAATGGCGTGGAGCATGCAATTTATTATCTTAGTCGTGTATTAAATGATGCAGAAACTAGATATACTGCCATAGAAAAACTTTGTCTTTGTTTGTATTTCTCTTGTATTAAACTTAAGCAATATATAAAGCCTGTTGATGTCTATGTGTATTCTCATTATGATATTATTAAACACATGTTATCGAAGCCTATTTTGCACAGTAGAATTGGAAAGTTGGCTTTAGCATTAACAGAATATTCTTTAACTTACAAGCCCTTGAAATCTGTTAAGGGTCAAATTGTGGCAGATTTCATTGTAGATCACTCAGTGATCGAAATGCCTCAGGATTATGTAGATACTGAACCTTGGATTTTGTATTTCGATGGTTCTAAACATAAACATGGAACTGGGATTGGAATCTTAATAATATCCCCCACAAAAATCCCAACTAAGTTCAAGTATAAAATTAAAGGTCTTTGCTCAAATAATGAGGCTGAATATGAAGCTTTAATCACAGGCCTTGAAATTTTAATTAGCTTGGGGGCAAGAAATGTTAACATAAGGGGTGATTCAGACTTAGTGTTAAGACAATTAACACAAGAATACAAATGTGTGAAAGAACACTTAGCAAAATATTTTGTTATAGCAAGTTCTCTTCTGAATCATTTCGATTATATTAATATTGAACATGTACCTCGACTAGAAAACCAAGAAGCAAATGATTTAGCCCAAATAGCTTCAGGTTACAAAATGTCGAAGGAAAAGTTAACTCAGTTGATCGAAATAAAAGATAAACTGGTGTCATACCCCATTTTTTGACTTATATTTTTTGGGTATTATATTTATTATTATTTATTTACCTTTTATTATTTTTATTATTGCTATAACATTTTATATCATCATCATTATCCTTAATATTAATATTATTATTGTTATGTTTTTTAATAATATCATTATTATTTTATTACTATTAGTTTTTTTTATCTTTTAATATTATTAAGTTTTATTTATTGTCATTACTATTTTTATTCATTTTTATTGCCATTTGCATTTTTATCATTATTATTATTGTTATATAATATTATTATTATTTTCCCCATTTTTACCTTTTTATTTTTAATACAAAAATTAAAAAAAAGTGGAGTTCGCAGTGCGAACTCACCTTCGCACTGCGATCGCTGCGAAAATTCTGCAGATTTTTATATAGTTGTTTATCCTTTTTGCTTTCAACTACAATTATCATTAGTAGCATTATTACTTGCATTCTTGTTATTTTGTGACTGATTTGGTGCAGCAAGGCAAGATTTAATGTGTGACATTAAAGGTTAAAGGAAAGAAGAACTTTCTTCCAACCTCTCATGTGATCAAACAAATTGGCTATCCTTGGTCAGTTTTTGTCCCCCCAAATTGACCCCTCACCCAACCTAAACATGCCAGCCAGCTGCTTGATCCATTTCCTTCCCTTTTTCCCTGCCAAAACCAGTCAATCACAAGTGGTTTATGTTGCAAAAAAGCTGTGTGACATGCCCTGTTTTGACCTGAATTTCTTCCTCCACACATAAGCCCACATGCTGATTTTGATTCCCCCAACCTCCCTGTACATGGCAGTACACGTTTTGATTGTTTGACCTTCCAAGATTGCAAGGTTTGATCCCAAGAATCATCCCTTTTGCAGCTGCCCTGTTTTACAGATTTTGCCATCATTACCTTCTAGAATCAATGGCATTTGTGGCTGAGATCAGTCAAGACCTTGCCCCTTGGCACAAGGCAAAGTAAGTTCTATCCATTAGCATTAAATGCAAAGTGATCTAGCCTGAGTTTAGCTCATGATCAGCTAGTGTTTTAGGATTTTGTTCATCATTGTTCATCATTGCAAAGATTTGCATTTATGCCTATAAAAGGAAGGGCAAGGCATAAGGATCACACACAACTGAATACATTGAAAACCAGTCAAAAACATACCAATCCAGAGAGCCAACACACACGAAATTCACTCCAAAAATCCCTTGCATTGCAACACAAAACCAGTTCATCACAAACACTTTGAACCTTGTTCATAACCTTTCACAAAGTAAGCAAGCTACTTCCAGTCTTAATCAAGCATTGCTAGGAGTTCTGTAAGTCTCCTATAACTTTTCTTTTCTATTGTATATACTGTTTACATATCTTACTTTGTCCAATTTTGTTTTGTGAACCAAAACCTCCTTTGAACCCCAAAAAGGACCTCAAAGGGGCCAAGCTTTAAAACTGTGTTTTTTCACCTTTTTTTCTTCCTTTTTGTCATGTTTCTTAACCTCCTTTAGGTTCTGAATCTTGCTTAGAAGCAGTTTCTGAACTTCTGTTCAGAAACAGCTTCTGAGTTGGAAATTCGCATACTTCGCAGAGCCAAGCCTTGATCGCACTGCGAACACACCAGAACCTGACTTCGCAGAGCCAAGTTCTGGTTGCTCTGCGAAGTATGTGAAATTCAGAACATGAATCAGGCATGCAAATGTCAAATTTTTGGGATTCTAGCCCTTGATTCAGAACCTAAAGAGGGTTAAAACCATTTTGGTCCAAACCCAACTCATAATCTTGCACAAACTTTGAAGATTTCACAAGTTCGTGCGACAAAATTTGAATAACTTGTGAAACAAGTTATGTTCTTAGCATTTTCAAAAACCAAGCTTGAGCAGCAAGCTAAGTTCGTCTATTTCAAAAACAAACTTGAACGACCACGTTGTTCATGATTTTCAATCCAAACGCGAACTTAAGCCGAGTTTGCTCATTCTTAAAACCAAGCTCAAATTGAGCCGAACTTGTGAACTTTCCAATGTTTTGCATGTTCTATGATTGTGTTTGCCATTCAAACTTGAACCAAACTTGTTCTTGAGGTTCAATAACTTAAGCAACAAGTAACGTTCATGATTTTTTAATAAAACCGAACAACAAATTTGTTCATGTTGTTTTTCTTTTCTTTAACTTATCCTTTTAAAGCTTAGGTTCCCTTTGAGATTCCTTAGAGTAACAAAACCAAACTTGAATGAAACGGGAATGGCTTGACGTATGTCTCCCCAAACCTCGATTGCACGAATGCGTGACGTATGTCTCGTCGCTCGGGCAATCGTCATTCCACCCTTGACGCGTCTAGCACGCTCAACCTTCACTTGGCCCCCTTTGGCCATTTTTACCCTTTTCTTGGCCCTCGTGGTCAATCTGAACCTTTCGCGCCTTGCGCGTTTTATTTTTATTCTTTACGCCTTGCGCGAATCTTTCGCCTCAGTGCGTTTGTCTTTTATTTTAAAACATTCACGCCTCGCGCGAGCTTATCGCCTAGCGTCCATCTTTCAACCGTTTAAAACTTTGTACGTCTTCGTACGTTTTTAAAAACCTTTGCTCACGTCCGAGCGTAAAACTTTTTCATCAAATCATTTACTTTCATGCATTGTCGTCAATGGCCAGTTCGGTAGCAACCCGAGCAGTTGACATTTATTTTCATTACATTTTTTTTCTTTATTTTCAAACTTTTTCGCTCGGACGCGATCAATCTTTTTTTAACTAAAACGAATCAACATACAAATGTTTTTCTACCAAAGAACTACGTACGCTTTGAATTCTCCGACTACCGGGAGATACGTAGGAGCAAGATCGACATCTTGTCAAGCCCATTAATAAAAAACCTGTTTTTCCCTTTTCGTTTGTTTTTATCTCTTTCTTTATCCCGCATTATGTCTTTTATATATTTCCTTTTATACATATTTAAACACGTAAGTAAAACATCGAACCATTTTAAGCCTAAGCCGACTAAGAGGTTCCCGTTGAGTACAACGGATGTGAGGGGTGCTAATACCTTCCCCTTGCATAATCGACTTTCGAACCTAAAATCTTTTCTCAAGGTAATTTAGAACTTTTTTCCTTTTTCCCCGAAAAATTAAAAGTTCAGTCGTAATTTAGAATTAGTGATTCAAAGCTTCCCCAATAGCTTGACATCCGAAATTCGACGCGACAGAAATGGCGACTTCACTGGGGAATTGCATAAAACACTTTGTTTTTGCATAAACGAGTCAAGCCTATCTCAGTCGGCTTTTAGGCTAATTTGGTTCATTTTACTTACGTATTTATGTTTTCTTGTCATTTTTTGTCTTGTCTATTTTTTATGCTCTTCATACATATATATCATTTGTGCTTCATATATATATATATATATCAATTGTGGGGGTTACTTGAGCGAGGTTACTCCACATTGTTCGGGTTAATGCCGGACGTGTGAGGCTCTCTACCCGAGCTCGAGAGAAAACTAAGTTAGAAGGAGGTTGTGTGCGGAAGCCCGCGTTGACGTATGTCCGTGAGGTAGGATGCCCAACCCCGCTTAGACGAGATTTTCATATGGAATTAATTGAAGTCATGTCGACGTATGTCCATAGACAACCCTAATTCCATATGAGATCGATGACTCTAGGGACCTCTTCTTAGGAATCTTACCTATTAGAGCCTACACGTGAGGATGGGGGGAAATTTTGATCATACATACCATACCATATGCATGCCATACATTTACATTCATAAAAATGATTTTTGCATATGCATTTTCAAAAAAGGGGCATATTTTGTCATATACATTGCATACATACATTAGCATCATGCATGACATGCATACATTTGTCTTCGAGTCCAAAACTTGTTCCCCTTCTTACCTCAAGGATTTCTTACAATCCGCATTGAGTCTTCAATGTTCGCATTTTGTTCGCAACACTATGTGTCAACCCTTCAAGAAAAAGTGGCTCGTCGTCCCAAAGCAACCCACACATATAACAATAGGCCCCGGTTGTACATGGGGCATGCCGTTCAACTTTGATGAGGAATTCATCCTTATTCCCACTACTCTTCAAGAGATTTCGGTACCTCAACCCGAGGTTACCTTCCCCCAGGCTACTGCGGCCTTTAACCCAATTTCAAACAAAAGTCCAATCATCATTGACACAATCAACAAAAGCCCGACCTTGCTCGGCATCCAATACAGTTTGCGTTGACAAGCATTAATACAAAAGTTATATCATACAGTTTGTGTTTTTAATATGTTTATTCTGTGAACCATTTAGAACCAGCCAAAATGTGAGGAATCCTCAAGATCATCATTATACATATGCACGGAGACCGGCATTTTTTTGTCTAACTCGATTTTGTTATGTTAAATCTGAACGTTGTTTTAGATTGTATGAAAGCATTGATAGGATCAAGGCATTTTTTGAAAACGAGCGAAAACACTTGACCACAAATAGCCCACCCTGTGAGCAGTGAGTATTTGTTAAACCCCTTTGAGCCTAATGAATCAGAATCATTAACTATGAACTGCCAACTTTCATAAGCTCAATTGCTTATTGAAATTGCCGAAGTTTGTAAAAAAATTCAGTTCATAGTTAAATCATTTGGAATTCTGATATTTTTCTTCCATTTTTAACCCTTAGCCTTCATGATTATTGTCCCTTGCCGAAGGAGGAAGGAACATTCAAATAGGGTATCATCTTGAATTAAGTTGGAAAAGGGAGGTTGTGTGTATCAAGCAATTGGTGAATTTCTTATTTGATCTTGACAACAAAAAAAAAAGAGAAAAAAGAAAGAAAAACAAATCAAGAAATCTCAAAAGAGAAAAGAAAAAGAAAATCAATGAAATCCAAGAGGTGTCAAGATCAATAGAAAAGTGCTTGTATATCACCGGAAGTTGTGAGTTGAACAAAGGAGGGTGTAAATTAGAAAGAATGTTCCTTCTCGCTTGGCCATTTGAATTCAATTTCCCCACATATGACATTTCTTTTGTAACCAAGCCAAATTACAACCCTCAAAGACCTTGTGATCAATGCTTTCATGCTTTTAGAAACGATGATTAGATGGACATATAACTCGATCGGAATGTTAGCAAACTTGCCGGGTGAGTGTTTAATACCCCCCGCATTAATATTTCAATTTATTCATCTACTTAAATGAGTGATAGGTTGGTTCATCGATAAACATGTTTTTAACTTAAGTTGTATGATATAAACTTTGTGTTTAGTGCAACCTTGGAACATCAAAATTGCCAACCCAAAACAAAGCCCGACCTCGCTCGGCAACCAATCAAAAAGCCCAATATTCATTGGCAAACCAAAGCCCAATATTCATTGGCAACCCAAAGCCCAATATTCATTGGCAAACAAAAGCCCAATATTCATTGGCGACCCAAAGCCCAATATTCATTGGCAAACCCTAAGCCTAATTTTCATTGGCACCTAACCAAACAAAGCCCAACCATGCTTGACACCTAATCACAAGCAAAGCCCAATTGTCATTGGCAATCACAACTACAATTTCACATTAAGCCCAATCGTCATTGGCATTCCTCACAATCTCCCACAAAAAGCCCAACCATGCTTGGCATTCCCCCCACAAATCACAAAAAGCCCAATTTTCATTGGCATTCCCACATCCAACTTACCAAAGCCCGACCTCGCTCGGCACCTTACCAAAGCCCGACCTCGCTCGGCACCTTACCAAAGCCCGACCTCGCTCGGCACCTTACCAAAGCCCGACCTCGCTCGGCACCTTACCAAAGCCCGACCTCGCTCGGCACCTTACCAAAGCCCGACCTCGCTCGGCAACCAACCAAAGCCCGACCTCGCTCGGCAACCAATCAAAAAGTCCGACCTCGCTCGGCATCCAATTACAACCAAAGCCCGACCTCGCTCGACATCCAATCATATCCCCCAGTGGATTAAAACAATCTCCCCAGGAGGTATGTGTTCCTCATCAGTGGTTACGGCTTTACCCCGTCAACATTTGGATGTATCCTCAGTGACATCACCCATTTAAGATTACCGAGTGTTTGCAATGTGACGTCGGTCCACTTTTCATTCTACCAGTCTAATCTTGTCTCACCAAGTTTGTCGGTTGTACCCGGGCAAAGGCCCGAACTACATCGGTTTTGATCCCATTCGGGTATGTAGGCAAAGGACCTTGTCCTTCCAAACCAAACAAACAAAAAATCAATAAAACATTTTCTTTCTTTGAACAATCTTTGTTCATCGGTCAAACAAACTCCCCAGGAAGTCAATCTTTGTCCTACAATCAAAAGCCCAATCACCATTGGCATCGAAGGCTGGATATCGATCATGCTTCCAAAATGATCCTTATATCCCCAACGAATTCACAAGCGAAGCCCAATCTTATTGGCATATTCCCCCAGTGGAGTCTTATTTCACCAAAGCTCGACTTTACTCGGCACTCAAATCATAATCCCCAGCGTCCCACGTGACGTCTGTCATCCCCCAGGTCAGCATAATTCATGCATCATATCATAGTCATTCATTAACATGTATTTCATATTCATATCATGCATTTCCCACGAATAGTCGAATGTCCTCCCCAGTCCTTCTGGTTCAGAGATGTCATCCTTTCACGCCAAGTGGCAGTTCAAACGAACAGCTTGTGCGTCTCTTTGTCAAATCTTTACGCCAAGTGACAGTTCTTTAATGAACAGCTTGTGCGTACTCCCCAGTGTTGTGCCAAGTGGCAAGTTCTTCAATGAACAGCTTGTGCATTCTTTCTCCCCGATTGAAGGGGCATTTTTTTGTAAGGAACGGCTTGTCAGCCGCATCCCCAGTATCGTCGGTGGCAAGTTCGGTAACCATCCGAACAGCTGACATCTTTGACATTTTATTTTCCTGTCGTCAATGGCAAGTTCGGCAACATCCGAACAGTTGACATTTTATTTTCCTGTCGTCAATGGCAAGTTCGGCAACATCCGAACAGTTGACATTTTATTTTCCTGTCGTCAATGGCAAGTTCGGCAACATCCGAACAGTTGACATTTTATTTTCCTGTCGTCAATGGCAAGTTCGGCAACATCCGAACAGTTGACATTTTATTTTCCTGTCGTCAATGGCAAGTTCGGCAACATCCGAACAGTTGACATTTTATTTTCCCGTCGTCAATGGCAAGTTCGGCAACATCCGAACAGTTGACATTTTATTTTCCCGTCGTCAATGGCAAGTTCGGCAACATCCTAACAGTTGACATTCTTTTCATTCTTTTGTCGCCAGTGGCCAGTTCGGCAACAACCCGAACAGCTGGCATTTACCTTTTCATTCTTTGTTGTCAGTGACAGTTCGATGACCACCCGACTAACTGACACCTATCCCCAGTGTGGTCTTCCTTTTTATCATCCTTTGCATCCATAGTCACATTACAAGCATTCATAACATTTGCATTGCATGCATTTATAGCATTTATAACTCGGAAAATATTTAGTCAAAAAATGGCGTACTCTATATTTAAGTCTCTTCGGCCCGTCCATTTCAAATCACATTTTCAACCTCCGGGACGAAGAAACTTAAATAGGGGCATCTGTCATACCCCATTTTTTGACTTATATTTTTTGGGTATTATATTTATTATTATTTATTTACCTTTTATTATTTTTATTATTGCTATAACATTTTATATCATCATCATTATCCTTAATATTAATATTATTATTGTTATGTTTTTTAATAATATCATTATTATTTTATTACTATTAGTTTTTTTTATCTTTTAATATTATTAAGTTTTATTTATTGTCATTACTATTTTTATTCATTTTTATTGCCATTTGCATTTTTATCATTATTATTATTGTTATATAATATTATTATTATTTTCCCCATTTTTACCTTTTTATTTTTAATACAAAAATTAAAAAAAAGTGGAGTTCGCAGTGCGAACTCACCTTCGCACTGCGATCGCTGCGAAAATTCTGCAGATTTTTATATAGTTGTTTATCCTTTTTGCTTTCAACTACAATTATCATTAGTAGCATTATTACTTGCATTCTTGTTATTTTGTGACTGATTTGGTGCAGCAAGGCAAGATTTAATGTGTGACATTAAAGGTTAAAGGAAAGAAGAACTTTCTTCCAACCTCTCATGTGATCAAACAAATTGGCTATCCTTGGTCAGTTTTTGTCCCCCCAAATTGACCCCTCACCCAACCTAAACATGCCAGCCAGCTGCTTGATCCATTTCCTTCCCTTTTTCCCTGCCAAAACCAGTCAATCACAAGTGGTTTATGTTGCAAAAAAGCTGTGTGACATGCCCTGTTTTGACCTGAATTTCTTCCCCCACACATAAGCCCACATGCTGATTTTGATTCCCCCAACCTCCCTGTACATGGCAGTACACGTTTTGATTGTTTGACCTTCCAAGATTGCAAGGTTTGATCCCAAGAATCATCCCTTTTGCAGCTGCCCTGTTTTATAGATTTTGCCATCATTACCTTCTAGAATCAATGGCATTTGTGGCTGAGATCAGTCAAGACCTTGCTCCTTGGCACAAGGCAAAGTAAGTTCTATCCATTAGCATTAAATGCAAAGTGATCTAGCCTGAGTTTAGCTCATGATCAGCTAGTGTTTTAGGATTTTGTTCATCATTGTTCATCATTGCAAAGATTTGCATTTATGCCTATAAAAGGAAGGGCAAGGCATAAGGATCACACACAACTGAATACATTGAAAACCAGTCAAAAACATACCAATCCAGAGAGCCAACACACACGAAATTCACTCCAAAAATCCCTTGCATTGCAACACAAAACCAGTTCATCACAAACACTTTGAACCTTGTTCATAACCTTTCACAAAGTAAGCAAGCTACTTCCAGTCTTAATCAAGCATTGCTAGGAGTTCTTTAAGTCTCCTATAACCTTTCTTTTCTATTGTATATACTGTTTACATATCTTACTTTGTCCAATTTTGTTTTGTGAACCAAAACCTCCTTTGAACCCCAAAAAGGACCTCAAAGGGGCCAAGCTTTAAAACTGTGTTTTTTCACCTTTTTTTCTTCCTTTTTGTCAAGTTTCTTAACCTCCTTTAGGTTCTGAATCTTGCTTAGAAGCAGTTTCTGAACTTCTGTTCAGAAACAGCTTCTGAGTTGGAAATTCGCATACTTCGCAGAGCCAAGCCTTGATCGCACTGCGAACACACCAGAACCTGACTTCGCAGAGCCAAGTTCTGGTTGCTCTGCGAAGTATGTGAAATTCAGAACATGAATCAGGCATGCAAATGTCAAATTTTTGGGATTCTAGCCCTTGATTCAGAACCTAAAGAGGGTTAAAACCATTTTGGTCCAAACCCAACTCATAATCTTGCACAAACTTTGAAGATTTCACAAGTTCGTGCGACAAAATTTGAATAACTTGTGAAACAAGTTATGTTCTTAGCATTTTCAAAAACCAAGCTTGAGCAGCAAGCTAAGTTCGTCTATTTCAAAAACAAACTTGAACGACCACGTTGTTCATGATTTTCAATCCAAACGCGAACTTAAGCCGAGTTTGCTCATTCTTAAAACCAAGCTCAAATTGAGCCGAACTTGTGAACTTTCCAATGTTTTGCATGTTCTATGATTGTGTTTGCCATTCAAACTTGAACCAAACTTGTTCTTGAGGTTCAATAACTTAAGCAACAAGTAACGTTTATGATTTTTTAATAAAACCGAACAACAAATTTGTTCATGCTGTTTTTCTTTTCTTTAACTTATCCTTTTAAAGCTTTGGTTCCCTTTGAGATTCCTTAGAGTAACAAAACCAAACTTGAATGAAACGGGAATGGCTTGACGTATGTCTCCCCAAACCTCGATTGCACGAATGCGTGACGTATGTCTCGTCGCTCGGGCAATCGTCATTCCACCCTTGACGCGTCTAGCACGCTCAACCTTCCCTTGGCCCCCTTTGGCCATTTTTACCCTTTTCTTGGCCCTCGTGGTCAATCTGAACCTTTCGCGCCTTGCGCGTTTTATTTTTATTCTTTACGCCTTGCGCGAATCTTTCGCCTCAGTGCGTTTGTCTTTTATTTTAAAACATTCACGCCTCGCGCGAGCTTATCGCCTAGCGTCCATCTTTCAACCGTTTAAAACTTTGTACGTCTTCGTACGTTTTTAAAAACCTTTGCTCACGTCCGAGCGTAAAACTTTTTCATCAAATCATTTACTTTCATGCATTGTCGTCAATGGCCAGTTCGGTAGCAACCCGAGCAGTTGACATTTATTTTCATTACATTTTTTTTCTTTATTTTCAAACTTTTTCGCTCGGACGCGATCAATCTTTTTTTAACTAAAACGAATCAACATACAAATGTTTTTCTACCAAAGAACTATGTACGCTTTGAATTCTCCGACTACCGGGAGATACGTAGGAGCAAGATCGACATCTTGTCAAGCCCATTAATAAAAAACCTGTTTTTCCCTTTTCGTTTGTTTTTATCTCTTTCTTTATCCCGCATTATGTCTTTTATATATTTCCTTTTATACATATTTAAACACGTAAGTAAAACATCGAACCATTTTAAGCCTAAGCCGACTAAGAGGTTCCCGTTGAGTACAACGGATGTGAGGGGTGCTAATACCTTCCCCTTGCATAATCGACTTTCGAACCTAAAATCTTTTCTCAAGGTAATTTAGAACTTTTTTCCTTTTTCCCCGAAAAATTAAAAGTTCAGTCGTAATTTAGAATTAGTGATTCAAAGCTTCCCCATAGCTTGACATCCGAAATTCGACGCGACAACTGGTGTTACAAGAGCCATTGAGCACTAAATTGTCAATGCCAAAACTTTTGGGGGCAAGTACACCACAGGATAATAAGTATGAAAACGTGGATGATCTTCAGGAAAAAATTCAAGTTTTTGCCATTGACAACATGTTGGATAATGATTGGAGAAAATCCATTGTTGAATATCTGGAAAATCCAACAGGTAATGTGGCTCGAAAGATCAAATATAGGGCTTTGAACTACGTGATTATGGGAAATGAATTAGTTAAAAAGACCGCAGAAGGAATTTTATTAAAATGCCTAAGTGAATCAGAAGCATATTTAGCAGTTTCCCATGTTCACAGTGGTGCCTGTGGATCACATCAAGCAGGCCACAAAATGAAATGGCTTTTATTTCGACAAGGTTTATATTGGCCGTCTATGTTAAAAGACTGCATAGAATTTGCTAAAGGCTGTCAAGAATGCCAAAAGCATGCAGGAATACAGCATGTACCTGCTAGTGAGTTGCATTCCATAATCAAACCTTGGCCTTTCAGAGGATGGGCTCTGGATTTAATTGGTGAGGTTAAGCCTGCTTCGTCTAAAAACCAACGATATATTTTAGTTGGAATAGACTATTTTACTAAATGGATTGAAGCAGTGCCTTTACCAAATGTCGATCAGGAGGCAGTAATTAGTTTCATTCAAAACCATATTATTTATAGGTATGGTATTCCTGAAACAATTACCACTGATCAAGGTTCAGTTTTTACTGGACGAAAGATGCAAGAATTTGCTCAAGAAACTGGCTTTCGATTATTAACCTCAACACCATATTACGCGCAAGCAAATAGTCAAGTCGAAGCAGCCAATAAAATTATCATTAACTTGATTAAAAAACATATTGCCCAAAAACCAAGAAATTGGAATAAAACGTTGGATCAAGTTTTATGGGCATGTAGAAATTCTCCTAAGGAATCAACTGGCACTACCCCATTTCGACTGACGTTTGGTCATGATGCTGTACTTCCAGTCGAAATACATTTGCAATCAGCCAGAATACAAAAACAAATGGACATACCAATTGATCATTATTGGGAAATGATGTCAGACGAGTTGGTTGATTTAGATGAGGAGAGATTAAGAGCATTAGAAGTCTTGACTAGGCAAAAGGAAAGAGTTGCAAAAGCTTATAACAAGAAAGTAAAGTCAAAAACTTTTAATGTTGGAGACTTGGTGTGGAAAGTCATTCTGCCCATGGATAGAAAAGATCGAACCCTGGGCAAGTGGTCCCCAAATTGGGAAGGACCATTTAAGATAGTTCAGATTTATTCGAACGGTGCTTATGAGTTAGAGGAGTTAACTCCTGATCAACGTACCTTGAGTATAAATGGTAAGTATTTGAAAAGATATAGACCAGCGCTGCAAGAGATTCGAATAAATCAAGAATAGTTCGAAAAGCAAAATAACTAAAGTGGCAACTTACGAAGATGCCAATAAAATAAAATATTCGAATTAAAATGGTGGGTTTTATCCCCCATCATACAAAGGTCTTATCTTGGATTTTTATCCACTAAAGTGTTAAGATTTTATTCGAATTACAAAATAAAAGTGACGTTAATCTTGAATGGGCCTTCATCTAAAAGAAAAGTGACACGTTGATCTTGAAGGGGCCTTCATTTCGAATCCACTTCTGAGTCTGATGAACGAAGATATTCCCTGTTCTCATCATAGGTCGAAAGGAATTATGCCCAATCAGCGTCCGTACTATCAGACTCTGAGGAGGAAACCTCTGGTTGAGCCTTTGAAGGTGTTTTCCCTTCAGGAGGAGGGGGAGCTCTGCAGGTTCTTGAGCTTTCGCCCTTGGAAGAAGGTTTCTTGTTCTTCTTTGAGGAATCAGCAGTCTTTTTGTTGTCCTTCTTTGCAGACGTTGCTTTCTTTTTATCGGTGTCTTTCGCAATTTGTTTGCCTTTACCCATGTTTTCAGAGGATAGGCTCTGGTTTTAATTGGTGAGGTTAAGCCTGCTTCGTCTAAAAACCAACGATATCTTTCAAAAATGGGTGATGGTGGCTATGCTATTATGACTTACAGAATAGAGTGAGTAAAACGGATAGAGAATGACCATATATATAATGGTAAGACCATTAATAACTCTTCAACCGTTTCCTAATTTTTCTCGGAATTCACGCCACTTCAGTTTGACTGTTTTGGAAACGGATGTTTGATTTATTTTGAAACTAGAGCCAGTCAGAGATATGGCTTAGTAGTTACGCGTTTCGTTTTAGGCACAATCTTATCCGTTACTAAAAAAGAGGAGTTCAGAGTGTATCACGAAAACCAAGTAAATCTTCGATATCTGGCGTTTTCAAATGCTAAAATAGTCAAAGTAACTCGAAGTAAAAAATAAGCGCATAATAAAACTTCAAAGAGATTCGAAATGATAGTTAAAGAAACTGCCACGAACTGGGCATGTCTTGAACATTACAATCAAAATATGCCAAAAAATGTTCGAAATTCATAAGATAATTAAAGTATTACAAATGCTTTACAGACTCCCAGTACAATTTGGTTAAGCTGTTGATCTCTTTATCGAAGACTTGGCGGGCACTTTCCAAGCTCTTAACCTCTTCAAGGATTACTGCAGAAGCACTGTAAGCCTTAAGACCCTCTCGTCCCTTCTCATCAATTCGAGCCTTAATCGAATTGTTGACGTCCTCTTCGAGTCGGTTGCGTTTGGCTTCCTCTTCAGCAATTTTCTGCTTATAATTGTCGATCTGTGACTGCAACACGATGATATGATTTTCCCAATCAGAGATGTTGTCATTGCAAACCTTGATATCAGGGTGCGCTTCTTTGGCGAGATTTGCTAATCGATCAACTTCAGCTTGTGCAGTTTTCGCCCTTTCGAGCAAATGGTCATGTGTTCGTTTCTGAGCAACAAGCCTCATGGCACTGTCCTCATCATGCTGCACAGTTTTGGCCAGTTGATCAATAATTGATTCGATTTGAATAACCTTCCCTAAGGTTTCGTCAGTAGTCAAGGGATTGTGGAGTTTCTTCAAAAAGTTGAGATGTCCAAAAGCAGTGGAGGGATTTGCTTTGATTATGCTAGGCACATCTTTCATTACAAAATCTGTAGTCAGTTTTAACAGAAGTGAATCTTGACGCACAGATGAGTTAATTTCTTCTGCTGACTGAGTCGAATCACTGGCCCTGTCACTTGAAGTCGGAGGAGGGGTTTGCTTGGTGAGCAGAAGTCGAAGAGTAGCTGCAGGGTCTGAACTTTGCATATGCATGAATTCCTCTTCAGGCAACCCTAAGCTGGCAGAAAGCTTCGAAGTTGAAGACTCCGGCAAGATTTCTGACCCTCCTACCTCAGCCTCCTTGATAGCTTCATCATCAAATTGGTACCTCTCAGCGGAGGGCGAATAACCCTTGCTCGATTCAGTAGAAACAGCAGCCTCTGGTTGCTCAGTTTCAGATTCGCCAAATGTGCCCCTCCGACCACGAGGACTCTCAGACGCAGCTGGTTGATCTGGTTGATCTTCCCTCTGTTGGTCTGCCTCAGCAGCAGTTTCCGTTCCTACAGGACTGGGAGGCTCTTCGATAAGGGGGCTTGGAATTTTCTCCGTCCATGCTGGAGCGCCCTCTGCAGCATGACCTTCCACCTGATTCGAAATATAAACGGAATAAAAAAGGATGCTAGCAAAGGCAATCTAAGTCATAAAAGAAGAGGTTTGTGGATAAACCCGTACCTCGATCTCTACAATGATGGGATTTGGATTGAGTTCTTCAGGAGTCTTAACCCCTCCAGCATCCTCTTTATCTTTGTTCTCATGGTCAGCCTGATTATCAACCTCAGTCGAAGCAGGCTGAGATTCAGAAGGAGCTGCTTTTGGATGATCTCCTGAAGACTTAGAAGATTTCTTCTTCTTCTTCTTCTCAACAGGCTCTTCTGCTTTTCGATCTGCAGCAATTTCAGGCCTGATTTTCTTGTCCTTCTTCCTTTTCTTCTCTTTAGGCCCCTGAGCCTGAGAACTACCTAGACCCGTCTGTTCGACGGACTCGGTGGGTGTTGAGCTGGGGGGCGTTTTTCGTTTCCTAATAAGAGGAATTTCCTCCTCTTCCTGTTGTCAAAGAAAAGATAAGAAAAGACTAAAGGGATTGACATTAGATCAAAAATTAAAGTAGGTAAAAGACATTCGAATGGACTTACTTCTTCTTCATCTATAACATAGATGACCTCGGGTTTTGATTTCTTAGAAGTTGTAGTAGCCTCAGAACTACTATCTCTCTTCCGACTCTGCCATAATTGAAGTGGAAAGAAATTAGAAAATGTTGGAAATTGAAACAAGGTAAATAAAATCAGTTACCTTCTCTTGTTTCTCCTTCGTGGCCTCCTGGATCTTTATGCCAGTCGATTTTTTGGGTTTTTCCCCAGCTCGAGACGATTCTACACTCTTCTTTGTCACCGGTGCTTTGCCTGAACAGATGAAATCGAAAGGCATAAATAAATAAAACTAGCATATATCAATAAGTGACAAAAATGAGTTTGATACCTCGAGCAGGGAGCTTCGAACGTATGTTCTCAATGATTGGCTGAGAAAAGCCACTTTCCAGTCTGGAGATCATAGCTTTAGTGTCTCCCACTGAGTGACTAGAAAAATACTTCCCCCACCATTTTGTGAATTCTGTAGTGCAGAAGAACAAAGCACTGTATTCGAATGGGTGCAATTCGAACAAGAGCTCTCCAGATGACTTCAGGTATTTCTTATAAAGCTTATCTGAGAGGTTAGCTCCCCTCAAAACATGTTTGGGGTCTGAAAACATACTCTTGGGTCGAAGTTGAGAGAGCCCAAACTGTCTTGACACTAGATTAGGTTGGTATCCTACCAAACCTAAGTAGTTCGATTTCACCCCAGTTCTGCATGAAAGTATGGAAGGATACAAGTAAGCTGACCATACTTCATTTACTTCGTCTTCGTTGTCTGGGTCGATGGTGGGGAAATCTTCCGTAAACCAAGCTGGACCAAACTGTCTTTTATGGAAGGGGGCATGTTGTGGAAGAAAATGCTTGAAGTCCAGGAAGACCTGCATATACGTGAGGAAGAGCTTCTGTGGGCTCTGGCCTAAGGTCCTGGGCGTCAGGCGAAGTGCCCTTTGGCCTTCGATAGAACGATTGGCAACTTCTTCAGCATAGTCTTGTGGGATGAACAGTCCCATTTCCTTTTCGAAAGTGGCATTAAGCCACAACTGAAGAAGCCACATCGGGCCGGACACTAGGAAGGAAGACCCATCCTTCGACTTTTTCAGGTCATCGCAGGCCTCCCCGATCGAATCATAGAGAACGGCCAGCAAAAGGCGACCAAGCCCAAATATCCTGCCTTCTCTGATCTGCTGGGCCATAGGAATGAATCTCTTTGCCACCTGCAGAGATTTCGAACAGAAGACAAAATGCGACAGCCACAAGGTCAGAAATGCGACGTGTTCTTCGAAGGATACTTCGTCGTCATGACCCCTGTTCTCCGCTATGTATTTAGCAAATGTTGCCTCTTTAAAATCAACTTTGATATCGTCATTAGTGATGGTGGGGTCATAAGTATCCCCAGTAGGCCTAAGGCCTGTAAGAGCAGCTACGTCGAAAAGGGTTGGAGTAAGCATGCCACAAGGGAATTGGAATGTGTTGGTTGCACTCTCGAAGAAGTGCAGAGCAGCGATGAGCATCTCTGGTCGATACTCTGGACCAGTCCTGGAAAATTGGATAAGGTCGAAGATCTCATGTCTTTTCCAAAACTCTCCATAGTCACTTTCGACTCGATCAAGCCAAGAGATATAATCTAGATTACCTATGTAAGGGGCTGATCGAAATAGCTTACTTGGTTTACTTAGAAAACTGAAGTTGTATGGGTCACTTAGGAATATCCTAGGTTCACAGGTTGTGAACGAAGGAAATACCTTATCCATGGCCTTCGACAGATTTGGCTGATCTGGAAGAGGCCCACCAAAGGCATAAGTCTGGCTGCCCACAGAAAATGGGATCATCACGTTCAGCTCCCAAACGGCTTTCTTTGCTGCGTCCCCGTGAGGTTCGGGTACCATATCTTTGCCATCGTTATTTGTGATAGTGCTTGGCCATTTCCCAGCTATAGGAACTTCTTGGTTTTCTTGAGACATTATCGAAGAAGAAGATGAACAGTTCTTACGAAGAAGGTTTTTGATAACAAACTGGTTGAATCAATGCCGATGATTCTGAGAAAAGGGTTTCTTTACTAGAGATTCAAGAACAAACGATTGTGAAAGGAAACAAGGAGTTGGTTTGATTCGTAAGAAGCTGTGGAGATTAAGAAGCAAGAGAGTGAAAAAAGCAAGAACTGAAAAAGCTTTCGTCTAAAAAGTGTTTCAATGGCCGTTTCTGGCCTATTTATAGGATTTCAAAAAAAAAAAAAAATTTTAATAAAAAATCTGTCAAATCAAATTCACTTCGACTTCCCAGTGTGACACGTGTCCCACTTTTACCTAGAAAGTTGGAACTCATGATGATAGTGGGAATCGAGGTGACAGTTACACAGTAAACGTGCAATCATGACGCCGTTTCAGTAAAACGTGTAGAGAAAGAAAAAATGTCAACTTCTCATCTTCCTTCGATCACGAATCGAAGCAGACATTTTCTGGGGGCAATTTGTTAGCCCATATTTTTATAAACTAAAAATATGCTCTCAACACGCATTAAATGCTGAAGGGAATCTTGTAAGATTCTATCGAATCGAAGAGCAGAAAGACTCTTGGAATTGTTCACAGGTTCAAGGGAATATTTACAAATACAAGGCTAAGACAAGAAAGAGGACTTCGAACCGTAAGGCAAATCGACCTAGCATATGATCGAATCGAAGCAACAGATTTCTGGACTTAGCACAATTCTGACAAACTTCACAAAACTCAGTTCGACTTCGAGCGATACAACCGTTCTAAGGAGCAGTTAAGTGCATGCAGGGTGTACGTGGCAGGACATTTGGCAGTAGGATAGTGTTCGACCGTTAGGGCAGTTTATTTTCGAAAGTCTATATATAGTAGTTTTTTAGTCAGAAACAGGGTCGCAATTCATTTATACAAAAATCCTGGTAAACTCAAAGTATCCATGCTATCGAGAGAAACGAGTGAAATGGGATCCAAGTATGAATCTGTGAACCATTCTTTTCTGTAAAGCACATTTTACAATTCTATGCAATTTACTTTTCATGTAAATTTATCTTTCAAGTACTTTAAGTTTCATATAAAGTTTAATGCCTCTCATTTAAATTCTATTCATTTATCTGTTTCGATCGAAACAAGGCATTTGTTTATCAAGAACTTGTTTTTCCTTGTTGCTTGCAATACAAGTGACTTTTACGTTTAACTCTCCCAAAACTACAATAAATGTTTATACGTAATGAACATTCAAACAGTTTAAAGAATTCAAACAAAGCACTATGCTCCTGAGATTCACTAGTTGGTCTCGCAAGTAATTAACCCAGACTAGCGGTTGTTTACCAAATTTCAACGTAAACAGATGGGTGAGCTGAAATTCTTCTTGGGAATTCAAATCAACCAATGCAAAGATGGTGTCTATGTTCATCAGTCCAAATACACTAAGGAGCTTCTGAAGAAGTTCCAGCTTGATGATTGCAAGCTGATGACAACACCAATGCATCCCACCTGCACCTTAAGCAATGAGGACAATGGCTCTAAAGTAGATCAGAAGCTTTACAGAGGTATGATAGGTTCTCTCCTATACTTAACTGCTTCTAGGCCAGATATTTTATTTAGTGTATGTCTGTGTGCTAGATTCCAGTCAGATCCTAGAGAATCTCATATGACTGCTGTCAAGAGAATCTTTAGGTATCTGAAAGGAACAACTAATTTGGGACTTCTGTATAAGAAATCTCTAAATTATAAGCTAGTTGGATTCTGTGATGCTGATTATGCTGGAGACAGGATTGAAAGAAAATCCACCAGTGGAAACTGTCAGTTTCTTGGTGAGAATCTGATATCCTGGGCCAGCAAGAGACAAGCAACCATTGCTTTGTCAACAGCAGAAGCATAATACATCTCAGCTGCAAGTTGTAGCACACAACTGCTCTGGATGAAACATCAATTAGAGGATTATCAGATTCATGCAGATAATATTCCTATCTATTGTGATAATACTGCTGCTATATGTCTGTCTAAAAATCCAATTCTGCATTCTAGAGCCAAGCACATAGAAATAAAACATCATTTTATAAGAGATTATGTTCAGAAGGGTGTTTTAGATATTCAGTTCATTGATACTGATCATCAATGGGCTGACATATTCACAAAACCCCTAACAGAAGATAGATTCAATTTTATTAAAAAGAATCTGAACATGCACTTTATCTCTTGAAAATGTGCTTGAATCTGAATGAAATCCTTGATTCTGAGTTTATCATAAGCTAAGACTTATCAGATACTCAGTTTCTGAGAATCTGAATAAAGTTAAGCCTGAAAAACTTCAGAGTCTGAAGGATCAGAACCTGGATTTTCTGACTTCTGAATCTGATAGAAATCTAATGTTTGGTCAGAATCTGATAAGTATATCCATGGGCAATGATGATTAAAGCTTTGAAAGTTTATACTCTAATCCTCCCAAAGTCATCAATTTCAAAATGTGATTTTCTGCTCTGATATTCAATGTTAAAATTGCTTGAAAAACAATTTTCAGTTGGTATCAGTCTGTTTTTAAACTGTTTAGCATAGACACATTTTTCAAATGCACAAAGTGTATTAGACATGTTTAGTTTTTTTTTTAGAAATGTTTTAATTTGGTATCAGACTCTGAAATAAACCTTCATATTTTGGTATCAGGTTCTGATACAAGTTCAGCAGTATTAACACTGTCTTTTGGTATCAGACTCTGAGATAAAACTTTCATTTGGTATTAGGCTCTGATATAACCCTTCTGTTGGTCTATGATCTGAACTATTCTGTTTTAAAAATGAGTTAGACCTGCTCTGATCTGAACTATTTTTCTTAAACTAGCTCAGAGCTGCTCTGATACCTTCTTATGTGTTTTGTTCTGATACTGAACCATTTGTACTGAACAAGTCATGTCTGAACACAAAATGATCTGATCAGAAGCTCTAAACTTTTTCTGCTTCTGAACAACATTCTATTTTCAATGCAAAGTCATATACTCATTGAAAATCAAGTATGCTCTGATGCTCATCTTTGCTGCTTGATTATCCATATGATTGCATAAATATCTCACATGTTTTTCAACCCCCCTCAATTCTGAACCTTTTGAAATGTTTTCAAATTCTTCTCAAAAGGGGGAGATTACAATGCTCTGATACATTTGTTTTCAAACTCTTTCAAATCTTTTTGTTGATGACAAAAGGGGGAGTAAGGTAAAACAAGTATTAAAGTTCCAGAGCTCAAAAACATAAGTTAAATTCAGTCAATATATTAACTTATGAAAGGGGAGTAAAAGGTATTAAAGCCTGAGGCTCTGAACATAAGTTAAAGCTCTGATACTGATTGAACTTGTTGGGTTTTTGTAGATTGGCTGCATTTTGCAAAAACATCTACTAGCCAGATGCTTGGACAGATGTTGTAGCATATGGAACAGCATTATGTGACCTGTGTTTTTCGCGCCAGCTAGCGCTTTATTATTGTACGCAATCTTCCAAAGATTTGCTTGAAGTTTTATTTTCCTCTAGCTTGCTGATCAAGGCGCGTGTATCTGATGATGTGTAAAAGGCGGTCTTGCCTTGGTATTTTTCCAAAAGATATCGTTATATTTTTGGAAGCTTTTTATTGTTTCTAAAAAAATTTCCAGCTGGACCGGACAATGTCCATGCTTTGTTTTGAAGCCCAAACTCGTGCTATCTCAGTAATATATATTTGTGAAGACAAACCCTAATAGGGTTACTGAAAACCGTGTGTAATAGAAAAGCGTGCGTTTAAGGTTTTTAGGGTTTCTCTTGTTAATTGTGAGCCTTGCTTGTATCTTCCTGATTCAAGCTAAGGACTGTGTTTGTTTGAGTTGTAATTGTGAACTGCTCCTAAGCTTTTAAGTACGGAGTGAGTTTGTGTCATTAGAGTGTGTCTCTTTTACTTGTGCTCTTGTGTGTTTGATAACAACACTGTCTGTGTTGTTGGTAGGAATTGAGACGGGGTCTCATATCTAGGAGTTCCTAGATAGAGTTGACACTGGTAGGGTCTTGGTGCAAAGTCAAGTAGTGTGTTTACGTTGGTCTTTTCACTAGAACTATAATAGTGGATTCATTCCTGGATTGGTATCCCCCAGAGTAGGAGAGTTGCTCCGAACTGGGTTAACAAACTCACTGTGTACTTTATCTTTCTGTTGTGTTTCTTTTATTTCGTGCTTTGCTACGCTGCATTATTTTAATTTTAGTTCTAAGTAGGACAAGTGCTCGGACAGTTGTGCCAACATTGTGCACAACGTCTGTCGGTCAGGTTGCCAGGAATTTCAATTGGCATCAGAGCAGGCACCCTGTTCTGTGTGGGTGAGCTCCAGGGAAAGAATTTTCTGGCATAATGGATAGAGAAGGAGGACTGGTGAACAGACCACCCCTGTTGGATGGCTCGAACTATGACATTTGGAAATCACGCATGACATCATTCTTGAAATCTCTAGACAGCACAGCTTGGAAGGCTGTGATTAAAGCATGGGACCATCCTAAAATAAAAGATGAAAATAATGTTGATACTGATGAGTTAAAACCAGAAGAGGAGTGGTCTACAGCAGAAGACACTGCAGCTATTGGAAACTCTAAAGCCCTGATTGCTTTGTTTAATGGTGTAGACAAAAACATGTTCAGGTTGATTAAACAATGTACTGTTGCTAAGGAAGCTTGGGATATCCTAAGAACAGCTCATGAAGGTACTCAAAAGGTCAAGAAGTCAAGGCTACAACTACTGACAACACAGTTTGAGAATCTTAGAATGAAGGAAGGGGAGAGTGTTCATGACTTTCACATGAATGCGCTAGAATATGCTAACACATTTGAATCCTTGGGGGAAAAGATGTCTGATGAAAAATTAGTAAGCAAAATCCTCAGGTCCCTGCCTAAGAAATTTGATATGAAAGTATGTGCAATTGAGGAGGCCCAAGATATTGGAAATATGAAAGTTGATGAGCTGATTGGATCCCTTCAAACTTTTGAATTAAAGGCTAATGAAAGATCTGAAAAGAAGGACAAGAACATTGCCTTCATCTCCAACACTGATGAAGATGATGTGGAGAGTAATTTAGATACTGATGAGAGCATCTCTGAAGCTATTGTGTTGTTGGGTAAACAATGTAATAAAGTTCTGAAGAGGATGGACAGACGCCCTAGGACACATGCTCCGGACAACAGTCACAGCATTTATAAAAATGTCAACAATCAGAGGAAACCTAGAACTGATGACAAAACCAATCAAAGCAAAGGGGTGCAATGCCATGAATGCAAAGGATATGGTCACATCAGAACTGAGTGTGCAACGTATCTGAAGAAACAAAGGAAGGTGATGACTGTTTCTTGGTCTGATGAAGATGAGTCAGAAGAAGAACCTGAAACTGCAAAACATGTGAATGCCTTGACTGGAGTGTGTACATCTGACAATGAATCTTGTGATGAAGAGGTAACATATGATGAACTGGTTGATTCCTACAAGGAGCTATGTCTCAAAAGTGAGGAAGTTTGTAGAACTTTAGAAAAACAAAAGAGGACCATTGCTCTCTTGCAAGCTGAGAAGGACAAACTTCTGGAAATGAACTCAGGTCTCAATGATGAGGTTATTTTACTTAAATCCAAGATTGACAATATGAACAAGCAACTGCGGATGATGAACACAGGTACTGATGCTTTAGACGAAATTCTGGAGATAGGACAGAAACCTGGAAATCCTGAAGGTATTGGGTTTGACTACAGATCCATGCTTCATCAGAAACAACCACCAGTGAGACAGTTTATGCCATCTGTTAGTACTCATGATCCCACTATGTCAAGATAGATGCCCCAACATCAAGTGAGACAACAGGCATCTGGATATAGGCCCAGATCAAAAGGAAGATATTATGGTTGGGTATGCCACTACTGTGGAAGAAAAGGACATATAAGACCTTTCTGTTTCAAATTATATGGTTATCCAGACAGAACTTATTCACCAAGACATGATCCCACAGTGAAGATCACCAAGAAGCAGTGGAAGCAAAAAGATGATAATCCCACAAGCAACACTGTGGATCCTAGAAAAATAGAACCTGAAGCTGATGAGATTGCTCAAATTGCTCATACATCTCTGAGAGTGTCATCCAGAAATGATTGGTACTTTGACAGTGGGTGTTCCAGGCATATGACTGGCGATAAAAATTACTTAACTGATGTTATGCCTTATGCTACAAGTTTTGTGACTTTTGGTGATCGAGCCAAAGGAGAAATAAAGGGTGTAGGAAAGCTTGTGAATGAGGGTCTACCCAAACTTGATAATGTTCTTCTAGTGAAAGGATTGACTGCTAACTTAATTAGTATTAGTCAACTGTGCGATCAAGGATTGAAGGTCAACTTTACAAAGAGTGAATGCTTAGTTGCTAACAGTAAAGGTGACATCCTGATGAAAGGTGAAAGATCAAAGGACAATTGCTACTTATGGGTCTCTCAAGATAAAGCAAAGTTACCTACTTGTCTAATAACCAAAGAAGATGAAGTAAAACTATGGCACCAAAAGCTTGGGCATCTGAATCTTAGAAGCATGAAGAAAGCTATTGCTGAAGGAGCTATCAGAGGTCTACCAAAACTCCAAATTCAGGAAGGAAGTATATGTGGAGAATGCCAGATAGGAAAACAGACCAAGATGCCTCACCAGAAGCTGCAATATCTGTCCACATCCAGAGTTCTTGAGTTATTGCACATGGACTTAATGGGACCTATGCAAGTCGAAAGCTTAGGTGGTAATAAGTATGCTAAAAATATAGTCAAGAAATTTGGGATGGAAAATACTGCTCATAAAAGAACTCTTGCTCCCACACATGTGAAACTATCAAAGGATGAAAACGGTGTGGATGTTGACCAAAGTATGTATAGAAGTATGATAGGGAGTCTTCTATATCTCACTGCAAGTAGGCCTGATATCACATTTGCAGTTGGAGTGTGCGCCAAGTACCAAGCTGAACCAAAAATTAGCCATCTGACTCAGGTAAAGAGAATTCTGAAGTATGTGAATGGTACCAGTGACTACGGTATGTTGTATTCTCATGGGGAAAGCACTATGTTGTTAGGGTATTGTGATGCTGACTGGGCTGGAAGTGCAGATGATAGAAAGAGTACTTCTGGTGGATGTTTCTTTCTGGGTAACAATCTTATATCCTGGTTCAGTAAGAAGCAAAATTGTGTTTCCTTGTCTACAGCTGAAGCTGAGTACATAGCAGCTGGTAGCAGTTGTTCCCAATTGTTGTGGATGAGACAGATGTTGAGCGAGTACAATGTCAAGACAGATGCTATGACATTATATTGTGACAATCTGAGTGCAATTAATATCTCTAAAAATCCTATACAACACAGCAGGACTAAACACATTGACATTAGACATCATTTTATTAGAGATCTGGTTGAAGAAAAAATTGTCACTCTTGAGCATGTTGCAACTGAAGAGCAATTAGCAGATATTTTTACAAAAGCTCTTGATGCTAATCAATTTGAAAAATTAAGACGGAAGTTAGGGATCTGTTTATTTGAGGAATTGTAGCAGTTAATTTATGGGAGGCGTGCAACAGTTATTTTCTCCCTCCTCAACCGCTTGATGCACGCAATTCAAGGAAGTTATTTCCAACCTTCCTTATTCAAACCTCCCACACGCTACCATCATTATTCTTTTCTTAACTTCTCTCAACTTCTCAACTCCTCTCTTGCCTCTCTCATCATCGTTCAAAAATCATCCTTTCTTCATACTTCCAAACAACAAATCAACACCATGTCTGATTCTATTTCTCCACAAAACGTGCAAGATCAAACCCCTGAACTTCCATCAGATTCAATTTCTCGAGCGATTATCACTGATGCTCTACAACTCACTACCATTCTTAGTTCTCCTGCAAAGAAGCAACGCACTAAGTCGCTTGTATCACGGAAGAAGGATTCTACAAAATCCAGCAAAGCTACTTCTCCTACCGCGATGAACAAGAGTTCGAAATCGAAAGAACCAAATGTTGACACTTCTGTCAACAAATCTGAGGATATTACTGTTGAAGGTACTGTTGCTGCGTCTGAAACCCTAGGTTCTGATAATCCTAAGGTATATGACAAATTAGTTGGTGATATTTCTAATTCCCCTATAGAACAAGATATTACTGCTGTTTCTGTTGAGAAAAATGTTGTTGATACTGTTGATACTGAGACACCTGGTAATTCCCCTGTTACGACGAAGGATGCTGTGACAGATGCTCAAGCATCTTTGTCACAAGCTAATGAGGGGACTGAAGTGGTGGTTCCAAACACCCCTGATACTGTGAATGTCCATGAGAATGACTCTTCAAAGCCTCAGGATCAAGATACTGAGACTCAGAATGCTGTGGGTCATGCTGAGATTGAAAATTTAGACCAGGCTGACTTTGTTGCTGTTGAGGATGTTGTGCCTGAAGAGAGACCTCTGGAAAAGACTGATGTTGTAGGTGTTGCTCGTAGAACAAGGAGCAAATCTGTTAAAATTGTTTCTACTGGTAGTGAAAGTAACAAAGGAAGTAAGAAGAAAATAGCTAATACTGGGAAGAAGCCTATGTATGGTCCTCCCAAGGCTTGGAGCAAGAATGTGTCTCAAGCTGATCAGAAGAAGAAGAGCCTCAAGAGGAAAGATCCTCCCACTAGTGATTCTGATTTTGAGATTGCTGAGACAGATGCTGCCACATCTGGTGGAGCATCTAGAAAAACCATGAAGGGTATGAAAATCCCTATAACCATCCCTCCTGCTCCTCTGGATAATGTATCTTTTCATTTGGAAAGTGGGTCCTCTAGGTGGAAATTTATATATCACCGAAGACTAGGACTGGAAAGAAATCTGAAGGAAGATGTGTTCAAATGCAAAGAACTGGTTGATGTTTTGGAGTGTGTTGGGCTGATGAAAACAGTGAAAAATCTGGGTCCCTGTTATGATAAATTGGTCAGAGAATTTCTGGTCAATGTCTCTGATGAATGTGATGATTCAAGGAATCCTGAGTATAGACAAGTTTTTGTTAGAGGTAAATGTGTCAACTTCTCTCCTCTGGTTGTCAACACCTATCTTGAGAGATCTATTGAGGACACTCCTGAGCTGGAGGTAACTGAGGATACCATTTGCAAGGCCATCACAGGTAACAAGGTTAAGCATTGGCCTAGACATTTGTCTTCTGCACAACTCTCTCCCCTGTATGCTGTTCTGAACAAGATTTGTGCACAAAACTGGACTCCAACTACTCACTCCAACTCAGTTGCTTCTGGTTTGGCCAAATTGATTTATACTGTGGGTACCAAGTCACCTTTTGATTATGGGGCCTACATTTACTATCAGGTTCTGGAGCATGCAAAGTCCTTTGCTGTCAAGTTTCCTATAGCTTTTCCCACTCTCCTGTGTGGTATTGTACTTCAGCAACACCCAGATATCTTGATCAGTACTGATGAGCCCTGTAAGAGGCCTGGCCCTATGTCTTTGGATTGTAGTTTGCTGTCTGAGAGACATGCTGCTGACTTAGCTGGTACTTCTGTCCGGACAACTAGTGTGCTCACTTGAAATCAAATGATTGCAGATCTAACTGAGACTAGTATGGCTCTTGGAGCTAGGAAGATGAAAATTGATAGGATCATTGCAGCTTTGAAGGCTGAATCTGCAGCTGAGGGTGAGCCGGATGAAGAAGAAGGAGGGAATAAGAATGCTTCTGCTGGTGATACTGAGGAGTTATCCGCTGACTCTGATGAGACTCTCCCATTCTGATTTTGATGTTTTCCCTGTTCTCAGTTGTAGTATTTCTTTTGCTTTTTTTCTTTGGTTGGTTGGGCTAGGCCCTGGTTTTCTTATGCACCTGTGTGTGCCTTCTGGTCTGTAATATGCACTGTGTGTGGTATCTCTCTTCTGTGTATGCATGGATGTTATTTGTCAGAATTTGTGGCTAAAAAGGGGGAGTAGATGTAGCTTATATTATAATATCTTGGCTGTTTGTATGTATGGTGCATGCTCTGACAGATGCTCTGACATCTGTATCTGACATCTGTATGTGTTGAGGGGGAGTACTGTGGATGGGTATGTGCATGTTTTTGAGGGGGAGCTGTTACATTTCAGGGGGAGCTGTTATATCTGATTGTTTCTGGTGTGTGGAAATTTATTTTTTTCCTGGTGTTGTTTTTCTCTCTTCTCTATGTGAATCCACTATATGAGAGTTTATTTCTCTCTGGTTGTTCCTATGAGGCTAGATGTTTTGTCTTAACTGTTGCATGCCTCTGATACTACTTACAAGTTATCTTTGTCTAAAGAGCTCCCTTGGAAGTAGTCTCGTTATATGCTATGATATTTTCTTCCTTAGTTGTGTGCCTATGTTGACTTGAAGGAAAATTATCTGTGTATCTCCCAAAGAACTGGCTCTAGAGTGTTTTAGCCAAAAATTTGCCAAAGGGGGAGATTGTTGGGTTTTTGTAGATTGGCTACATTTTGCAAAAACATCTACTAGCCAGATGCTTGGACAGATGCTGTAGCATATGGAACAGCATTATGTGACCTGTGTTTTTCGCGCCAGCTAGCGATTTATTATTGTACGCAATCTTCCAAAGATTTGCTTGAAGTTTTATTTTCCTCTAGCTTGCTGATCAAGGCGCGTGTATCTGATGATGTGTAAAAGGCGGTCTTGCCTTGGTATTTTTCCAAAAGATATCGTTATATTTTTGGAAGCTTTTTATTGTTTCTAAAAGAATTTCCAGCTGGACCGGACAATGTCCATGCTCTGTTTTGAAGCCCAAACTCGTGCTATCTCAGTAATATATATTTGTGAAGACAAACCCTAATAGGGTTACTGAAAACCGTGTGTAATAGAAAAGCGTGCGTTTAAGGTTTTTAGGGTTTCTCTTGTAAATTTGTGAGCCTTGCTTGTATCTTCCTGATTCAAGCTAAGGACTGTGTTTGTTTGAGTTGTAATTGTGAACTGCTCCTAAGCTTTTAAGTACGGAGTGAGTTTGTGTCATTAGAGTGTGTCTCTTTTACGTGTGCTCTTGTGTGTTTGATAACAACACTGTCTGTGTTGTTGGTAGGAATTGAGACGGGGTCTCATATCTAGGAGTTCCTAGCTAGAGTTGACACTGGTAGGGTCTTGGTGCAAAGTCAAGTAGTGTGTTTACGTTGGTCTTTTCACTAGAACTATAATAGTGGATTCATTCCTGGATTGGTATCCCCCAGAGTAGGAGAGTTGCTCCGAACTGGGTTAACAAACTCACTGTGTACTTTATCTTTCTGCTGTGTTTCTTTTATTTCGTGCTTTGCTACGCTGCATTATTTTAATTTTAGTTCTAAGTAAGACAAGTGCTCGGACAGTTGTGCCAACATTGTGCACAGCGTCTGTCGGTCAGGTTGCCAGGAATTTCAGAACTTAACTTATGAGAACTGTTTTTAACTCTTAGCCTCTGAATTGAATTTCTGCTCTGATACCTTTCTGTGAGATACATTACTCTTAGTGAGTAAAATGAATTTAAAATAACTTGGATAAGACTCAGGGAGCTTACAAAACTCATCCTGTGGATTATCAGACTTAGGGGGAGAGATTACAAACCTCAGAACCTGAAGTCAACAAGTTATTTATAATTCTGAGTGTTAATTTCACTTTATTGTTTTAAGTTGAGTTTAATTAACATGGATAAGAATCAGGGGGAGCTTACAAACCTAACCTTGAGGATTGTCAGACCTAGGGGGAGCTTACAAACCTCTCCTGAAGTCAGATTGTTAATTAAACTTAACAACATTTCTGAAATTTTCACATTTGTGTTTTAATCTGAACTTAATTAACTTGGATCAAACTCAGGGGGAGCTTACAAACCTCACACCCTGCAGTTAACTTGTTAATTAAGTTAACAACAATTTTCTGATTTAATACTTATGTTTGTCATCATCAAAAAGGGGGAGATTGTTGGAACAAAATGTGTTTAACAACTCTCTTATGAATTAAGGGGGAGATTGTTGAAACATTATGTGCAAACATATCCTTCTTTATGGTTTTGATGATAACAAAGTGTTAAATGGAAAATTGGTTATTTGCTAATGCTTTGTTCAAGTAATTTCAGAACCACGTGTTTAAAGATCAAGAAACTAATCATGGTTATGAAAGAACAAGCTTAGAGCAAGAAAGGAAAGCTAAGAAGCAAGTTGCAAAGCTGGAAAAGTGCTCCTGAAGTAGTGCTCCTAAAGCTTGAGTCTGAAGGCAGCTTCTGAGTCTGAAGGCAGCTTCTGATGGGTGCGTCTGAAGAAGTCAACAAAAAGTCAGCGTCTGAAGAAGTCAACAAAAGTCAACTTCTGAAGCCAGCTTCTGATCCGTACAAAGGCAGCTTCTGATGCACTGTTCACACAGAAGCTTCTGAAGCTGATGTGGCATGAAAAACAACTGGTACTGTGCGCATTTAATGCCTGGATGTGTCAGAGCAACCCAATGGAACAGTTGTCTCCCTGACTCAAACATTCCCCAGCTTTTAAGGTAGGCAAGTTCAAAAATGGCTGCTGCTCTGTTTTCTGCTAAAAGCTCAGCACACATTTTCAGTCTATCCTAGCTCAAATTGCAACGGCTCTTTCCTCAAATCAAGCAAATCTTCAACAGCTCTATTTTCTCTATAAAAGGAAGAAGATTTGAAGAAGAAATTTGTCTAAGACTCTTGAAACAAATTGCTGAACCTGTGCTCTGTTTTCTGCTGTAAAATCTCACAAGTTCAAAATCTCTTAGAAATTCTTTTAGTTTCTGTAACTTAGAATTTCTTAAGGTTAAGAGTCTTAACCTGTGTTGTATTAAGAGAACACCTCTGATATTTTATCAAGTGTTCATCCCAAACTCATTTATTTGTAAACCAGTTTGGTCCCTAAAGTCTCAGTCTGTATACTGAGCAATTGTAACCTCATTCCTTTGTGGTCTGAGTCAGAAGTCTCTTGACTTAGTGTCTTGAGCAGTGGGAAGTCTCTTGACTTAGTGTCTTGAGCATTGGAAGCCTCTTCCTTTGTGGTTGAGCATTAGAAGCCTCTTTCTTTGTGATTGAGCAACTGGAAGTCTCTTCCTTGGTGGTTGAGCAAGTGTAATCTTCAGATTATAGTGGAACTCTCTTGTTGGAAAACAAGGGGACTGGACTACTTCTCACATTGAGAAGGAACCAGTATAAAACTCTGTGTGTCTCTCTTCCCTTCTCTTTTTAACTTGTTAATCCGCTGCATATACTTCTGATAATAGTTCAGAACCTAGTTCTGAACCAGTGTTAAGCTTTTGAAAAGAAAAGAACAAGTTTTTGAGTCACACAATTCAACCCCCCCCCCCCCCCCCCCCCCCCTTGTGTGTGTTTTTCTCACCTTCATCATTCCCAAGACATGACCTAAACAGACTGAGAAAACCCTAGTTTTCCTATATTATACTCACAACCAGTACACAAAGAATCGAAAATTGAGATTTTTGGGTGATTTGGGAGTGAACCCGAGAGCAAAAAACCTGTTTCTAGGTTTTCTGCAGTCAGGGATCACTAAGCGAGCTCAAAGCGAGCCTGTCAGCAAACAGCACACGTTGTTCTGCGCGTTTTGGTGCATGGGGTTGTGTTCTGGTGTTTTAGGGCTTTCCTTTAACGTCAGTTTGCTTCTGTTTTGAGGATTTTTTAAGAGGTAATGAGTGGTTGTGATGAATTAATCACATTAAGTCATTTTGGGATAAAATTGGATGGTTAGGAAGCTTTTAAAACGAACTTAATTGTTAGAGTGTGCTAGTACATCAAGATGATTAAACATTGAAGGGTTTGGATAACCGTAGTGATTGAAATTAATAAGATAGTAGACTTAAGATTAAGCATAAATGGTTAGTGAGTATGAATAAGTATTAGAACTTGACAAATTTGAAATGTTATAAAATTGACGATAGTTGAATTGACGAATTAGTAATTGATGAGATGGGAAGGTCATTTAATGATGTGTATTTTAATGATGTAAAGGTATTGAGTAATTTTAAGATGTGCACTAAATGTTTTATATGTGAAGTTATGTTATATAAAAATGTGAATATGTGAGATGTGTTGATATAAAGATGTGCTATAGATGTGTGGATATAAAGATGTGTTATAGATGTGTCGATAATAAGATGTATAAATGATGAATATTTGAATTATATATGATGAGGAATATTTGATGATATATGATGATGAGTATTCGATGATATATGAAGATGAATGCTTGATGATATTTAATGATGTATTATTTAAGGATCAGTAATGGTGTGTATTTGATGATGTGTTATCTAATGATAAGTATTTAACAATGTGTAATTGATGTGCTATTTAACGATGGTGCTATCTAAAGATGTGTATTGTCGAGTCATTGAATGATGTATATTTTTGAGGTGATTGTTTAGTGTTCATGCATTCATAATCGAGTTTATTTAACGATGTTGTGGACAAAATCAGTAACATACCTCTTATGTCCAAAATATTTGACGATGGTGATAGGTTTAGTACCACATGCATATAGAGTCGACTTAGGGACATTGCATATATAACTACAAGTCTATTTGAAGATGTGTAATTGAAAGATGTGTTTATTTAAAGATGTGAGACCATTTAAAGATGTTATATTTAATGTTTTGTTTTTATATGGTTATGAGGGAATGGTTTGTATCTTGTTAAATGCTTACTAGATACATAAATAGTGTTGATGTTTACATGTTATTATAAGATGTTGATTTGATGTTTATTGATCCTATTAAATGAATGTGTACGGTAAAATGTAAATGTGAACTAAATGTGATATGTGTGTGTGTGTGTGTGTGTGTGTGTGTATATATATAAATGCATGTCTATGTGTAAGTGATGTGATCTTTTATCCGAATCTATACATGTGTTTATGCATTTCTTATGTTGGATATATTCTCACCCCGATTGCGGATTGGATGCCAATGCCCTTGTGGTGTAGATTTGAAGGAAGAAGGATCTTAGTAGCAGTGACTCTCTGAGGATGACTTTGGAGCCTACTCATTTATTTATCGCTTTTGGGAGTCTTTATCGAGTCGATGCTCTAATTTGTGACACTATGGATTGAGGATTTATTTTATTTTAGACTCTGTTTTAGAATTCTTTTCGAATTCAGTTTTGATGTGGATTTAAAGATGTGAAAATTATTTTGATGTTTTGAGAACTATTCCACTGCGACGTTTTTACTTTAAATGAAATACTTTTGGATTGATTAAGATGTGTGACACCCTTACATACATTATTAATTATTGTATTATTATTAGAAGATCATATGTGGGGTTTATGGTGTTACAAGATTCGGCTCTTTATCGAAAGAGAGTGTTTTAGCGGAACAAAATCTCGCTAGTGAGAAGAGAAATAAAAATCGCAAGAACAAGGAATCTTGCCACCAATGACAAAATAATGAATTGTAAGAAGGGACACTTATATTTATTTATTTATTTATTTATTTATTTTCCTAACATATATATTTCTTTTAAGGAATGAGACCAAAATTAATTATTTGTTGGGTATATTTTAATGACTATTTTTATATCAATTAATGACTATTTTAATGATTATTAGCGTCAAGACGGACAATAAAATGTCCGATTTTTCAATTTTTTTATCAAAGCTAGAGATAAAATTGCAAAATCAGGAAGAGGCTTGAACCTTATTACAACAAAGAAACCAACAAAAAAAAAATGGGCCATGGCTATCCCTGGCTGTTCGTGGACAACATTATCTTGAGGAAGATAACAATACTCACATTGATGAAAGACTCATGAAGAAAGTGCTCTGGTGACGAAGATCTCGCCGAAACCTATGAAAATGCCAAGTTGCCGGTGAGACGGAAGGGGGTTGTACCTTCACAAGCGTTCCAATGCCCAAGTCAGATGGGAAACAAGGAGGTTGAGAGGTTTGAGGGAAATAATAAATTTACTTGATAAGGTTGAGAGGTTTGAGGAAAATTATAAATTTACTTGATATTGTAGTGGAGTCTCCTTTATATAGACAGAAGGGAATGTTGACTTGAAGTCTTATTGGGCTTTATCTTGTAATTGAGTCTTTGCTAAGTGGATATGACATTTTAGCCGGTCTGGAACACTAGCAAAACAGCAACAATATTGCTCTCCATATGAAGAAAAGTGCAATGAAAATCTATGCTAGAGATAGAGTTTTACATATATAAAATCCTGTAAAAGGCACTGACCAAAGGCCAAAGAGACCCTTGACTATTGATGACTAAATTTGACAAGTGTACCAAACTGTTTCTAAGTAATAAAGTAGTAAGATCGTCTCAACAGGGGTTGTCGTTTCGACGTAACAACTAACTAGATTTATTAAAATAGTAAATTAAAAAGCAAATAAATGGGGGGATTAAACCGATATAATTTAAATACACTACTTATAAATATTTTTTAATTATCAATCGGTTGTAATTGCATGTCAAATCGATAAAAGAATAGATGTTTATTTTAATCATAATTACTTTTTTTAATATAGTAATAATATTTAGGCATGGAACAATATAGTAATAATATTTAGGCATGGAACCAGGACCCCAGACCTGGCTGCCCCGCTCCAAATTTAACGAGGAAAAACCGCTTTAAACTGGGTGTGGGTACGGGGAAAACCCGATTTTAAGAATATGATTCATATTCTTCAACAATGTAAATTTTTTTCACATTGAATTAAAAAAATGTAAAAATCGATTTCAATTGACAAAAATGGTTAGACGTTTAGTATTAAAAAATTCAAAATTTCTTAAAAACGATCCACATTTAGTATTTAAAATTTCTTTATCAAAATAATTAAGGAAATGAAAAGAGAAATCAACATGGCCATGTTGAGTAAACCAAGTAATTGGACTCAAATGGATAATGAGTTTCACCAAAAAAATAATAGTTTAGGAGAATTTGAGTTCGATTCCTAAATGAAACATTTCTTAACCAGAGTTTAATTACCTCTCAACCAAACTTCAAATTATTACGACCCTTTTCCATTGTTACACCAAAAAAAAACATGGCCATGTTGAGCACTTTTAATGACCAAACTAGTTTGCATGTCTCGAAAGAAGACATTATGAATCCTGTTTATATTCAAGTTGTTTCCAAATCATTTAATTGAGATTTATTTTGAAATTAATAAAACTAAAATACAATTAATATTCTTTTCTAAAAACATTTTCGTATCAGCGTTGGTTTTGGTAACAAGTTCACAGAGGAGGGAATGCATTTTTAGAGCATCTTTTTATGTACATTATTAGATCTAAAAACTGATTCTTAATCAACATCATACGAACAATTTTTCTACAAGCATCAAGGTTTTAACATCAAAAACGATTTTTATTAATAAAATCAACAAAATTAAATCTAATGTGAGGAAACTTGTGGATTCATTGAGCTTTTACTGAGTTACACAATTAAAAGTAAAATGTTTGTGCAATTCTTATATCTGATGTATCATAGAAGTTTTGCACAATTTCTTTGGTATCTCCACAATTGGAGTTATCTTTATTTCATTCATCAATTTGAAATGCTTTGCTTTGAAAAAATAGCAGACATCAGCATTATTGAGGTGCAAGGATCATCATCACAAGTAATTATGTACAACTTGGAGATGCATTCACAACTTATTGAAAGCCTAAATTGTTCAATCATACGGTGAGTTAAAGGATTCTACCAACCAAGCCATTATTCTAAAACAGCTTCCCCACATTCTATCACATGCTTCATAGAGCATAGAATCACTGTACAAGTAAAAAATATTTAAATGAAGAAAAAGAAAATATTTAACTTCTGGGAAGGAGGCTTTGGTTGACAGAATTATATTAGAATCACTTTCTACCAAACCTAGCCAAATGCTGCTGATGCTTTGCTTCAGCTGCCTTATCGGCAGCTTCTCTTTTCAGTGCCCTCTTCGCCCGTCTCCCTGTCATAACTTTTGAATCCTCTTTCTTTTTTGGCTGGCGCGATGAACTTGAGCTTGCTCCTGAATCCTGGAAGCTTGGTCGATGGACCGGCCGAGCTTCTTGACGCCCAGCCCTTACAAAACCGTTGTCTCCCCATCTACGGTTGCCAATCCGTACACTAGCTGAACCACCATAATAATCCTCATCATCTAGATCATCGTCATTTTCAAACTGATAATAGTAGTCAACTAATTCTTCATAGATATCTTCTTCAACCACACGCTCTTCAACAATTAAAGGCTTGAACCATTGGGCCCGAAGTAGTAGGCAAACACTTTCCTCAAACATGTAATCTCGAATACTGTCAAGCATAAAATGTCAAGCAGTTAGCACACGATTTCAACCACTTTTCTGAATTAAGGATGCATTGAAATTAGTGTCGAAGAGAAATTGAAATGTCAAAACGAAACTAATAACGTATAATGTTGTATAATAGGGACAACAAATTAGGTAGTTTAACTATTTGTTTGACTGACTTTCTAGTAAAGAAGTTCGTGTTTGATGAGATGGCAGTATTCTATTGAACTGTGAACATAATTGTAGGAGCTGAGAATTTTGACAAAAAATAAAACTGTTAACATCTAAAACAAGATTACAATTATCTAATTATTCAGAGTACTCTTGGGAGTGGAAACCAATCTGAAAATTTAAATTATTCATTAACCAGACATTAATAGATCAGGTATTTCCAAAATAAAGTTTATGTCCATCCATCATGTATCTATAATGAAATCCTATAGACACGGCGACAACCTTTACAAGGAATTCAGCGATATTAACTAGATGATCAGTAAAGCTGAAAATTTAATGGAACAACAACGGTAACACAACTTGCTTTGATTAGCATTTCAACAAGCAGTAGCAGGAAGTTAATCAGATGTAAAAACCAAAATAAAAAGTGATATTTGATATTACCTTCCATCAAGTGTGCGATGAACAGTTAGGAACTCAAATGGATGTTTGCACTGAGGGCAGGTAACTTTCTGACTGTATGTGGCCCAATGAAGGATGCATGTTACACTACACAAAAGGAAAGCAAAACCATTAAAAACAAATACAGACTCAACAAAAGTACAAACATTTGTTTCAATTAGAAGTAAATACACTTTTATAAATCCAAAAACATTCTAGTTTAAGAAAACACAACAATACATCAAAACATTACTTATTTCAGAAGAACCTATCCCACCAATTTTATCAGATGCCCTGAAAATTTTGCCCATAAAACAGTTACAATTTGTAGCGTGGAATCAAAGGCAGCATATCCGGTACTATTGAAATTTTTACTATGCTAACCTTAATTAGCCAAAATGATATAATACATTTATGAAACAACAACAACCAAGCCTTATCCCACTAAGTGGGGTCGGCTATATGAATCAAATGACGCCATAGTGTTCTATCAAAAACCATGTCTTTCTCCAATTCATTAATCTCTAGATTCTTCTTAATAGTTTCATTCCCTTATCATGACCTATATGCATAAATTCTTGATGTAGGCATTTCAGTAATGAACAAAAGTTCGTTGCATATCCGAAGTCCTGACATATATCACATCAAAACTAGCTAAACACATTGTACAACTATTCTAAGTTAAAACTTGAATTTTAGCAAATGTTAAAAATGAGCTTGTCCAAGCTTCAATTACAAAGAGTTTATGCATCCTGCAATCTCAAAGACCTGTTCCATTCAATCTTGTCCATTATAATTCTTTGTATTAATTGTGGAAAATTGATAACAAACTAATAATAATTTTCATTTGGAAAGTAGCACTAAACATGATTTCCATACACTTAATTCCAAAAGAAAAGAAACATATAGAAAATTTTCTTTTTACCAGTAAGCATGCTCGCAACCTTTAACAAGAGCAGTTTCTTGCAACACTATCTTATCTAAACAAATTGCGCACGTTTCACCATGTTTTCCAAATCCAACATGATGATTCTCCTCTTCTTCACTCCCATTTTCAATCTACACATAAAAAATCAACAATAGAATAAAAAACAGAATAACCCTAATAGGTCGCTTACAACCCAAAACACAAATATTGAAACTTTGATTAGAAAACCCAATTGGGTACCCGAAAAAACATCAAGAAACAAAAATTAAAACACAAAAATGCAAAAAAGAAAATACCAGATCTTTGATTGAAAGACGGTGAAGATCGTCTTGGATCTTGACGAGTGAAGAAGACATAGTGAGAATTGAAGAAGTATGTGTGTGAAGAAGGTGAAAAAGCCAAAGAAGATAAAGAGGACGGAGAGAGAGGGAATATGGGAGAGATGCTGAAGAATGATTCGGAAATGAAAGAAAGAAAGGAAGAGAAGAAGATTAGGGAAACACTGAAATAATTCAATTCAAAGTCAGGACCGAATCAAACCACCGAATCTTTATTTTATGGTATAGTATAATAATATAATTTCGGATTTTATAATTTTTTTTTTAGGAAGGGATTTTTTTTTTTAAGCAAAATGGAAAAACCGGATTTGGATCGTCTGCTGCTCTTCCCTTCATGTTTTTTGTCCTGCACTAATCGAAATCATCCATCTACCATACCGTGTTTGTTGACCGCAAAAGGAGAAAAAAAATCAATGGTTAAGATTGGGCAAGACCCTCCTATGGCAGGAGAGGATATGTGTCCATGGTAAACCACCTGCAACACCTTAAATATAATAAAAAGGACCTTTAAAAAAATATAATAAAAAGGAAACACGTGCAAAATAAGAAGAGGGACATGGACCAAAATCTTTTTTAACGATAAAAGCAAAACAAACAAAAAAGGGGGACGAAAGTCAAACCCAAAACACAGGAAAAAACACAAAAAAAAAATCAAGAAAAAAAAGTAAATAGAATAAGAAAATAAACGTGATACAAAGAAAGACTTCGAACCAACCCAGTAACATGTCCCTTGAGCGGGTATTATGAACCTCAAAACCCTTCTTCATATTCTTTTTCTTGGCCTTAGACACCACCTTAGTGAAAGGTTCTTGCGTAGCTGCAGAACGATTCTTCAAATACCTGATAGTTGCCTTTCTATCTTCTTCATCCGTATAAACATGATGCCCGATATCTATGGCATCTTTGCCTTTCCAAACATGTTGTTGCAGAAACGAATTTATAACATCATCATAAACAATGACTCCAAACATGGGCTCGTGAGTATAGTCTAAATCTGTCACCGCGTCACACCAGGGACCAATTATACACATATCAGGAAGACTCTGTTGGTCCACTCTATATTTCTTAATCATATTTGTAGCCTGAGCATCTTCAACCTGCACAGGCTGCATAGGAACTGTTCCACCAGAAATGTGAAATATCTCTTCCTCAAGATTTATAACATTTCCCCAGAACACCAGTTGTTACCAATTTGGACCTTGTAATAACCTCAACAAGAGGATCAACACCCGCGACCTCTTTATTGCATCATTCCGTTACCGGAACTACAACAGCAGCTGGCTGTTAGCCTATATTTTTTAATGTATGTTTTCGATAGGAGAATTGTTTGGTTGAAGCTAACTTTCATTCTTGGTGTTGATCAAAAAATAAACTGCCTTTGACAGATTGAGATAAGTCTTGACATATTCAAACAATTCAGTTTCGACAGGAGAAATTCAAATCCTTTAGGTCGGAGACACGTGGAAGCCTGTTGAATTTGTCGAAGACTTATAGTTTAGGACCATTAGTTTCAGTTACTTCTTGAAATTCTAGCAATTACTGGTTCTGAACTAAAAACAGAGTATAAAAACTAATGTTCAGAAGCAGAAAAATAAAGTGCAGAAAGTAAAGGAACACAATGAATTTGTTAACCCAGTTCGGTGCAAACTTCACCTACTCTGGGGGATACCAATCCAGGAAGGAAATCTACTAAGTAGAATTAATTCTAAGACTCAACAGCCCCTGTTCTTCGTCTTATCACTTACTTAAGCTCTACCCTTCTAGACTTCTACCTAGGAAACCACCTAGGTATAAGAACCCACTTACTTCCTAACCAAGCAATCACAGCCCAGTGATTGTAAACTTAACAAAAACACACAAATTGAAGACACTCTTCAACAGAACAAAAACATCATTCGTACTTAAAAGCTTTGAATGAATTACAACTCAAAACAATCTAAACCAACTCAGAACATATGAGTGGTGTACAAATAAAGCCTAAGCTTACACACACACAAAAACTCTAAAACAAATTTCTGGTTTTTGACACATGAAATTTCCAATAGCAGAGTCCTCTTTAAATAGTCTTCAGCTGCATCATAAATCTGAACCAAATATTCTTCAATTGATATGATTCTGAAATATTATAGAAGCTCAAAAAGGAAAAATATAATTCTGAATCAAATCAAGCAAAGATCCCTTTGAAATATATTCATTCATAAATCACGAAGCCAATCTTCAAAAGATCTTCACCAAAAATACCAGCCTTCTAGAAAACAAATGCCTGAATAAATCTTCAATAAATCTACCAAAGATACGCACAGAAATAATCACAAAGAAAGCAGAAATCCAACTTCTGAAACACTCCAAAATGACATCTGAGGACGCTTGCTTGCATACTTTGATTTTACCAAACAATGAAGTCAACCTTTAAATAACCAACAATCTCCCCCTTTGACAAATTTTTGGCTAAAATCAAATGCTTCATAAACACAAGTCCTTCATTCATCACAAGTAATTAACCATGAAGAACTCCACATAATGTATCAGAGTCAGCAGCGGATTAAAAACACAAACAACTGAAAATTACTCCCCCTGCAACACATAACAACAGTTTCTGAGGAACAGACCTTCTCCCCCTGAAACACAACACTCAGGAACTCCCCCTGAACATAACAACTTCTGACAGGAAGCACACAAACAGATCAGCAATCACCAATCACACATACTTCTCCCCCTTTTTAGCCAAACAAGTTTGACAAAGCACCAGCAAAACACCAGCAAACACCAGGAGAAGAAACACAACCAGAACACAAAGAACACAGCACAGCACACTTGCAAAGATCAGAACCACAAAGAATCCACCCAGCAGAAGAACAACCAAACACAAAAATGTAGAGAACAGCACAACCTCAGACCAGAAACACAAAGCAGAAAATCAGACATCAGTCACCACTAACCAGACTTCAGACTCAGCATCAGAAATTGCTTAGTCTTTATTAGACACAAACAACAGATGATGCTCAATTGATATGTGCCTCAGGCACATTTAGAACCTTCTTCCCAGCAATCTGCTTCTCAAGATCAGCAATTATCTTCTGAACACATGTCACACCATCTTCAGATTTACTAGAAACTAGAGCCTTCTGATCAGGAACAGGAACCAGAACTTTGCTCCAAACTTTTGAAGGTCCAGCACCAGAACTCATCTGTGCTACATGAATAGGCTTGCTGTCATCAGCAACAACCTTTCCTTTTCCTTTGTTCAGCCTCTGAGCAACACCAGCACACTTTGGTCTCCATTCTTTCTTGATTTTGCTTTTATTCACAGCTGGTTCAGTTTTTCTGGGTTGAAAATGCTTGGGATAACCATGCAACTTGTAACAAAAAGGTTTAATGTGACCCTTTTTACCACAATGATGACAAACCCAAGGATGAGTAGCCTTCTTGTCTTTGGATTCCTGAGGTTTGTTCTTAGTTTTTCTCATCAGTGGAACATGAGAATCAGCAGCAGGTATGCACCTCTTAGCAGGATTTTGCTTTTTGATGTTCAGGTTCTGATCAACAAATCCAATGCCATTTGGTTTTCCTTGATTCTGATTCTCCAGAATCTCTTCCAGCACATCAGTACTAGTGTTCAACATTCTGACTTGTTTCTTTACATGTTCAAGTTGAGAGTTCAGCTGGGTTACCTCATCTTTGAGATCAGAAATCTGTGCTAGATGATCACTTCTTTCAGCATACAATTGACTGATAGTCTTTTTCTGATTTACCAGCTGCTTGCACACTTCTTCAAATTTAACATGCCACTTCTTGCAAACAACAGCAGGATCTTTATAAGACAATTCTCCATGTGACTTCTTAACATCAGTATTGGTAACAAGGCCAATGCTTTTTACTTTCTTTTTCATTCTGCCAGAAAATAACTCCCTGGAGCTCACCCAAAAAAACAAGCAGGGTGCCTGCTCTGATACCAATTGAAATTCTGGCTAAAAACTGGTTCTGAACTAAAAACAGAGTATGAAAAATAAAGTTCAGAAGCAGAAAAATAAAGTGCAGAAAGTAAAGGAACACAATGAATTTGTTAACCCAGTTCGGTGCAAACTTCACCTACTCTGGGGGATACCAATCCAGGAAGGAAATCTACTAAGTAGAATTAATTCTAAGACTCAACAGCCCCTGTTCTTCGTCTTATCACTTAAACTCTACCCTTCTAGACTTCTACCCAGGAAACCACCTAGGTATAAGAACCCACTTACTTCCTAACCAAGCAATCACAGCCCAGTGATTGTAAACTTAACAAAACAAACAAATTGAAGACACTCTTCAAGACAACAAAAACATCATTCGTACTTAAAAGCTTTGAATGAATTACAACTCAAAACAATCTAAACCAACTCAGAACATATGAGTGGTGTACAAATAAAGCCTAAGCTTACACACACACAAAAACTCTAAAACAAATTTCTGGTTTTTGACACATGAAATTTCCAATAGCAGAGTCCTCTTTAAATAGTCTTCAGCTGCATCATAAATCTGAACCAAATATTCTTCAATTGATATGATTCTGAAATATTATAGAAGCTCAAAAAGGAAAAATATAATTCTGAATCAAATCAAGCAAAGATCCCTTTGAAATATATTCATTCATAAATCACGAAGCCAATCTTCAAAAGATCTTCACCAAAAATACCAGCCTTCTAGAAAACAAATGCCTGAATAAATCTTCAATAAATCTACCAAAGATACGCACAGAAATAATCACAAAGAAAGCAGAAATCCAACTTCTGAAAACAGCTTCTGAAGTTCCAAAATGACATCTGAGGACGCTTGCTTGCATACTTTGATTTTACCAAACAATGAAGTCAACCTTTAAATAACCAACAATCTCCCCCTTTGACAAATTTTTGGCTAAAATCAAATGCTTCATAAACACAAGTCCTTCATTCATCACAAGTAATTAACCATGAAGAACTCCACATAATGTATCAGAGTCAGCAGCGGATTAAAAACACAAACAACTGAAAATTACTCCCCCTGCAACACATAACAACAGTTTCTGAGGAACAGACCTTCTCCCCCTGAAACACAACACTCAGGAACTCCCCCTGAACATAACAACTTCTGACAGGAAGCACACAAACTCAGGAAGCACACAAACAGATCAGCAATCACCAATCACACATACTTCTCCCCCTTTTTAGCCAAACAAGTTTGACAAAGCACCAGCAAAACACCAGCAAACACCAGGAGAAGAAACACAACCAGAACACAAAGAACACAGCACAGCACACTTGCAAAGATCAGAACCACAAAGAATCCACCCAGCAGAAGAACAACCAAACACAAAAATGTAGAGAACAGCACAACCTCAGACCAGAAACACAAAGCAGAAAATCAGACATCAGTCACCACTAACCAGACTTCAGACTCAGCATCAGAAATTGCTTAGTCTTTATTAGACACAAACAACAGATGATGCTCAATTGATATGTGCCTCAGGCACATTTAGAACCTTCTTCCCAGCAATCTGCTTCTCAAGATCAGCAATTATCTTCTGAACACATGTCACACCATCTTCAGATTTACTAGAAACTAGAGCCTTCTGATCAGGAACAGGAACCAGAACTTTGCTCCAAACTTTTGAAGGTCCAGCACCAGAACTCATCTGTGCTACATGAATAGGCTTGCTGTCATCAGCAACAACCTTTCCTTTTCCTTTGTTCAGCCTCTGAGCAACACCAGCACACTTTGGTCTCCATTCTTTCTTGATTTTGCTTTTATTCACAGCTGGTTCAGTTTTTCTGGGTTGAAAATGCTTGGGATAACCATGCAACTTGTAACAAAAAGGTTTAATGTGACCCTTTTTACCACAATGATGACAAACCCAAGGATGAGTAGCCTTCTTGTCTTTGGATTCCTGAGGTTTGTTCTTAGTTTTTCTCATCAGTGGAACATGAGAATCAGCAGCAGGTATGCACCTCTTAGCAGGATTTTGCTTTTTGATGTTCAGGTTCTGATCAACAAATCCAATGCCATTTGGTTTTCCTTGATTCTGATTCTCCAGAATCTCTTCCAGCACATCAGTACTAGTGTTCAACATTCTGACTTGTTTCTTTTACATGTTCAAGTTGAGAGTTCAGCTGGGTTACCTCATCTTTGAGATCAGAAATCTGTGCTAGATGATCACTTCTTTCAGCATACAATTGACTGATAGTCTTTTTCTGATTTACCAGCTGCTTGCACACTTCTTCAAATTTAACATGCCACTTCTTGCAAACAACAGCAGGATCTTTATAAGACAATTCTCCATGTGACTTCTTAACATCAGTATTGGTAACAAGGCCAATGCTTTTTACTTTCTTTTTCATTCTGCCAGAAAATAACTCCCTGGAGCTCACCCAAAAAAACAAGCAGGGTGCCTGCTCTGATACCAATTGAAATTCTGGCTAAAAACTGGTTCTGAACTAAAAACAGAGTATGAAAAATAAAGTTCAGAAGCAGAAAAATAAAGTGCAGAAAGTAAAGGAACACAATGAATTTGTTAACCCAGTTCGGTGCAAACTTCACCTACTCTGGGGGATACCAATCCAGGAAGGAAATCTACTAAGTAGAATTAATTCTAAGACTCAACAGCCCCTGTTCTTCGTCTTATCACTTAAACTCTACCCTTCTAGACTTCTACCCAGGAAACCACCTAGGTATAAGAACCCACTTACTTCCTAACCAAGCAATCACAGCCCAGTGATTGTAAACTTAACAAAACAAACAAATTGAAGACACTCTTCAAGACAACAAAAACATCATTCGTACTTAAAAGCTTTGAATGAATTACAACTCAAAACAATCTAAACCAACTCAGAACATATGAGTGGTGTACAAATAAAGCCTAAGCTTACACACACACAAAAACTCTAAAACAAATTTCTGGTTTTTGACACATGAAATTTCCAATAGCAGAGTCCTCTTTAAATAGTCTTCAGCTGCATCATAAATCTGAACCAAATATTCTTCAATTGATATGATTCTGAAATATTATAGAAGCTCAAAAAGGAAAAATATAATTCTGAATCAAATCAAGCAAAGATCCCTTTGAAATATATTCATTCATAAATCACGAAGCCAATCTTCAAAAGATCTTCACCAAAAATACCAGCCTTCTAGAAAACAAATGCCTGAATAAATCTTCAATAAATCTACCAAAGATACGCACAGAAATAATCACAAAGAAAGCAGAAATCCAACTTCTGAAAACAGCTTCTGAAGTTCCAAAATGACATCTGAGGACGCTTGCTTGCATACTTTGATTTTACCAAACAATGAAGTCAACCTTTAAATAACCAACAATCTCCCCCTTTGACAAATTTTTGGCTAAAATCAAATGCTTCATAAACACAAGTCCTTCATTCATCACAAGTAATTAACCATGAAGAACTCCACATAATGTATCAGAGTCAGCAGCGGATTAAAAACACAAACAACTGAAAATTACTCCCCCTGCAACACATAACAACAGTTTCTGAGGAACAGACCTTCTCCCCCTGAAACACAACACTCAGGAACTCCCCCTGAACATAACAACTTCTGACAGGAAGCACACAAACTCAGGAAGCACACAAACAGATCAGCAATCACCAATCACACATACTTCTCCCCCTTTTTAGCCAAACAAGTTTGACAAAGCACCAGCAAAACACCAGCAAACACCAGGAGAAGAAACACAACCAGAACACAAAGAACACAGCACAGCACACTTGCAAAGATCAGAACCACAAAGAATCCACCCAGCAGAAGAACAACCAAACACAAAAATGTAGAGAACAGCACAACCTCAGACCAGAAACACAAAGCAGAAAATCAGACATCAGTCACCACTAACCAGACTTCAGACTCAGCATCAGAAATTGCTTAGTCTTTATTAGACACAAACAACAGATGATGCTCAATTGATATGTGCCTCAGGCACATTTAGAACCTTCTTCCCAGCAATCTGCTTCTCAAGATCAGCAATTATCTTCTGAACACATGTCACACCATCTTCAGATTTACTAGAAACTAGAGCCTTCTGATCAGGAACAGGAACCAGAACTTTGCTCCAAACTTTTGAAGGTCCAGCACCAGAACTCATCTGTGCTACATGAATAGGCTTGCTGTCATCAGCAACAACCTTTCCTTTTCCTTTGTTCAGCCTCTGAGCAACACCAGCACACTTTGGTCTCCATTCTTTCTTGATTTTGCTTTTATTCACAGCTGGTTCAGTTTTTCTGGGTTGAAAATGCTTGGGATAACCATGCAACTTGTAACAAAAAGGTTTAATGTGACCCTTTTTACCACAATGATGACAAACCCAAGGATGAGTAGCCTTCTTGTCTTTGGATTCCTGAGGTTTGTTCTTAGTTTTTCTCATCAGTGGAACATGAGAATCAGCAGCAGGTATGCACCTCTTAGCAGGATTTTGCTTTTTGATGTTCAGGTTCTAATCAACAAATCCAATGCCATTTGGTTTTTCCGTGATTCTGATTCTCCAGAATCTCTTCCAGTACATCAGTAGCCGAATTCAACATTCTAATTTGCTTTTTCATCTGATCAAGTTGAGAATTGAGTTGGATTACCTCATTACCGAGAACAGAAATCTTCTCTAAGTGTTCACCTTTCTCAATCTGAAGTTGAGTGTTAATTTTCTTCTGTTCTTCCAGCTGCTTACACACTTCTGCAAATTGAACATGCCACTTCTTGCAAAAAACAGCAGGATCTTTATAAGACAATTCTCCATGTGACTTCTTAACATCAGTATTGGTAACAAGGCCAATGCTTTTTACTTTCTTTTCCATTCTGCCAGAAAATATCTCCCTGGAGCTCACCCAAATACAGGCAGGGTGCCTGCTCTGATACCAATTGAAATTCCTGGCAGGTAACTGGTTCTGAACTAAAAACAGAGTATAAAAACTAATGTTCAGAAGCAGAAAAATAAAGTGCAGAAAGTAAAGGAACACAATGAATTTGTTAACCCAGTTCGGTGCAAACTTCACCTACTCTGGGGGATACCAATCCAGGAAGGAAATCTACTAAGTAGAATCAATTCTAAGACTCAACAGCCCCTGTTCTTCGTCTTATCACTTAATCTCTACCCTTCTAGACTTCTAACCAGGAAACCACTTAGGTATAAGAACCCACTTACTTCCTAACCAAGCAATCACAGCCCACTGATTGTAAACTTAACAAAAACACACAAATTGAAGACACTCTTCAACAGAACAAAGACATCACTTGTGCTTAAAAGCTTTAAGTGATTTACAACTCAAAACACCTAAACCAACTCAAACAGATGAGTGGTGTACAAAACAAAGCCTAAAGCGTACACAGACAAAACAAAAAGACTCTTATGATAAAAACTGTTTTGACTCAATTCCTTATACTTCAATGCAGCACGTCCTCTCCTTATATAGGCTTCAGCACCTCTAATAATTCTGAACACAATCTTCAATTGATATAGTTCTGAAATACTTTGAAGCTCAAAAAGGAAACATATAATTCTGACTCAAATCAAGCAAAGATCCCTTTGAAATATATTCATTCATAAAACACGAAGCCAATCTTCAAAAGATCTTCACCAAAAAATATCAGCCTTCTGGAAACTTCAGCATGAATAAATCTTCAATAAATCTACCAAAGATACGCACAGAAATAATCAAAAAGAATGCAGAAATCCAGCTTCTGAAAACAGCTCTGAAGTTCAGCTTTTGAAGGTCAACGCTGGTCAACGTCTGAAGTTCAGCTTCTGAAGGTCAACGCTGGTCAACGTCTGAACAGTGCTTATAAAGACCCTCCCAGCGTCTGATGAACAGTTCAGAGTCTGAAGGTCATATCTGCGTCTGAAGGCATTTTTCAGCTTCTGAAACTTCTCAAATCCATTTTTCAGCTTCTGAAGGACCAAAATGACATCTGAGGACGCTTGCTTCAATAATTTGATTTTACCAAACAATGAAGCCAACCTTTAAATAACCAACAATCTCCCCCTTTGGCAAATTTTTTGGCTAAAATCAAATGCTTCATAAACACAAGTCCTTCATTCATCACAAGTAATTAACCTTGAAGAACTCCACATAATGTATCAGAGTCAGTAGCGGATTAAAAACACAAACAACTAAAAATTACTCCCCCTGCAACACATAACAACAGTTTCTGAGGAACAGACCTTCTCCCCCTGAAACACAACACTCAGGAACTCCCCCTGAACATAAACAGCTTCTGACAGGAAGCACACAAACAGATCAGCAATCACCAATCACACATACTTCTCCCCCCTTTTTAGCCAAACAAGTTTGACAAAGCACCAACATAACACCAACAAACACCTGGAGAAGAAACACGACCAGAACACAAAGAACACATCACAACACACTTGCAAAGATCAGAATCACAAAGAATCCACCCAGCACAACCTCAGACCAGAAACACAAAGCAGAAAATCAGACATCAGTCACCACTAACCAGACTTCAGACTCAGCATCAGAAATTGCTTAGTCTTTATTAGACACAAACAACAGATGATGCTCAATTGATATGTGCCTCAGGCACATTTAGAACCTTCTTCCCAGCAATCTGCTTCTCAAGATCAGCAATTATCTTCTGAACACATGTCACACCATCTTCAGATTTACTAGAAACTAGAGCCTTCTGATCAGGAACAGGAACCAGAACTTTGCTCCAAACTTTTGAAGGTCCAGCACCAGAACTCATCTGTGCTACATGAATAGGCTTGCTGTCATCAGCAACAACCTTTCCTTTTCCTTTGTTCAGCCTCTGAGCAACACCAGCACACTTTGGTCTCCATTCTTTCTTGATTTTGCTTTTATTCACAGCTGGTTCAGTTTTTCTGGGTTGAAAATGCTTGGGATAACCATGCAACTTGTAACAAAAAGGTTTAATGTGACCCTTTTTACCACAATGATGACAAACCCAAGGATGAGTAGCCTTCTTGTCTTTGGATTCCTGAGGTTTGTTCTTAGTTTTTCTCATAAGTGGAACATGAGAATCAGCAGCAGGTATGCACCTCTTAGCAGGATTTTGCTTTTTGATGTTCAGGTTCTGATCAACAAATCCAATGCCATTTGGTTTTCCCTGATTCTGATTCTCCAGAATCTCTTCCAGTACATCAGTAGCAGAATTCAACATTCTAATTTGCTTTTTCATCTAATCAAGTTGAGAATTGAGTTGGATTACCTCATTACTAAGAACAGAAATCTCCTCGAAGTGTTCACCTTTCTCAATCTGAAGTTGAGTGTTAATTTTCTTCTGTTCTTCTAGCTGCTTACACACTTCTGCAAATTCAACATGCCACTTCTTGCAAAAAACAGCAGGATCTTTATAAGACAATTCTCCATGTGACTTCTTAACATCAGTATTGGTAACAAGGCCAATGCTTTTTACTTTCTTTTCCATTCTGCCAGAAAATATCTCCCTGGAGCTCACCCAAATACAGGCAGGGTGCCTACTCTGATACCAATTGAAATTCCTGGCAGGTAACTGGTTCTGAAATAAAAACAGAGTATAAAAACTAATGTTCGGAAGCAGAAAAATAAAGTGCAGAAAGTAAAGGAACACAATGAATTTGTTAACCCAGTTCGGTGCAAACTTCACCTACTCTGGGGGATACCAATCCAGGAAGGAAATCTACTAAGTAGAATTAATTCTAAGACTCAACAGCCCCTGTTCTTCGTCTTATCACTTAATCTCTACCCTTTTAGACTTCTACCCAGGAAACCACCTAGGTATAAGAACCCACTTACTTCCTAACCAAGCAATCACAGCCCAGTGATTGTAAACTTAACAAAAACACACAAATTGAAGACACTCTTCAACAGAACAAAAACATCACTTGTGCTTAAAAGCTTTAAGTGATTTACAACTCAAAACACCTAAACCAACTCAAACAGATGAGTGGTGTACAAAACAAAGCCTAAAGCTTACACAGACAAAACAAAAAGACTCTTATGATAAAAACTGTTTTGACTCAATTCCTTATACTTCAATGCAACACGTCCTCTCCTTATATAGGCTTCAGCAGCTCTCATAATTCTGAACACAATCTTCAATTGATATAGTTCTGAAATACTTTGAAGCTCAAAAAGGAAACATATAATTCTGAATCAAATCAAGCAAAGATCCCTTTGAAATATATTCATTCATAAAACACGAAGCCAATCTTCAAAAGATCTTCACCAAAAATATCAGCCTTCTGGAAACTTCAGCATGAATAAATCTTCAATAAATCTACCAAAGATACGCACAGAAATAATAAAAAAGAATGCAGAAATCCAGCTTCTGAAAACAGCTTCTGAAGTTCAGCTTCTGGAATTCTCTGGTCATCCGAGGGTCTGACTTGTAGATTACTCATGAATCTAGATTAAACTTGGATGGTTAGGACTGTCCCATCTCTGTAAGTCAAAATATTTGACAATCCCTTACGCGACTGAAAGGCTTGGTGCACATTACACAATAGGGTGTGTGGTTATCTGAATCAATACCCGACTCTCTTGACTATGTCTCTCGTCCACACACTTCGTGTGAATCCATCTTGAGGTTATTAAGCATCGGATACTCTTAATGAACCCATAAGTTTCCTTCATTGTCCGTATGGTCTTACCCTGACGACATCGGTCAATCTTGTTTTCCTCAAATAATTCCATTCCTCCAAAGTTAATTGCACTACAATTAATTCCCATGAATTCTTATCCTTATCTTTCGTCTCGAATGATGGTATCTTTCATATGTACTTATTTCATACTCCGTAAAAACAAATTGTTCTACTCTGGAAACAGCAGAAATCCAGCTTCTGAAAACAGCTTCTGAAGTTCAGCTTTTGAAGGTCAACGCTGGTCAACGTCTGAACAGTGCTTCTGAAGACCCTTCCAGCGTCTGATGAACAGTTCAGAGTCTGAAGGTCATATCTGCGTCTGAAAGCATTTTTCAGCTTCTGAAACTTCTCAAATCCATTTTTCAGCTTCTGAAGGACCAAAATGACATCTGAGGACGCTTGCTTGCATACTTTGATTTTACCAAACAATGAAGTCCAACCTTTAAATAACCAACAATCTCCCCCTTTGACAAATTTTTGGCTAAAATCAAATGCTTCATAAACACTAAGTCCTTCATTCATCACAAGTAATTAACCATGAAGAACTCCACATAATGTATCAGAGTCAGCAGCGGATTAAAAACACAAACAACTGAAAATTACTCCCCCTGCAACACATAACAACAGTTTCTGAGGACACAGACCTTCTCCCCCTGAAACACAACACTCAGGAACTCCCCCTGAACATAAACAGCTTCTGACAGGAAGCACACAAACTCAGGAAGCACACAAACAGATCAGCAATCACCAATCACACATACTTCTCCCCCTTTTTAGCCAAACAAGTTTGACAAAGCACCAGCATAACACCAGCAAACACCAGGAGAAGAAACACAACCAGAACACAAAGAACACAGCACAACACACTTGCAAAGATCAGAATCACAAAGAATCTACCCAGCACAACCTCAGACCAGAAACACAAAGCAGAAAATCAGACATCAGTCACCACTAACCAGTCTTGAGACTCAGCATCAGAAATTGCTTAGTCTTCATTAGACACAAACAACAGATGCTGCTCAATTGATATGTGCCTCAGGCACATTTAGAACCTTCTTCCCAGCAATCTGCTTCTCAAGATCAGCAATTATCTTCTGAACACATGTCACACCATCTTCAGATTTACTAGAAACTAGAGCCTTCTGATCAGGAACAGGAACCAGAACTTTGCTCCAAACTTTTGAAGGTCCAGCACCAGAACTCATCTGTGCTACAGGAATGGGCTTGCTGTCATCAGCAACAGCCTTTCCTTTGCCTTTGTTCAGCCTCTGAGCAACACCAGCACACTTTGGTCTCCATTCTTTCTTGATTTTGCTTTTATTCACAGCTGGTTCAATTTTTCTGGGTTGAAAATGCTTGGGATAACCATGCAACTTGTAACAAAAAGGTTTAATGTGACCCTTTTTTACCACAATGATGACAAACCCAAGGATGAGTAGCCTTCTTGTCTTTGGATTCCTGAGGTTTGTTCTTAGTTTTTCTCATCAGTGGAACATGAGAATCAGCAGCAGGTATGCACCTCTTAGCAGGATTTTGCTTTTTGATGTTCAGGTTCTAATCAACAAATCCAATGCCATTTGGTTTTCCTTGATTCTGATTCTCCAGAATCTCTTCCAGTACATCAGTAGCAGAATTCAACATTCTAATTTGCTTTTTCATCTGATCAAGTTGAGAATTGAGTTGGATTACCTCATTACCGAGAACAGAAATCTTCTCTAAGTGTTCACCTTTCTCAATCTGAAGTTGAGTGTTAATTTTCTTCTGTTCTTCCAGCTGCTTACACACTTCTGCAAATTGAACATGCCACTTCTTGCAAAAAACAGCAGGATCTTTATAAGACAATTCTCCATGTGACTTCTTAACATCAGTATTGGTAACAAGGCCAATGCTTTTTACTTTCTTTTCCATTCTGCCAGAAAATATCTCCCTGGAGCTCACCCAAATACAGGCAGGGTGCCTGCTCTGATACCAATTGAAATTCCTGGCAGGTAACTGGTTCTAAACTAAAAACACAGTATAAAAGCTAATGTTCAGAAGCAGAAAAATAAAGTGCAGAAAGTAAAGGAACACAATGAATTTGTTAACCCAGTTCGGTGCAAACTTCAACTACTCTAGGGGATACCAATCCAGGAAGGAAATCTACTAAGTAGAATTAATTCTAAGACTCAACAGCCCCTGTTCTTCGTCTTATCACTTAATCTCTACCCTTTTAGACTTCTACCCAGGAAACCACCTAGGTATAAGAACCCACTTACTTCTTAACCAAGCAATCACAGCCTAGTGATTGTAAACTTAACAAAAACACACAAATTGAAGACACTCTTCAACATAATAAAAACATCACTTGTGCTTAAAAGCGTTAAGTGATTTACAACTCAAAACACCTAAACCAACTCAAACAGATGAGTGGTGTACAAAACAAAGCCTAAAGCTTACACAGACAAAACAAAAAGACTCTTATGATAAAAACTGTTTTGACTTAATTCCTTATACTTCAATGCAGCACGTCCTCTCCTTATATAGGCTTCAGCAGCTCTCATAATTCTGAACACAATCTTCAATTGATATAGTTCTGAAATACTTTGAAGCTCAAAAAGGAAACATATAATTCTGAATCAAATCAAGCAAAGATCCCTTTGAAATATATTCATTCATAAAACACGAAGCCAATCTTCAAAAGATCTTCACCAAAAATATCAGCCTTCTGGAAACTTTAGCATGAATAAATCTTCAAAAAATCTACCAAAGATACGCACAGAAATATTCAGAAAGAATGCAGAAATCCAGCTTCTGAAAACAGCTTCTGAAGTTCAGCTTTTGAAGGTCAACGCTGGTCAACGTCTGAACAGTGCTTCTGAAGACCCTTCCAGCGTCTGATGAACAGTTCAGAGTCTGAAGGTCTTATCTGCGTCTGAAAGCATTTTTCAGCTTCTGAAACTTCTCAAATCCATTTTTCAGCTTCTAAAGGACCAAAATGACATCTGAGGACGCTTGCTTCAATAATTTGATTTTACCAAACAATGAAGCCAACCTTTAAATAACCAACAATCTCCCCCTTTGGCAAATTTTTTGGCTAAAATCAAATGCTTCATAAACATAAGTCCTTCATTCATCACAAGTAATTAACCATGAAGAACTCCACATAATGTATCAGAGTCAGCAGCGGATTAAAAACACAAACAACTAAAAATTACTCCCCCTGGAACACATAACAACAGTTTCTGAGGACACAGACCTTCTCCCCCTGAAACACAACACTCAGGAACTCCCCCTGAACATAAACAACTTTTGACAGGAAGCACACAAACTCATGAAGCACACAAACAGATCAGCAATCACCAATCACACATACTTCTCCCCCTTTTTAGCCAAACAAGTTTGACAAAGCACCATCATAACACCAGCAAACACCAGGAGAAGAAACACAACCAGAACACAAAGAACACAACACAACACACTTGCAAAGATCAGAATCACAAAGAATCCACCCAGCACAACCTCAAACCAGAAACACAAAGCAGAAAATCAGACATCAGTCACCACTAACCAGTCTTGAGACTCAGCATCAGAAATTGCTTAGTCTTCATTAGACACAAACAACAGATGCTGCTCAATTGATATGTGCCTCAGGCACATTTAGAACCTTCTTCCCAGCAATCTGCTTCTCAAGATCAGCAATTATCTTCTGAACACATGTCACACCATCTTCAGATTTACTAGAAACTAGAGCCTTCTGATCAGGAACAGGAACCAGAACTTTGCTCCAAACTTTTGAAGGTCCAGCACCAGAACTCATCTGTGCTACAGGAATGGGCTTGCTGTCATCAGCAACAACCTTTCCTTTGCCTTTGTTCAGCCTCTGAGCAACACCAGCACACTTTGGTCTCCATTCTTTCTTGATTTTGCTTTTATTCACAGCTGGTTCAATTTTTCTGGGTTGAAAATGCTTGGGATAACCATGCAACTTGTAACAAAAAGGTTTAATGTGACCCTTTTTTACCACAATGATGACAAACCCAAGGATGAGTAGCCTTCTTGTCTTTGGATTCCTGAGGTTTGTTCTTAGTTTTTCTCATCAGTGGAACATGAGAATCAGCAGCAGGTATGCACCTCTTAGCAGGATTTTGCTTTTTGATGTTCAGGTTCTAATCAACAAATCCAATGCCATTTGGTTTTCCTTGATTCTGATTCTCCAGAATCTCTTCCAGTACATCAGTAGCAGAATTCAACATTCTAATTTGCTTTTTCATCTAATCAAGTTGAGAATTGAGTTGGATTACCTCATTACTAAGAACAGAAATCTCCTCAAAGTGTTCACCTTTCTCAATCTGAAGTTGAGTGTTAATTTTCTTCTGTTCTTCTAGCTGCTTACACACTTCTGCAAATTCAACATGCCACTTCTTGCAAAAAACAGCAGGATCTTTATAAGACAATTCTCCATGTGACTTCTTAACATCAGTATTGGTAACAAGGCCAATGCTTTTTACTTTCTTTTCCATTCTGCCAGAAAATATCTCCCTGGAGCTCACCCAAATACAGGCAGGGTGCCTGCTCTGATACCAATTGAAATTCCTGGCAGGTAACTGGTTCTAAACTAAAAACACAGTATAAAAGCTAATGTTCAGAAGCAGAAAAATAAAGTGCAGAAAGTAAAGGAACACAATGAATTTGTTAACCCAGTTCGGTGCAAACTTCAACTACTCTAGGGGATACCAATCCAGGAAGGAAATCTACTAAGTAGAATTAATTCTAAGACTCAACAGCCCCTGTTCTTCGTCTTATCACTTAATCTCTACCCTTTTAGACTTCTACCCAGGAAACCACCTAGGTATAAGAACCCACTTACTTCTTAACCAAGCAATCACAGCCTAGTGATTGTAAACTTAACAAAAACACACAAATTGAAGACACTCTTCAACATAATAAAAACATCACTTGTGCTTAAAAGCGTTAAGTGATTTACAACTCAAAACACCTAAACCAACTCAAACAGATGAGTGGTGTACAAAACAAAGCCTAAAGCTTACACAGACAAAACAAAAAGACTCTTATGATAAAAACTGTTTTGACTTAATTCCTTATACTTCAATGCAGCACGTCCTCTCCTTATATAGGCTTCAGCACCTCTAATAATTCTGAACACAATCTTCAATTGATATAGTTCTGAAATACTTTGAAGCTCAAAAAGGAAACATATAATTCTGAATCAAATCAAGCAAAGATCCCTTTGAAATATATTCATTCATAAAACACGAAGCCAATCTTCAAAAGATCTTCACCAAAAAATATCAGCCTTCTGGAAACTTCAGCATGAATAAATCTTCAATAAATCTACCAAAGATACGCACAGAAATAATCAAAAAGAATGCAGAAATCCAGCTTCTGAAAACAGCTCTGAAGTTCAGCTTTTGAAGGTCAACGCTGGTCAACGTCTGAAGTTCAGCTTCTGAAGGTCAACGCTGGTCAACGTCTGAACAGTGCTTATAAAGACCCTCCCAGCGTCTGATGAACAGTTCAGAGTCTGAAGGTCATATCTGCGTCTGAAGGCATTTTTCAGCTTCTGAAACTTCTCAAATCCATTTTTCAGCTTCTGAAGGACCAAAATGACATCTGAGGACGCTTGCTTCAATAATTTGATTTTACCAAACAATGAAGCCAACCTTTAAATAACCAACAATCTCCCCCTTTGGCAAATTTTTTGGCTAAAATCAAATGCTTCATAAACACAAGTCCTTCATTCATCACAAGTAATTAACCTTGAAGAACTCCACATAATGTATCAGAGTCAGTAGCGGATTAAAAACACAAACAACTAAAAATTACTCCCCCTGCAACACATAACAACAGTTTCTGAGGAACAGACCTTCTCCCCCTGAAACACAACACTCAGGAACTCCCCCTGAACATAAACAGCTTCTGACAGGAAGCACACAAACAGATCAGCAATCACCAATCACACATACTTCTCCCCCCTTTTTAGCCAAACAAGTTTGACAAAGCACCAACATAACACCAACAAACACCTGGAGAAGAAACACGACCAGAACACAAAGAACACATCACAACACACTTGCAAAGATCAGAATCACAAAGAATCCACCCAGCACAACCTCAGACCAGAAACACAAAGCAGAAAATCAGACATCAGTCACCACTAACCAGTCTTCAGACTCAATATCAGAAATTACTTAGTCTTCATTAGACACAAACAATAGATGCTGCTCAATTGATATGTGCCTTAGGCACATTTAGAACCTTCTTTCCAGCAATCTGCTTCTCAAGATCAGCAATTATCTTCTGAACACATGTCACACCATCTTCAGATTTACTAGAAACTAGAGCCTTCTGATCAGGAACATGAACCAGAACTTTGCTCTAAACTTTTGAAGGTCCAGCACCATAACTCATCTGTGCTACAGGAATGGGCTTGCTGTCATCAGCAACAGCCTTTCCTTTGCCTTTGTTCAGCCTCTGAGCAACACCAGCACACTTTGGTTTCCATTCTTTCTTGATTTTGCTTTTATTCACAGATGGTTCAATTTTTCTAGGTTGAAAATGCTTGGGATAACCATGCAACTTGTAACAAAAAGGTTTAATGTGACCCTTTTTACCACAATGATGACAAACCCAAGGATGAGTAGCCTTCTTGTCTTTGGATTCCTGAGGTTTGTTCTTAGTTTTTCTCATAAGTGGAACATGAGAATCAGCAGCAGGTATGCACCTCTTAGCAGGATTTTGCTTTTTGATGTTCAGGTTCTGATCAACAAATCCAATGCCATTTGGTTTTCCCTGATTCTGATTCTCCAGAATCTCTTCCAGTACATCAGTAGCAGAATTCAACATTCTAATTTGCTTTTTCATCTAATCAAGTTGAGAATTGAGTTGGATTACCTCATTACTAAGAACAGAAATCTCCTCAAAGTGTTCACCTTTCTCAATCTGAAGTTGAGTGTTAATTTTCTTCTGTTCTTCTAGCTGCTTACACACTTCTGCAAATTCAACATGCCACTTCTTGCAAAAAACAGCAGGATCTTTATAAGACAATTCTCCATGTGACTTCTTAACATCAGTATTGGTAACAAGGCCAATGCTTTTTACTTTCTTTTCCATTCTGCCAGAAAATATCTCCCTGGAGCTCACCCAAATACAGGCAGGGTGCCTACTCTGATACCAATTGAAATTCCTGGCAGGTAACTGGTTCTGAAATAAAAACAGAGTATAAAAACTAATGTTCGGAAGCAGAAAAATAAAGTGCAGAAAGTAAAGGAACACAATGAATTTGTTAACCCAGTTCGGTGCAAACTTCACCTACTCTGGGGGATACCAATCCAGGAAGGAAATCTACTAAGTAGAATTAATTCTAAGACTCAACAGCCCCTGTTCTTCGTCTTATCACTTAATCTCTACCCTTTTAGACTTCTACCCAGGAAACCACCTAGGTATAAGAACCCACTTACTTCCTAACCAAGCAATCACAGCCCAGTGATTGTAAACTTAACAAAAACACACAAATTGAAGACACTCTTCAACAGAACAAAAACATCACTTGTGCTTAAAAGCTTTAAGTGATTTACAACTCAAAACACCTAAACCAACTCAAACAGATGAGTGGTGTACAAAACAAAGCCTAAAGCTTACACAGACAAAACAAAAAGACTCTTATGATAAAAACTGTTTTGACTCAATTCCTTATACTTCAATGCAACACGTCCTCTCCTTATATAGGCTTCAGCAGCTCTCATAATTCTGAACACAATCTTCAATTGATATAGTTCTGAAATACTTTGAAGCTCAAAAAGGAAACATATAATTCTGAATCAAATCAAGCAAAGATCCCTTTGAAATATATTCATTCATAAAACACGAAGCCAATCTTCAAAAGATCTTCACCAAAAATATCAGCCTTCTGGAAACTTCAGCATGAATAAATCTTCAATAAATCTACCAAAGATACGCACAGAAATAATAAAAAAGAATGCAGAAATCCAGCTTCTGAAAACAGCTTCTGAAGTTCAGCTTCTGGAATTCTCTGGTCATCCGAGGGTCTGACTTGTAGATTACTCATGAATCTAGATTAAACTTGGATGGTTAGGACTGTCCCATCTCTGTAAGTCAAAATATTTGACAATCCCTTACGCGACTGAAAGGCTTGGTGCACATTACACAATAGGGTGTGTGGTTATCTGAATCAATACCCGACTCTCTTGACTATGTCTCTCGTCCACACACTTCGTGTGAATCCATCTTGAGGTTATTAAGCATCGGATACTCTTAATGAACCCATAAGTTTCCTTCATTGTCCGTATGGTCTTACCCTGACGACATCGGTCAATCTTGTTTTCCTCAAATAATTCCATTCCTCCAAAGTTAATTGCACTACAATTAATTCCCATGAATTCTTATCCTTATCTTTCGTCTCGAATGATGGTATCTTTCATATGTACTTATTTCATACTCCGTAAAAACAAATTGTTCTACTCTGGAAAGCATCTGATGTCGTATATACGTATACAATGCTAGGACTATTCCAATTTCATCTGTTATTCCAAGTATAAGCAGGAGGTTTCACCTCTAGCACCTGCTCCTTTCTTTTTGACATCTCGATGTGTTACTTACCACAATCCTAATCATTACTTCCACTATGGAATTCTCAAGAGCTCACGGAATTTACAGGTTACTCGTGTTCCGCTTCGATTAATCCACGACGTCATTTATCTTATCTCGAATTCTAGCCATAGAGTAAATAACTTCTACACCAATAAATCCAAAACTCATATGAGTTTAGTCCAAGTGATGAGTGATATAAGCCGTTTCACATATTATCATATAGTACAATTCATAGCACATAGTTTACGTACATGACTGAGTACGTGTACACTACTAACGGGTACATAGTACATCACATCATCCTTGTCTGACTAACGAGACATCATTCTTGATCTAGACATATTTGAGACACTACCACATCAACTGGAGATCTTTTCTTACTCTTAACTCATGTTTATTCCTTGAACATACATTATCACATAACATAGATCATGGTTACACTTGTCGATATCATGAACCCATTTCTCTTTTCTGAACATCGAGTTCAAGATCCTTGTTTTCAAAGAAAGCTCTACTTGATTGCTACCAAAAATAGCACACTTAGTCTTTAATCCTTTAATCATAACCTGAACTTATGTAGCCCTTTACTGTAGACTACGAGTGACTTTTAATCTGCATAAAGTTCTTCCTTTACTTGTGAATACTAAGTTCAAGAATTTCCGAACTCTTCAAGTCTACTTGAAATTATGGAGCTAAAATAGCTGGGTTACCTTACTAGCTGTGACTTCATTCGCTTAAGACTTAACCTGGTAGGAACACATCCTTCTTATGTCTTACCATATACTCTTAAACTGCTTTGATTTCCATCCCTCACGAACTTCGAGGTTTAAAGTATCCCTCAGCTTAACTTTTAAAATTTCCCGTTAGAACTTATGATAAGTTCGAGACGTCACTGCTTACTGCTATTCTGCGTTGTAAGAACTGGACCCTTAACACCTTCCTGTCGTTCATCTGACAAGGACTTCACAGGCATCCTTGTTACCTAAGCTTCAACTTAGGATTGTTCGTTAACTCATTTCTTAATTTACTTCTCCGTTGCGCAACTCTGATTTTAAACAATTTGCTTTGGAATAGGAGTAATACACCACTATTACCATATAAATTCTCTTGACTAATCTTACTCATTTATAACTTTGTAGGTACCATAGGAGAACCATTTTACGGCTCGTTGCTTCACTTGCGACTTAGAATACCTGCTTATTCAAGTGTGGTAACCCTTCGTCAAAGTCCTCATACTAATAACAAGGGTCAACCTCATATCATGCATCACTTCAAAACTACTTACCTTATTGACTAGTTATCTTCTGACTTGTGTTTTCCTTTAGACGTAAACAATATACTTGTTTCGTAAATTAATTTTCTCGAGTACCCTTCCAGATTCGCATCTTTATATACTGAACCCACTCATAGTTTGAGTCTCGTTTACTTTCCCTTTTTATTCTTATCCGTAGGATTCCATACTTATACTCTTTTCCGAGACAACTTCGGTCTCATAACTCCTTCATGTCCCTTAGGTTACCCTTCGAGTTTCTACGAGACCAATACGTCCAGAATAGATTCGAACTCTTACCTCATTCACAACTCAAAATCCATTATTAATACCCGAATGATTCTTCATTTATACTAAGCATCCTCCTTAGGTCCATACATTTTACCACATTCGAAGCATACCGACATAAGGTTCTCACTTTCAATTTCCAGAATAATTACATAGGAAAGCCCATCATTGAAGCCAAAAAACTCCTTAACATCAACCACGACATTAACTTGCGTACTAGTGCCGATCTTTCTGATAATAAATCCTCAAAATACTTCTCAGCTAAAATTCTGATTATTCCTCAAATACTGGTCTACTTTAATCTTGTGTTATCTTGAACTTGCCTTCTTCATCCAATCGAGGAAATTCAATATTGTTCTTCCATTACTTCACTAAATTCCAACAACTTATTATTCAAAATCCTTTTCTCGATTCTGCTGAAAATTTATATCTCATCACTTTCCCCTTTCCAGGGGTCTCCTTCACTTGTCGCTAAGCTCACGTTTCTCATACAGAAACATCTTGATAACTCATATTAAAGGAAGGTAATTTGATTCACTTTTCTTTGTATAAAATTCCAGTTGAGCTTAACGTATTTCCTAATCTTCTTACCAACAGGACACACCCGAATCACACTTCGATATTCAATAGGTCTTATCACTATTGTTTACTCATCCATCTTGATTTCTCGGTTGCATACCATCTTCTCTCCTTAATTCACAAATCCGGCATTTAAAGTTCAGGAGATGCGGCTGATCCGATGGGGTTAAACTTACTTGCAATTCATGCTCAATGACCACATTCGAGTGGTTAGCTTCATCTGTCCAAACAATTCGCTTAATCCATAATTAATTCTCTTAACTGTTTGGACATTGAAATCTCATCCGATTCGAGTTCGATTTTCCAACACTCTATCTTTACTGGGTGTCTAGAGGTTTCAAAAACCGACCGATAATTCCTCATTTTGAGTCTCTAGGTTTGGTACTGCAATTCCTTAACTCTGTACTCAGAATTGTTACTTAGTCCACACCTCACTTTAACTTCTCAAACTGCGGTTCCCGTCAAGGTTCCAAGTCATTCCTTAGAGTATCCCATGATTCCTTAATCCTTATGTCTTCTGCAGACGAGGCATCGTCCGACGACGCGTCCAACTGGATTGAGGTATTTCACCTTACTTTTTAAATATCTCTTATGTTTCTAAAACCTTGCCACTAACAGGCTTCGTTACTCTACGGTTCGATGGCCACCATTTGGCATTGGTTACTCCTTCACTAATTCCTGTCTTAAAATTTAGACGCCATAACTTCGCTCTTCTTAAACTTCATTCCTCCTTGGTCACATTCAGCTCTCGGACATTTATCCTAACTGTCATATACTAGATTGACTTGATCAGGCTCAACTAGATGGACCTTTAGAACAATATCCGGAACCCAATGGTCCCACTACTTTATTGAATTTTTTAATGACCCAAGGCACAGTCTGAATCGACCCGCTCTGATACCAATTGTAACACCCATACTAAATTGTCTAGAATATTTAGCATGTGTATTAATCTGATACTGGATACATTAAAATTTACAATAATAATAATACAATACAACTGAATGAATACAAATTTGCTCGTTTATACAATAATCAAGTACCACTTAAATACTTATACAAATGTCCTGGTAAACTTCTGAGTTGGTACTTGACGAGCAACTGCACTCCATCCAGCGTCTCCCTGATGAACTTCAACACGAACCTCTTGCTTACCTATAAACCTGCACCAAAAGGATTGGGATGAGACATAATGTCTCAGTGAGCTTCAGCCCCAACCTGCTGTTGGCAACCACGGGGAAACCTAGGGTCGCCATGCACTAACTCTTGGCAATCTCGGGGAACCTACGATCGCCGTCAGTCTCTACATATCTCGCGATCATGGGGAAAACTAGGATCGCTATAAATCTTTATCATAATACTTAACATATCCATAATCTTATACATAGTGATCTGGGGACATCCTATGATCACTTTCTGTTATCTGAAGACAGCTTTATCATTTTTTTAATATAATATACATATATACATATTCATCTTCTTATAACATAAAGTTAGAAGTTAGCGTTGAACAAACAATACTTATCTTGGTTCATTTTACGGAGTGCATCCGGGTGGAGTAACCCCGAAGTACATCTCCCATCATACCGGTGAAATTCCTATCATATCAGGCTAACACCGGACTCCTCTTATCGCTGTGTGGACAACCCTCTCGAAGAAGTCCCATCCGGCGTATCCCGGAGTCTGCTGAACACAACTTAACTTGCACGTAGACAACCCTCTTGGAGAAGTCCCATCCGGCGTATCCCGGAGTCTGCTGAACATGCTTAATCTTTAACATACGTGTGGATAGCCCTTTCGGAGAAATCCCATCCGGCGTATCCCGGAGTCTGCTGAACACGTTAACATAATCTTATAATATAATCTTAACTTAACATATGTATATCTGATACATTCTTCAAGCATTTAATCATATAATACTTAACCTATCATAAGGTTTTATGCTTATCGTTTTCACAAGCCTCTTACTTAGTTGGAAATCTAAATCCTTAAGCTTATCTGAAGCTTTGAATGTTATAACTTTCCTTAAGCTTTGTACATAAATGGTGTACATCATCTTACTATCCTATCATAGGATCTAGACATATCGTTATCATATGTCGTACTTAGGGCTTAATTATTCATTGTAATGAATTCCTGTTCATCTATCCCTTTGCTCTTGCATTCCCAATGCATGGCCCATCCCTTGCTTCTTTATGATTTCATCCATTTGGAAGAGTTTTGGACGAGTTAAAATGGTGTTCTTTGGTTCCTTAAAGTTTTTAGAGAAAACGGTAGCGAAAAACCTCGCATAAGCGCGTCAGAACACCCGAAACAGCTCAGCAAATTATGCTGTTTCTGATGAGCATGCTGTAGCGACGGATCTGTGGCTATAGCAACCAGGACCAGAATTGAAAATGGTCTGCTCACTGCAGCGAGCTCCAGCTCGCTGTAGCGACCATGACAGTTCAGAAATTGCTCAAAAACATATTTTTCACCATTTTTAGCTCAATCCAACTTACCCAAGCATCCCAATGATGTTAGGAATGATTTTCTAATACAAATTGATAGTTTAAAGCATGTATAAGCAAGGAATTTAGCAAGCAAAGGGAATTAGGGTATAAAACATAAAACTTTACTCAAACCATAATCACACCCAAACTCACTCAAAGTGGGTTCTAAAACCCTAGAGAGCTCACCTAGCAATTGCTTTGATCTTTGCCAAGCTTTCCTCTTCAAACCCTGGCTTGGTTCTCCCTCCTTCTTAATTCTTTAATCCTCTCTTGCCTTAAGAATTCTCAAAAGATGAGCTTGCCAGTGGCTAGATCAAGAAGAGAGGATGATTAGGTGAAGGTTGGAGTAAGAAGGGGGAGTTGGCATGAGAGGAGAGAAGGGAGAAGGGAGGAGAAAATTTTTGAGAGAGAAAAGGAATGAGAAATGAGGGAAAAGTGGGTTTTACCCTCTATATAAAAATCTTCATGCGATAATTATCAAATTGCCCTTCCTCAAAATATCTCTGATACGTCGTCTCGACACAGAAAAATATTCGAGTCTTAAGCGGGATGTTACAAACATATCTCTGGCAAATTGTGGCGACGAAAGTCCAGTAACATATCTCTGGCAAATTGTGGTGATGAAAGTCCAGTAACATAACTCTGGAAAATTGTGGCGACAATAGGTGTGGTACCACATTCATATAGGTCATATGATGGAGTCCATATGCATATAAATGATGATGTTTTGTACTTGGTGTTTATTTGTGAATTGGGTGAGATGATGGTATGTATAATTGTTTGAGAAGAATATAATAAATGATGATGATCCTATGACGACGAAATATTATTAGTGCTGTATTATAGTGATGTGCATACTTTTTCCTAATATTATGTTGTGGCAGGATTTCTCGCCCCTTTATTGTTGTTGTGTTATCTTCTTTTTGGTGATTGTACTCCCGGGTACATACAATCAGGCTGAGGAAGATTAGGTTTGGGAAGAGTTAGAAGGTGGAGATGGAATACGACTTCCGTCTAGTTTCATTTTTATTTAGTATGCGATTAAGCATGTAGTCGCTACGAGCTCTGATTCTTGTAACACTAGGGTTTGGGTTGATGTTGAATTCATTTGTTATTTTTTTAGTTGAATCTTGTAACCATGGTTATTGCCATTATGATGTTGAATAACAAGGATAATCTTTATTAATGTGATCAATGAAATATTTTCCGCTGTTGAAATAATTATTTTAAAGGAAATGTTTATGTTGTATGTGATATATTGTTGAGTTTTGTATTATCCTCTTTATTAAATATATTCTTATTATAAAATAATTATCGTCGGGAAGTAGGGTGTTACACTACCTGATGTCTACAAAGAACCCAAAAGAATGAATACTCAAGAAGAAATGACTTAAGAATCGAAAAGAAAATCTCCAGTCAAAACTCCAAAGAAGAGAGCCAAAATTTTGATTGAGGAAGTGGATGAAATTGTGGATTAAGTACCTATTGAATCACCTTGAACAAGGAGTAAGAAGGCTAAAGTAGTGACTCCACCTGAAGCTATTGCACCTGAGCAATCCAAGAAAAGAAAGGGTAAAGAGGTTCAGACTCAAACCTTACCCGCTGTTGTTGAAGAAGAAGAGGAAGAGGAAGAAATGTCTTTTAGAATAAGACAGAGGATCTTTCAGAATGATGAACAAGCTCCAACAGAACCTGAAGCAACATACTCCATAGGTGAAAAAGAAGTTACTGCAGAAGAAGAAACACCAGTAGAATCTGAGAGAGTTGATAATGTACTTTTGCACGAAGAATCTCAGCTTTTGGCTGAAAGTCTGAAGAACAGAGAACCTGCATTTGCTACTCAGGCAGATCAAGTTGAGCATGTTCAAGAGATCAACACTGACATGATAGAATCTTCAGGAGCAAGAAGATCAGAAACAATAGATCTACCCGGTAATTCCGAAAACTTTCTGGATCATAGTGCTATGTCGCCATCCCCATCTAGACCTACCCAGAAAAATCACCCTTTAGATGAAATTTTCTCATCTCTATCCTTTACTTCATTTGACCCTGATGGTGAACATTCAGACACTAGTAGTTCATCTTCAGTTGAAGATGTAACTCACATGCATAATACTGCTGCAATTTGTTTGTCTAAAAATCCAATTCTGCATTCTAGAGCCAAGCATATAGAAATTAAACATCATTTTATAAGAGATTATGTTCAGAAGGGAGTTTTGGATATTCAGTTCATTGATACTGATCATTAATGGGCTGACATATTCACAAAACCCCTCACAGAAGAAAGATTCAATTTTATTAAAAAGAATCCAAACATGCATTTCATCTCTTGAAAAATATGCTTGTTGTTCGCACCTCGTTTTTTACAAAACGCGCAAATCCTCCGAGGACGTCCGCGAACGCTCGGAGGCCTTTGTGAAGTCGCCACCAAAGTTTTTGTGTAAAGGGAACGTTGATAAACCCTTAAGTTTTTTTATTTGAAAGGGAAATGATAATAAAACCCTTGACGATGAGGAAAAGGACTGGTCATCGCAACCATTGTCGGGTTCGGGAGTCGATTACGCAAGGGGAAGGTATTAGCACCCCTCACGTCCGTTGTACTCAACGGGAACCTTCTATTTGGCTAAAGCTTAAATTGTTTTTAAATGTTTTGCGCGCATGCTTATCTATGTCAAAAGAAAATATAATAAAAGGGGGGAAAAGAGATGAAAACAAACGAAAGAAAAAAAAAGTTTTTATTATTGCGCTTGACAAGATGTCGATCTTGCTCCTACATATCTCCTGGTAGTCGGAGAATTCAAAGCGTACGTAGTTCTTTGGTAAAGAACTTAAAGCTGGTTAAATGGACGATATTTTGACCGTATTCTTGCGATTAAACGTAGCTTGTATGCTCGCGTATGGGAGACTTAAGCGTATTAGCTTGTATGCTCGCGCATGGGAGGCTTAAGCGTTTGTTTACGAATCGCGCTTAGAATAGGTAAAACATGTCCGTTGGGTAAGAGGGTTCGATTTGGTCGCGTTGGGACCAAAAGAGGTACAATGGACTCAATTGAGTCGATCATTGACCGGGGTGACTCCCATGAGTCGGGGGATTGAATCTAATGGCCACGGGGGACCAAAAGGTTCGGATTGACCACAAGGGGCCAAGATTTGGTTTGGTATGGTCGGATACGTTGAAAATGGAATGACGATTGTCCGAACGACGAGACATACGTCACGCATTCGTACAATCGGGGCAATGGAGAGACATACGTCACACCATCCCTTTTTCATTCAAGTTTTTGGTAGAATTTCTTAGAAATCCCAAAGTTTATCAAAACATTTGGTTTGAAAACCCAAAATGGAAAGATTTTAGCAATTTTGCTAGAAAACGCACAAGTTCGGCTCGTTTTGCGAACGGTTTTGAAAAGCGAACAAATTTGGCGTATGTTCACGCTTGGGTTTTGAAAATCATGAACAATGTTTATTGTTCAAGTTTTAATTGAAATGATGAACATAGCTTATTTGTTCAAGCTGTTTTGAAAGTTTGGGGACATAACTTGTGTTGCAAGTTACCCAAAAAGTGTTACCCGAACTTGCGAATTTTCCAATATTATGCAAAATCCTTGACATGGTTTGGATAAAATGAGTTTTAAAACTCCTAGGTTCTGAGCTCTTGGGCTAGAACCTCAAAAATTTGCCATTTGAGCACCTAAACTCAGATTCTGAGTTCTGTCATGGTCGCTCTGCGACCATGACTTCGCACTGCGAACAATGCGAATTTTTGAGTTCAAAAGCTGTTTCTGAACTTTTGTTCAGAAATAACTTCTGAACACACTCAGGACCTTTTAGGTGAGTGAAAAGATTTGAGTTTTTGCAATGAAAAGAGCTGGACAAACCAGTTTTGATGTTTTGAAAACCTTGGGATTTCTTTTGAAATTCAAAAGGGGTTTCTAGAACAAAAAGGTTTTGGACCAAAATTGCTATGCAAGCACAAATGAAAATGCAAAACAAAGGCTTAGAAACTTACAGAAATCCTTAGCAAAGCTCCAGCTGCAATGGATTTGAATTGGTTGAATGTTCTTGCAAAGGTTTTGAATTTGGATGAACTTTGAACTTGGCAAGGCTTTGTGTTTGATTGGTTTTTTTCTGGTTGTTTGAGTAGTGTTTCTTTGTGTGTAATGCTCTTTGAATTGCTGTATTTTCTGGTTTTTCTTATGCTATGCAATGCTGCATTTCTTCTTGCCTTGCATCTCTATTTATAGGCCAAAATGCAATCTCAAGTAATGATGAAAATCCAATAGGACCTAGCTGATTTGTGGGCTAAATTCAGGCTATTTGGCTTTGCATTTAATGCTAATGGATAGAGGCAACTCTACCTTGTGCCAAGGGTTAAGTCTTTGACTGATTTCAGCCACAAAATCAAAGGTTTTAGGATAGTAATGATGATGAACATGGCTGAATTGCAATTGGCCAAGCTTGGGGATCAATCCTTGCAATCTCAATGGTTGATCAATAAAACGTGCACTGTGATGTGCAGAGATTGGGGGATGCAAAAGGCTACATATGGCTGGTGTGAGGGGTGAAAAGCTGCTGCCAAAACAGGGTAGGCACTCATGACTTTTGCAAGTGAAAAATCCAGCTGGGTTTGACTGGTTTTGGGGAAGCAAGCAGGAAGAAAGACTTCAAGCAGGTGGCTGGCAACCTTGGGGTGGTTAACAGGTCACTTGGGAGGGACAAGAGCTGCCCAAGGGCAAGCCCACTTGCTTGTCACATGCTAGGTTGGAAGAAAAAACTTCCTACCTTGGCATTAATGGCAAGTCTCTCATTTCTGGTTTTGCTTGGCCCAATTAGCCATGAATGCTGACTAAAATAATTATGCAAATGATGTGCAACAAAATCTGGAATTAAATCAAAGAAACCAAAAATCTGCAGAAAAATCGCAGACTTCGCAGTGCGAAGTGACCTTCGCAGTGCGAAGTCATCATTTTTGAAATGTTGACTTTTTTGTTGACTTTGACTTTTTTCCCTTCTTTAATTTTTTTTGATTTTTTTTTGTTTTAAAAGGCTTAGGACAAAATTGGGGTACTACAGCTGCCCCTACTTAATTGTGTCTTTGCATAGAGTGTGTGAGTGCCGAGGGCATCTCATGAACTCTTTGCGAAGATCAATTAAGTAAAAGAAGGACCCGAATTTTGTCCTTCGCGGTACGGAAGCAAGGTAAAAGATCGTCACTTAAACATTTGAGACGTGTATGAACGCTCAAAGGGTTAGGCGATTAGATCTGAAGAGAAAAAGATTGTCACCTAATCAGGTGATTTCAATCTGCGAGACGTGTATGAACGCTCGAAAATAAAAGACTTACGAAACGTGTATGAACGTTCGCAAGGGAAAAGGCCTACGAGACGTGTATGAACGCTCGAAAGGTGAAAGAAAAACTTTTGCGAGACGTGTATGAACGCTCGAAAAGGAAAGGCCTACGAGACGTGTATGAACGCTCGAAAGGTAAAAAGAAAAACTTTACGAGACGTGTATGAACGCTCGAAAAGGAAAGGCCTACGAGACGTGTATGAACGCTCGAAGGGTAAAAGAAAAACTTTACGAGACGTGTATGAACGCTCGAAAAGGAAAAGCCTACGAGACGTGTATGAACGCTCGAAAGGTGAAAGAAAAACTTTACGAGACGTGTATGAACGCTCGAAAAGGAAAGGCCTACAAGACGTGTATGAACGCTCGAAAGGTAAAAAGAAAAACTTTACGAGACGTGTATGAATGCTCGAAAAGGAAAGGCCTACGAGACGTGTATGAACGCTCGAAGGGTAAAAGAAAAACTTTACGAGACGTGTATGAACGCTCGAAAAGGAAAGGCCTACGAGACGTGTATGAACAGGTAAAAAGATCGCCACCTAAACAGGTGATCTGATCGGACAAAGATAAAGGATCGTCACCTAAACAGGTGGCCTTAATCTAGAATGATTGTCACCTAATTAGGTGATTGGATCGGAAAGGGTCGTCGCCCGAACAGGTGTTTAGACTTAACTGGGGAAACAGGGTCTACCACTGTTGGGATAGTATAATCGTCTCTAGGCATGGCTAGTACTTAGATTGTTGAAAAAGGAAACATGATTGTATGATGCATGACATGTTTCATGTTGTTTTATGCAGTATGATATGCAATGCAATATGATATGAGATAGACTCAATCAAGGATTCCCGCTGGGGGAATTGAGGATAGTTTGAGAAGGAGGTTCACTGGGGAACGCTGGCTTAACTGTTGATGGATGGTGGTGAATATGTGATACTCACTGGAGAATTCTTATTGAGGATGCATGATGTGATTATGAAATGCATGTGTATGTATGATTTGGATATGCATGCATGAATGAAATTGACATGATGCATGAATTATGTTATGCATGATATATGGGATGCATGTTGAATGCTGGGAGTTAAGATTGGATGCCGAGCAAGGTCGGTTTTTTTTTTTGGGGATTTGTGTTGGTCTGCCAATGATGATTGGACTCTTTTTTTTGGGTTGAGACTCCCTGGGGGAATGTCAATAAGGTTTGGCTTCATGGGTATATAAGGATCATTTTGGAAGCATGATCGATATCCAGCTTTGGTTGATGTTTGGATGTTTAGGGTACTTCGACTGGGGAATTTTGTTCCTCTAACCCTCGGGGTCTTTACGCTTTACGTGCCGTGAGCTATGCACTTGCCTTTGCTGAAGAGCATAAGTCCTTTGGTGCAACATTTTTGGTGGGAATTACCGCAATTCTTTCGAAATTTACGAAAATTCAAATAAAAACAATGTTTGTTTGTTTTTTTTTTTTGGAAGAAATTCCTTTGTTTATTTCCCATGTTTCGATGCATTTTCATCATGAAGAAAACAAAATTTTATGCGCTAATGAGAACACAAAATGATAAAAGGAAATTTATTCAATGCAGATTTGACTTCTTGAACGGGTAAAAAAATACATGAAGTGAGAAGTGATTACTTCTCTGAGGAAAAAGATAGAGAAAGACAAGAAAAAAGCAAAAAGAAAACTGTTGGTTTTGGCACAACACATTTTTTTTTGGAAGATGTTGACGAGACCGATTCTTCTCCTCTTGAATCTTGTTCGGAGCTTGGATATTGCAGTCATTGCCTTTTTCTTTTGTTAACCCCTAATTTTTGCCTGGACCGCTCTTTCGAGTTTTCAGTCCACCGGGGTGTATTTCCTTTTTTGATGTCCTTTATTTTTGCCTACCGCCTTTTCAGGTTTTCGATCTAACAGGACGCTCTCTATTGCCTAAACCGCCCTTTCAGGTTTTCGATTTAGTGAGCTCTTTTTTCTTCTTTTTTTTTTCTTAGGCATAATACTTCTTGACTGCATCAGAATTTATTGAGAGTGGGAACTCTTCTCCGTCCATAGTGGTGATGATCAAGGCTCCGCCAGAGAAGGCTTTCTTTACCACGTATGGTCCGTCATAGCTGGGAGTCCATTTCCCTCGGGGATCTTTGTGGATAGGTAATATCTTCTTGAGCACTAGGTCTCCTTCTTTGAATTCTCGGGGACGGACCTTCTTGTCGAATGCTCTCTTGAGTCTCCTTTGATAGAGTTGTCCGTGACATATTGCCGTTAGACGCTTTTCCTCTATGAGATTCAGTTGGTCGAACCTTGTTTGGACCCATTCAGCTTCTTCTAGCTTGGTTTCCATCAAGACCCTTAACGAAGGGATTTCAACCTCTACGCGAAGCACGGCTTCCATACCGTATACTAAGGAGAAAGGGGTTGCCCCAGTTGAAGTGCGAATGGCTGTTCTGTAGCCATGTAGCGCAAAGGGAAGCATCTCATGCCAATCCTTATATGTTGTTACCATCTTTTGGATGATCTTCTTTATGTTTTTATTGGCTGCTTCTACCGCACCGTTCATCTTTGGTCGGTAAGGGGAGGAATTATGGTGCTCAATCTTGAAATCTTTGCACAACTCCTTCATTGTCTTGTTGTTCAGGTTTGCCCCATTATCAGTGATGATTTTGTGGGGAGTACCATAACGGCAAATGATTTCCTTCTTGATGAAACGGGCTACCACTTGTTTGGTTACGTTTGCATATGAAGCTGCTTCTACCCACTTGGTGAAGTAGTCGATGGCAACGAGGATGAAGCGATGTCCATTTGACGCTTTGGGCTCGATCATTCCAATCATGTCTATGCCCCACATAGAGAATGGCCAAGGTGAAGTGATGACGTTCAATGGAGTTGGTGGTACATGCACCTTGTTGGCATAAATTTAGCATTTATGACAAGTTTTGGCATAGTGGAAACAGTCAGCTTCCATGGTCAGCCAATAATAGCCCGCCCTTAGGATTTTCTTTGCCATTGCATGCCCATTGGCATGGGTTCCAAATGATCCTTCGTGGATTTCTTTGATGAGCATGTCCGCTTCATGTTTATCCACACATCTGAGCAGGACCATGTCGTAGTTTCTTTTGTAGAGGTATTTCCACTGAGGAAGAACTGGGATGCCAATCTCCTGAGGGTTCTCTTGTCGGTGTGCGAGGCATTGTCTGGATACTCTTGCTCTTCAAGGTATCGCTTGATGTCGTAGTACCAAGGTTTGCTGTCAAGTCCTTCTTCGACTAATGCACATACAACTGGTTTGTCTCTACGATCCATCTTTATGATTGGCGCCTCATTGTGGAAATTTACTTGGTACATTGATGATAATGTAGCCAAAGCATCCGCCACCTGGTTTTCTTCTCGAGGTATGTGATGGAAGTTGATTTCATCAAAGTGCTCAATCAACTCTACAACCCGAGCTCGGTAGGGGATTAAATTGGGATGTTTTGTTTCCCATTCTCCTTTGACCTGATAGATGACTAAAGCTGAGTCACCGTATACTTCAAGGTTTTTGATCCTTAGATCAATTGCTGCTTCGAGACCTAGGATACATGCTTCATATTCCGCCATGTTATTGGTGCAGTCAAAGCATAACCTTGCTGTGAAGGGCTGGTATCCATTTCTTGGGGAGATTAAAACTGCCCCGATCCCGTGCCCCATGGCATTTGAGGCGCCATCGAAAGCGAGCTTCCATCGAGCTCTCGGTTCTGGTCCTTCGTCATCGTTTGTGACCTTTTCGTCATTCAAAGCTACGACATCATTGTTCGGGAAGTCGAATTGTATGGGTTGATAATCCTCCAATGGTTGGTGAGCAAGGTGCTCGGATAAAACACTCCCTTTGATGGCTTTTTGAGCAACGTATTGGATGTCGTACTCAGACAGCAGCATTTGCCAACGGGCTATCTTCCCTGTGAGGGCAGGCTTTTCGAAGATGTACTTGATGGGATCCATCTTTGATATCAACCAAGTTGTATGGGTCAACATATATTGCCTTAAGCATCGAGCAGCCCATGCTAAAGCGCAGCAAGTCTTTTCAAGTGAAGTATACCTTGTTTCACAGTCGGTAAACTTCTTGCTTAGGTAGTAGATTGCGTGCTCTTTTCTTCCCGTTTCATCTTGTTGTCCTAACACACAACCCATTGATCCTTCAAGTACGGTTAGGTATAAGATGAGGGGTTTACCCGGAACCGGAGGTATTAAAATTGGTGGTTCTTGCAGGTATTGTTTGATCTTGTCAAACGCCTCTTGGCAATCCTCATTCCAATGAACGGCTTGGTTTTTCCTTAGCAGTTTGAAGATTGGTTCGCAGGTAGCTGTCATGTGTGAGATGAACCTAGCGATGTAGTTCAATCTTCCTAAGAAACACCGGACTTCTTTCTCGGTATTTGGCGCTGGCATTTCTTGGATAGCCTTTACCTTGTCAGGATCCACTTCGATACCTCTTTGGCTGACAATGAAGCCCAATAACTTCCCGGATCTAACGCCAAATGTGCACTTGTTAGGATTTAAGCGCAGCTTGAATTTTCTTAGGCGTTCGAAAAGCTTTTGTAGATGGACTAGATGATCCTCCTCCGTTTGGGATTTGGCAATCATGTCATTGACATAGACCTCAATTTCCTTATGGATCATGTCATGGAAAAGAGTTACCATCGCTCTTTGGTATGTTGCCCCGGCATTTGTTAATCCGAAAGGCATTACCTTATAGCAGAATGTTCCCCATGGGGTGATGAATGTGGTTTTCTCCATGTCCTCTGGAGCCATCTTGATTTGGTTATATCCCGAGAAGCCGTCCATAAAGGAGAAGACTGAGAATTGGGATGTGTTGTCCACCAATATGTCGATATGTGGCAGCGGGAAATCATCTTTTGGGCTTGCTCTATTCAAGTCCCGATAATCCACACACATTCTAACTTTGCCATCCTTCTTCGGAACTGGCACAATGTTGGCAACCCATGTTGGATACTTGGTTACGGCTAAGAAACCGGCATCGAATTGCTTTTTGACCTCCTCTCTGATCTTGAGAGCCATATCGGGTCGAGTTCTTCTCAATTTCTGTTTCACTGGCGGGCATTCCGGCTTGAGTGGCAGCTTGTGTACAACGATGTTAGGGTCTAAACCTGGCATGTCTTGATACGACCAAGCGAATACGTCCACGTACTCTTGCAGAAGCTTAATCAACTTTCCTTTCACATCTTCATGCAGGGAGGCTCCTATCCTGACCTCTTTCTTATCCTCTTCGGTCCCCAAGTTGACCTTTTCAACTGATTCTTGGTGAGGTTGTATTACCCTATCCCCTTGATTTGCAAGTCTAGACAATTCTTCAGGCGGTTCATAATCGTCCTCTTCATCATCTTCCGTTTGATTAATCGGGAAATCGAAGTCATAAGGGATTAAGGCAGTGTTGTTTTTGGAGGGTGGATTTGTAGATCTGCATGAGTATGATTTTTTAGGCTTTTTGTAAAAAAAATTTTTTTAAAAACAAATGCAAAAAGAAAAGAAGAAAAAAAAAGACTCAAATGAACATAAAAGAGTGATTTTATTCATGATTGAAAATAACTTTAAAACATGGGGGCCCCACACGACTAATCATTTGCCTTGGGCAGAGCTAAATGATTTTTTTGTTAAAAAAAGCAAAATACAAACATGGTTTATTACTTGATCTTGGTAATGATCTCGGGAATTGCGATAGCCCTCCAATTGTTCAAAGCTTCATCCAAAGCGCAACGGTACACCAAATCAGGCACGTCTTCATCTACGTCTTCAAGCAGAGCCACTTGATCTTCATTGATAAATCCCGCACTGATGAATGTTTCTGAAATGGGGAGGATCCCTTGCTTTGGAGGCTTTGAGGAAGTTTCAGTTGATGGATGATACCCTAAACCGAAGCGATTCTTCTTCTCCGGTATGTCCACTAACTTGCCCCATCCGGCAGGTCGGCTTTCTTCTATGGCCTCTCTTATTGCTCTCCATGATGACATGGCTGTCCTAGCCTCTTTCTTGGGCTTTGAGCTCAGAGTCATGACATTCGCCACTTCCAAAGACTGGAAAGGAACATCCACAGCTTCTTCGTCCGTTTCTATATAACGGAACGACGAGAGATGGCTTACCATCATGTCTTCTTGCCCGGAAACTACAATCATTTGGTTATCAATGATGAACTTCAGTTTCTGGTGCAGAGTAGAAGTGATGGCTCCGGCCGCATGAATCCATGGTCGTCCGAGAAGACAGCTGTAAGTCGGATTGATATCCATGACTTGGAAGGTTATGGTGAAAACCTTAGGTCCGATTTGGACTGGTAAGTCGATCTCCCCTACGACGGCTCTTCTTGACCCATCGAAAGCTTTTACGACCAAGGCGCTGGGTTTCATTACCGTCCCTTCACATGATAGCTTGAGGAGGGTAGTCTTGGGCATGACATTCAAAGATGACCCCGTATCCACTAACACTCGAGAGAGGATGTGGTCCATGCATTTTACGGAGATATGTAAGGCGCGGTTATGAATGTGCCCCTCATCGGGTAGCTCATCGCCATTGAAACCCAAGTACCTACTTGAGGTAATATTTCCGACTATCCCGTCGAATTGGTCCACAGGAATGTCCTTGGTGACATGTCCCTCACTGAGGATCCGCAGCAACGCTTCTCGGTGTGGTTCCGAGCTTAGTAGTAGGGATAGCATGGAGATCTTGGAGGGAGTTTGACCTAGCTGGTCAATGATTTTATACTCGCTCTTTTGGATTATCCTTAGGAACTCTTCGGCCTCTTTTTGTGGGGTTGCCTTTTGAGAGGGCCCCGCTTCGTTCTCCTTTTCCTCCACGCTCTTTTCTTTGAGCGGCTCTCCTGGTAGTACGACTGGCGTCTTCCCGAGTTCTTTCGGAGCGAAGACTCTACCACTTCTGGTTATTCCTCCAACACCGGTAATGTTAGTGATGCTGGGCTCAATTTTGGCTAGTGGTTTTCCTTCCACATAGGCCACAGGTTGGTAATTCCATGGTACCCTCTTCGTGCTTTCAAAAGAGAAGGGTGCAGGTATGTGGAATGTTATGGGCTGTATGGGCATTGGTAACTCTCTCCTTTGGTAAGGGATTTCGAGAGGTTTTGGGTCGTGAGACTCCAAGGTTGCAACATCCGTGCCGTCTTTTATATAGCCCATTTGAATCCATCCTTGGTCCATTAGCTCTTGAAGACAAATCTTCAACCCTCCACACTTGTCCGGGTTGATTATGCAGGCTTCACAGTTGGCGTGCATTTCCTCGAACAAGCCAAAACCGGTTAAACGCTCCCTTATGGTTGACAGGGGGGTCTTAACATTGGCTACCTTCTTGATTGGACCAAAGTCCTCTTGTCCTTCCACTGCATTTACAGAGGGACCCGCATGTCCCGGCAATGGGTTATTCTTTACATTGGGGTTTTCCTCTTTGAAGGTTAACAACTTCTTGTCAATGAGATTCTGGACCTTGTATTTGAGTGCTTTACATCCTTCAATGTTGTGTCCCGGGGATCCCGCATGGTATTCGCATCTTGCGTTGGGATTATACCAAGGTGGATATGGTGGCACCAAAGCTGGTAATGGTTTTATCTCGACCATGCCCTTTTGGATTAAATATGGCAAAATCTGACCATATGGCATGGGTACGGGATCAAACTGTCTATTGTTGTAATTGTTCCTCGGGCCCGCTTGGTTCCTTGGTGGGTACCCGCCTTGTTGTTGTTGCTGTTGATGAGGAAACACTGCTGGTTGTCGTGGTGGAGTTGTGGGAATTACTTGAGGTGAGTAATGCCCTTGAGCCGTTGCTGCTGCCACATAAGGATAGTGGTAGTGAGGCATTTGATTTGATGGTGGGCAAGATGGTCCCACTAGAACAGCATTTGTCTCCCCCTCTTTCTTTTTGTGAAAGTTGCTGGGGGGTCTCCTAGCTCCACTTTGAGCTTCTAGAGGGCCTTGGATCTTTCCCCTCTTTACTCCGTCCTCTATTCTTTCACCAACCATGACTAGATCGGAAAAGCCGGCAGATGTGCTTCCAATCATCTTGTCATAATATGGGCTTTGAAGTGTGCCCATAAAGGTGTCGACAAGCTCCCTTTCCAATAATGGTGGTTGCACACGAGAAGCTAATTCTCTCCACCGCTGAGCGTACTCCTTGAAGGACTCGTTGCTTTTTTGTAGGAGATTTTGCAGCTGCATCCTATTTGGAGCCATGTCCAAATTATATTTGTATTGCTTTAGGAAAGCATCGGCTAGATCCTTCCAAGTTTGGACGTGGGTACGCTCGAGCTGCATGTACCAATCCAAGGACGCTCCGCTTAAACTATCTTGAAACACATGCACCATGAGTTTCTCGTTCATTGCGTAAGCTGCCATCTTCCTACAGAACATCCGTAGATGGTTCCGAGGGCATTGAATTCCCTTGTACTTTTCGAAGTCCGGTGCTTTAAACTTCGGAGGGATCACCACGTCGGGCACTAGGCACATATCCAAAGCGTTGTGGGCGCCGTATGAGCTGAATCCTTCGACAGCTTTCAACCTTTCTTCCAGAACTCGATACATTTGGGTGGTATCGTTGTCTTGGTGGGTGGTGTCGGGAGCAGACTGCCTTGGCTGCTTATTTTCCACATCATGGGAAATCACCTCATGCTGAGTAGTGGAAGTTCCTTGAGGACGACGCTCTTCGTTCCTTACGGGGATTATGAGCGGTGGTGGAGGGGGTCCATGGCCCTCATTTTCAAATGGTGGGGTATATCCCGGAGGTAAACCGTAAAGAGGCCATTGCACATTGGATGCATCCGTTGTTGGGCGAGGATTACTCTCTCGTGCCGATAGAGCTTGCATTAACTCTAGTATCTGATCCATCTTCCCCTTCATTCCATCAACCTCATCTCTCAAAGTCGCTTGAGTTTGTTCCAAATTGTCCATGATCCTTTGTTTGTTAGCTCGTGTTCCGTACGAGTGTTGGAGATCTGGTTCTTGGACCGAGGGCTTTCGGGGTTTTCGGGCTATGATTGCTTTGAACTGTTTTTAGGGAAATGAATGAGTTTTTTTTTGAAAAAAATGCATGAAGATGCATGTGGATGTATGTATGCGATGAGTATGCAAAATATGCGTTTTTTTTTTTTGCTTTATGGAGGAATTTAAAGGTGCACAATTAATATTAGCAATTCAAAATATTAAAGACCGGGAAATTGATTATGCTTCAAAATATATTTGATTAAATAACATTTGTTTACAAAGTGTAACTAATGCTATTACAAATCAAATAGCCGCTCGCTTCTCGGCTTTGCTCATCTCCTCCCTATAGAAATCTATGGTGTCCTTGCAGAACTTCATAAACTTCTGGATCTCCATAGGGATGACAAAGTAAGGCATGACCATCTCGGCCTCCGCTAGCCTCTTTGGAAGTTGGGTGATTACCAAATTCGAGAATGCAGCCAATTTAGTGAAATCCTCACTTAATCGGGTGGCATCTTGCCATACATACTCAATCACTTCCTTGCGCTGGTCTAGCTTGACTCTTGCACTTCTAATTTCATCATGTAGTTGTGCAATATGGTCCCCATGAGCTCTTGCAATCTTGTCGAAGTATTCTTCGAATTTCTTGATGTCTTCTTCGAGACGATTGCATTTTAGCCTCCCTTGATGAGAAAGGCTCTCATGTCTTTGCCGCTGGACGCGTTCGGCTTGAAGCTGCTCTTTGTAGTCTTTAACTACTTCTTGGAGCTGTTGATTTTTCTCTTGAAATTTCAACCTCCATTTCCGTTGAGCTTCGATGGCTAATTCGCCAAACTTCTTGAGCTCTTGGTTGGAATGTAAGATTCTTTCCAACTCTTCGTCCTTGGCCACAAGGTTGGCATCCGCACTAACCAAGCCGCCTCCTATCCAATCTCTCTTCCCTTCGGAGATTCTTAGCCGCTTTTGGCACACTAGGAGAGAATTTGTCACTTCATCACGGTCTCTCTTCGTCCTAGTGATTTCTCCTAAAGCTTGGAGGTGTTTCAATTCTTAGTCTCCGTTTTTGTTTTGGAGTTCTTGAATTTTAGCTTTGAGTTCCTCCACTTCTTTGTTGGGAATGGTTGCAACAGGTTTAGGTGTACGAGGTTTTGGAGGGCTTATGACCACAAAGGGTAACTTGATTGCTTTAACCCTCTCCTTCACCCATTGAGTATAAAGGGGTTTGGTGACACAGTTTCTCTTGCCGACCCTTCCTTTGCGCACTTGGCTCCATGCTCCCCGGATTCTCTCTAGCAATGCCGGGTCTTGATCGCCTTCCCTTAAGTAGAAAGCTTCCAACAAAAGGTCATTAGGTTTATCTTCCATTGAAAAACCTAGTTGTCGGAGAGAGAGGACCGGATTGTAGTTAATACATCCCTTAGTACCAATGAGGGGTACGTTAGGGAAGTCCCCGCAACTGAGGATAATTTCCGGGTCCTCTAAATTTGGTGAAAACCAATGGATGTCCTTCTCGGCGAGGGTTGTCATCCGTTGCGACCATTTGAGCTTGGCCCGGTTTTCCACAAAGTCTCGGTTTCTTGGCATGTGGGACATCATCCAAATTTGCACCATAGGAGTACAACAAGAAATTTTGCGTCCCCTTGCTTGTTCATGCCTAGAGTAGAGGGTATGATAAAAATCCGCCAAAATTGTGGGAACCGGATTTTTAGTCATAAATACCTCTAGAGCCGGAAAGTCTATGAAATCGTCCATGTTGGGGAATAAGACAATTCCGTAGACTAAGAGGGCTAGGATGGCGTTGAATGCTCTTCCCTCTTTGTTGGCTAACATCTCCCGAGCTTTGGCTTCCAAAAACTTTCTTGCGAATCCCTTAAGGTTTCCTCTAACTTCCAAGTTAGATGCTACTTCTTGGGTGTCAAGGTATAAGGATTCGGCGATGGCTTCTAATGTGGGGTCTTTTCCCGGACCGAGATAAAGTTCATGACCCTTCATGCTACAACCCAAAATCTTCTCAAACTCTTCCAAAGTCGGCGCTAGTTGGAAGTCTTGAAATGTGAAGCACCGTAGCGGTGGGTCGAAGAATTGTGCCAAAGTGGTTAAGGCCGTTGAATCTATTCTCACGTGTAGGAGATCAAAGATTAGCACATAGCTTGCCTCGAAAATACTCTTGTTGATCGAAGAGAGCCTTTTGCTTAGAGCTAATAAACTTTCCACCCTAGGAGCTTTAATCTTGAAGGCGAGCGTATTTTTGTTCCCGGAATCCATATTTCTTTTTGCTAATATTTGGTTGTTCTTTTTAAACTCCTATAAAGCAAAATGATGCGAATGTTACTTTCATGAATGCAAATGATATGCAAGGGTATGGTTTATGAAGGTTCGGAACTTCCCCCCATCCTCACATGTAAGCTCTAAAAGGTGAAATTTCCTAAGAAGAGGTCCTTAGAGTCATAGATCTCACATGGAATTAGGGTTGTCTATGGACATACGTCGACATGACTTCAATTAATTCCACGTGAAAATCTCCTCTAAGCGGGGTTGGGCATCCTACCTCACGGACATACGTCAACGCGGGCTTCCGCACACAACCTCCTTCTAACTTAGTTTTTTTCTCAAGCTCGAGTAGAGAGCCTCACACGTCCGGCATTAACCCGAACAATGTGGAGTAACATCACTCAAGTAACCCCCGCATTTGATATATATATGATATGAATATAAAGCAAAATAAAGCAAATATAAACATAAAGCATAGATATGAAATGGATAAATAAAATAAAAGCATGGCGCGCAAATAAAATAAAAACAATTGGCTTAAAAGCCAAATAGGTTAGGCTTGACTCGCTAGTGGGAGAAGAATCCCCAGTGAAGTCGCCAGCTGTGCGCACCTCGTTTTTTACAAAATGCGCAATCCTCCGAGGACGTCCGCGAACGCTCGAAGGGCCTTTGTGAAGTCGCCACCAAAGTTTTTGTGTAAAGGGAACGTTGATAAACCCTTAAGTTTTTTTATTTGAAAGGGAAACGATAATAAAACCCTTGACGATGAGGAAAAGGACTGGTCATCGCAACCATTGTCGGGTTCGGGAGTCGATTACGTAAGGGGAAGGTATTAGCACCCCTCACGTCCGTTGTACTCAACGGGAACCTTCTATTTGGCTAAAGCTTAAATTGTTTTTAAATGTTTTGCGCGCATGCTTATCTATGTCAAAAGAAAATATAATAAAAGGGGGGAAAAGAGATGAAAACAAACGAAAGAAAAGAAAAAAAAAGTTTTTATTATTGCGCTTGACAAGATGTCTATCTTGCTCCTACGTATCTCCCGGTAGTCGGAGAATTCAAAGCGTACGTAGTTCTTTGGTAAAGAACTTAAAGATGGTTAAATGGACGATATTTTGACCGTATTCTTGCGATTAAACGTAGCTTGTATGCTCGCGTATGGGAGACTTAAGCGTATTAGCTTGTATGCTCGCGCATGGGAGGCTTAAGCGTTTGTTTACAAATCGCGCTTAGAATAGGTAAAACATGTCCGTTGGGTAAGAGGGTTCGATTTGGTCGCGTTGGGACCAAAAGAGGTACAATGGACTCAATTGAGTCGATCATTGACGGGGGTGACTCCCATGAGTCGGGGGATTGAATCTAATGGCCACGGGGGACCAAAAGGTTCGGATTGACCACAAGGGGCCAAGATTTGGTTTGGTATGGTCGGATACGTTGAAAATGGAATGACGATTGTCCGAACGAGGAGACATACGTCACACATTCGTACAATCGGGGCAATGGAGAGACATACGTCACACCATCCCTTTTTCATTCAAGTTTTTGGTAGAATTTCTTAGAAATCCCAAAGTTTATCAAAACATTTGGTTTGAAAACCCAAAATGGAAAGATTTTAGCAATTTTGCTATAAAACGCACAAGTTCGGCTCGTTTTGCGAACGGTTTTGAAAAGCGAACAAATTTGGCGTATGTTCACGCTTGGGTTTTGAAAATCATGAACAATGTTTATTGTTCAAGTTTTAATTGAAATGATGAACATAGCTTATTTGTTCAAGCTGTTTTGAAAGTTTGGGGACATAACTTGTTTTGCAAGTTACCCAAAAAGTGTTACCCGAACTTGCGAATTTTCCAATATTATGCAAAATCCTTGACATGGTTTGGATAAAATGAGTTTTAAAACTCCTAGGTTCTGAGCTCTTGGGCTAGAACCTCAAAAATTTGCCATTTGGGCACCTAAACTCAGATTCTGAGTTCTGTCATGGTCGCTCTGCGACCATGACTTCGCACTGCGAACAATGCGAATTTTTGAGTTCAGAAGCTGTTTCTGAACTTTTGTTCAGAAACAACTTCTGAACACACTCAGGACCTTTTAGGTGAGTGAAAAGATTTGAGTTTTTGCAATGAAAAGAGCTGGACAAACCAGTTTTGATGTTTTGAAAACCTTGGGATTTCTTTTGAAATTCAAAAGGGGTTTCTAGAACAAAAAGGTTTTGGACCAAAATTGCTATGCAAGCACAAATGAAAATGCAAAACAAAGGCTTAGAAACTTACAGAAATCCTTAGCAAAGCTCCAGCTGCAATGGATTTGAATTGGTTGAATGTTCTTGCAAAGGTTTTGAATTTGGATGAACTTTGAACTTGGCAATGAAGGGATTTAAGAGGGGTTTTTCAAAAATTTTAATCCTCTTAGCGGAACAAATCCCATTGAAACGGATCTTGATTAAATCATTAATCACAAATCAAACACATACTTAAACACTTTAAGGATTCATGTGTTTACCTCTTGAAGAGCAGAACCTCTGTGGCAGAATTGTTTCTGATCACGAGCAAAGCAACGTAGCGATGCCTCTATTCAGTCCACACGAACAGACCTTCTCCGATGACCGGTGCTAGCCAATTTCAATGGAGATTCAGAGAGAACAGGATTTAGAGAGCGGCGGCTAGGGTTTCACAACTTTTGTGAATTAGGTTAAGTGTTTCAACAAAAGTCTGTAATGCTTCACCACAAGGGTTCTATTTATAGAACCACTTGTGTGGTCAACAAGTCAAGCACTTAAATACACCGTACCTTACGGTGCACCATATTTCACTTAAACACACCGTACCTTACGATGGACCGCGTTTCTCTATTTTTCATAAATTAAATAATAAGTCATACTTAATTATTTAATTACTAATAAGTCCTACTTATTATTTTATAAATAAGTCTTACTTATTTATTTCTCTCATCTATCTGTCCTTTGTGTGTGACCCCTATAGGTTCCCGTAACGTTGGCAATAATATTAAATCACCTATTTAATATTATAAACAGTGAGCGGTATCTAGCAACACATCACTGCTACCCAAGTGACGAGAATGTCATGTGATCTGACGAAACCTTTCCGTGATAATGATCATGTGTATAATTACCCTTTTGTCCTCATGTCTATATTGAACACAAGGCATAGACTGTGTCATCCTTGTCTAGTTCAATATTGGGCCCATAGACATTTCTCCTGTTATGTAGGAGGGGCAAATTCCATCTAGGTCACTCATGTCCCTCAGCATGATTCATGGAGTACCCATCAACCAACTTTATAGCCATCCTATTACAGACAACGTTTGAATGGTGATAAAGCACTCGACTCCTGCATCTAGGGTACATAGTGGTTTCAGGTCAAAGGGTGGAATACACCACTATCACTATGAGAATATCTTATGACACTTTTCATAACTTTTACTATGTAGTATTCTCATGGTGGGTCAATCCAGTATAAATATTACTCCTAATATTTATACCTATGTGAAGACTTGATAACTCTTTATCTGTGATCCGTGAGATGTGATCATCAGTCTACCCACATAATAGTCTCTATGCTTTAATGTTATCCCATTTCACAATAAAGCTTGACTACGGATACTTTAAGAATAATGTCCTTTCGTTTAATGAGTCTCACGATTAAGTCACACTTAATGCTCCATTAAACAGACTAATTATTCTAGGGAATTTATTATTTTGAAACTAAACAAAAAATAAATAAAATGCCTTATATATATATATTCATAAATATATATCAATGTCATGATACAAAGTCAAATCCAATCAAAATATATTGGCTATTAGGGCTTACTCCAACAATCTCCCACTAGCACTAAAAGCCAATCAAATATTAACTCAATATCTATTGGTCAAATGTTAGCATCAAGCACACTATGTGCAAGATACTCTACTAGTAGATAAGGAACTTTTCCTATGTTGGTAGGTTATACTTCTTTCAATTTCCACTTTCGATATTCTATCAAAAGGAAATTGAAGTGTCAACATATACATTTGAATCATTGGTGAGATCTAGTTTTCATTGCTCGCAAAATTAAACCAATTTCACCTTAGACGGGATCAATGGAATCCGCAACGCAAGAAACACATGTTTTCGCTCAGTTATGAGCTAAACAATCCAAATCATATATTTGACATCTGTAATAGAAACAACAACTATATGAAGCTTGTACTTTACAAATTTCATAGTTGATATCCAAGCATAACATTTATTCCAGATTGTGATCTGGATATACTGTACACTAATATGAAAGTTGTCATCATTGTAACTCCTTTACAATGTTCCTTTCATCCGTGTTCAAGAAACAATCCTAAGTCCTTTAAGACATCCAAGAATATTCTTGAAAGTATTCTAGTGTCGAACATTAGAATAAATTTTGGTACAAATTAGAAATAATTTTCTAACCATGTCTCACATGTGTAGACAAATTGTTTTGGTGACTAGTTTGTCATCCACATACTCCACCAAACTAATATCAATGCTCCCACTAATTTCCCTGTGTGCACTAGATTTAAATTTGTTCTTTTATTAATCTAAGTTTTCATAAAACTCTATTAATAAAATAAACAATTCAACTTCGAGAAGGTTGCTCCATTCCATACATGAATTTTGTAATATATGTACCTTTCTAGCATCCGATTAACGAAACCCTACATGTATGTCAAATATATATATATAAGGTCATTCCAATTAAGGAATGCAACCTCGTTATCCGTCTTCCAGAATGTGTATTATAAAACAATGGCAAATGGAATCGTTAGATTTAAGAATTATCATGATGTAATGGTTTCATCACGACTTGCATCATGATTTTGCACGAAACTGTCTACGATCAATCATATCTTAAAGGTATTCATAATACCATCCATGTTAGTTTTATATAAGAAAACCCACATTCATCTTATGAGTCGTACTCATTGGATGATATAACCAATATCCATATATGGTTTGTGTACATGGACTCTATATAAGATCCCATGGCATCTAGCCACTTCTCAGAATTCAGGTCATTTAAGACCTTCTAGTAATTCGGGGCTCATCTTCCATGAGTATCATATCACCTTTTTGAGTCATGACAAAATCATGTTTCTCATCCTAGTGATATGTCATATCAGACTCATCTAGATCTTGTGCTACTCGAACTAGTGATTTAACAACAACCCTTTGTTGAATCAGTTCATGTTCCATTCTTAGAGAAACATGTATTTTGTGGTACTTGACTTAATTCAAGTTCTACATCACTCCCACTGGCTCTTGCAGAGACACACTACTTCAAGAGGAATACTCCAGATCCAGAGACAAACGACTTTTGTCATATAAAGTGATGTACAATTAGTATCCCTTATTTTTCCTTAGGGTACCTCCACAAATATACATTTGTCTAATTTGGAATATAGTTTATCTAATAAACTTTATAACCCCAAATTATCATAAAGTCAGACTAGGTACTCTTACCTCCATATCTAATATGGTGTCTTTATAATTACCTCAATTGGAACTTATAGTGGGGAAAAAAAATAATTGTAATTTAATCAATTTCAAGAGTCATGGAGTTATAATCGAACTATTTTAGATTGAGTCATGTCAAACATGAAGCGATATAAATTATCAATTTACTCCTTAATTAAGTACTAACCATCATGACATACTCATATGATTTTTATACTTTTCAAAATTATTCCTTTACTCCATCGTTGAACTCTTTGAACCAATTCAAAGATTTCTAACTAGTGTCAAACACACATTTACATTTACTAATCTAATCAGTAATGTAAATGAAGTAAGCGAAATAAATATCTCTAGCAAAAGTTTTTGGTGATCCATATACATCATATGTACATTGATTCGAATAAATCGGATGTTCTCTAACACTGAAATATTTTAAAGGTGGAACTCACATCCTTCAAATGATATAATATCAAATGAGTCCAATAGTCCATATTCATGGAATCTGGAATTGTGAATCACACTTCTTTGCAACAATAATGCCGATGATATACAAAAGGTCCAAATCTCATTTGATCCTTTCCTCATATGTTATAGACCAGCTTATCAAGATCATGGAACTCAAATCCATTATTTGATTAGCACACTTGTATAGCAAACATTATTTGGATAATAGGACAACGTTTGTCTTTTATTCAAGTACACAATCATTCTCTTGTCGATACAAGATATATGATTTAATGCTTCTATTTTATGGAATTTAATAACAATTATTTGGTTCCATATCAAGTTAAATTTAAGTCCAAACATTAGCTTCTATGTCAATGAAACAATTTGTTCCATTCTAGACATAGGTGGGCTTCACTTATAGTTAATGTCTTATTTTCTTAAAAAACTCTATATTTCAACAAATATGAGATCAATCATCAAGTATCATATACTTATGATGCAGAAGTAGAAATTTAACCTTATATAACCATATGGGCAAAGAAGAAGTCTTACCTCTTTCTTATATTTTGACTCTTTTCAAAACATTAACAGTTTTTCTTGTACTTGAGAACAATTCTCAATTCTTGTACCAATTCAGAAACTCCTTTCTAAAGATTTTGTTCTTTATAAGAACATTTAACAGTATAATAAAATGCATATGCCAAAGAAATTCTAAATACAGAAAATAAATAAAATAAATGTATCATGATTTAAAAACATATTTAATTAGGTCTTTAATTAAATATGCTCCCACTATTTTACTCAAAACAAATGACCTTCAACATTTGATTCGGAAAATCTCATTGGAAGATTTTCTAGTGGGTTGAAATCCATATTTCACTTCGTTTTGAGTCAGCGAGGGGTGATCCCCCAAAACTTAGCTATTTAGGTAGGAACTCCTTCCAATTGTATCTCATACAACTTTCAAACCATTTGGGCGAGTAACTCCTTACTCTAATCTATCATATAGATGTTCCCAAACATTGCTTCTAAATATATTTTAATCTTATTAAAATAATTTAGTTAAGTTAGACCGAAAAAATAACAGTCGGGTAAATGGAATTACCTCACCGCAACTTACTAGTATAGAAAGTGCACTTCGCTAGGGCAAACCCACACTATTCGAGACTAGTCTTGAAGGGTGCTATCCTTTGGAAAGCAATTAACTTAATATTCTATTTGAAGTTAATATATTTTTATTCTTATTAAAATAACTTAGTTAAGTTAGACCCAAAGAATAACAGTCGGGTAAATAGAATTACCGCACCTCAACTTACTAGTATAGAAAGTGCACTTCGCAGAGGCTAACCCACACATTTCGATATTAGTCTTGAAGGGTGTTATACTTTGGAAATCAATTAACTTCAATTCCATTTGAAGGATTTTTATTAAGTTTGATCTCATCGACATGTGTATCTCATACACATGTCTCTTAAGATGCATGACATTCATGCTCATGGATAGCAAGTATATAAAAACATTTAAAACATACATGCTAACATTTATCTAAAACATGTTAAGCATACATCTCATGCATGCGCTAACTAAACATACATTTCATGCATCACATACATAAAATAAATTAGGTAGTATGGTTATGACCTCATAACACGTAAGAATTAAATAAACTACTTTATTACAATTCTTTGACCCACGAGCAAGCTTCAAAAGTTTCTCCATTAGAATCATCTTTTGGCGTCCTCTTCTCTTCAACTCTTGAAGCAATTACAATATTTAACTCTTAAATAAAATAATAAATGAAACGACACGCAAGTCGTATTTAAATAAAATAAATCACGACACGCAGGCCGTATTTAAATAAAATAAATCACGACACGCATGCCGTATTTAAATAAAATAAATCACGACACGCAGGCCGTATTTAAATAAATAAACGCCAAAGTAAACTAAGGTCATAACCATATACTTTAAACTTAATTATAAAGTCAATCAAGATTTGGAATAATATTTTGACCGAGATATATACCATATAAAATTGATTCATATATATATTTATATATTTGAAACTATTTCAAAATCAATCTGGTCATAAATAAAATTAAAATATGTAAATTTTAGAAACAAATCTAAAAGATCATATCCGACATTGAAACTCTTTCAAAATCATGATTCTTTTAAATTAGAAACAAATTATGTAAAAATCATGCAAATCTTTTAAATAAATTCAAAATCATACATGACATTGAAACTATTTCAAATCATGACATTTTAAATTTACTATCAAATAAGGATCGTTTACTACCATTTCAAACAACTTTTGAAAAACAATCCAAAAAGGTAGAATTTTTATTTATTTAATTACAGTAATATTGACACTCAATAATTATTATAATTAAATCTGCTTTATTTAGGCAATCAATCTGTTTCCAAAACAAATTATGGTGCTAAAATTATGCAAATATTTTACTACCAAATTCAAAAGATCATATCTGATATTGAAACTTTTCAAAATCATGATCCTTTTAAATTGGAAATGAATTAAACTAAAGATATGAAAATATTTAATTACCGAATTCATAAGACCATACCTGATATTGAAACTCTTTCAAAATCATGATCTTTGAAATCTACCTTTCTCCAATTGAATTAATTAATTGAACATTATGATCGATCACACTACGCAGATCACACTACATCAATAGTTTCAAGGATTGTTTGTTTAGCATGAACAATCGGATCTTTGATGCTTCACCAGATTCGGATATTGAAGCTCAATCTCACGAATTGTTCAAATTCACAACAATCTTTCGAAAACAATCGACGAATGATACAACCATAATAATACAACTCTTGTATAGTTAGGTAACCTAATACGACGATCAAACATCAATAGATTTAACAATTGTTTGTTCAGTATGGACAACCGGATCTTTGATGCTTCACCAGAATCGGATATCGAAGCTCAATCTCACGAATTGTCTACAAATTCACAATCAATCATATAAAACATATTGAACGAATGACACAATCAATATATCACATATACTGATGTCGTATCAGAATCATATATCACATATATGATATCGATCAATCAATTTTAATTAATATTTAGTAAAATAATTTTACAAGATTAATTTCAAAATAAATATGAAACATTTATTTATACATATCACATATATACAAAATATGTTCTGATTTTATTTCAAAATTAAATCAATAACCCTTATCGATTTTAATTAGTTTGACTCATGCGCTGGATTTAGTGATATTCAATATCACGTTTCCTTTCAAAATCGAAACTATATGCTAATCAATTTCAATCATATTAAAACTGATAAAACATCAAATCATGTTACGGAACCAACATATTTGAATTCAATGATTTAATCAGAACCAGGCTCTGATACCACTGAAGGGATTTAAGAGGGGTTTTTCAAAAATTTTAATCCTCTTAGCGGAAAAAATCCCATTGAAACGGATCTTGAGTAAATCATTAATCACAAATCAAACACATACTTAAACACTTTAAGGATTCATGTGTTTACCTCTTGAAGAGCAGAACCTCTGTGGCAGAATTGTTTCTGATCACGAGCAAAGCAACATAGCGATGCCTCTATTCAGTCCACACGAACAGACCTTCTCCGATGACCGGTGCTAGCCAATTTCAATGGAGATTCAGAGAGAACAGGATTTAGAGAGCGGCGGCTAGGGTTTCACAACTTTTGTGAATTAGGTTAAGTGTTTCAACAAAAGTCTGTAATGCTTCACCACAAGGGTTCTATTTATAGAACCACTTGTGTGGTCAACAAGTCAAGCACTTAAATACACCGTACCTTACGGTGCACCATATTTCACTTAAACACACCGTACCTTACGATGGACCGCGTTTCTCTATTTTTCATAAATTAAATAATAAGTCATACTTAATTATTTAATTACTAATAAGTCCTACTTATTATTTTATAAATAAGTCTTACTTATTTATTTCTCTCATCTATCTGTCCTTTGTGTGTGACCCCTATAGGTTCCCGTAACGTTGGCAATAATATTAAATCACCTATTTAATATTATAAACAGTGAGCGGTATCTAGCAACACATCACTGCTACCCAAGTGACGAGAATGTCATGTGATCTGACGAAACCTTTCCGTGATAATGATCATGTGTATAATTACCCTTTTGTCCTCATGTCTATATTGAACACAAGGCATAGACTGTGTCATCCTTGTCTAGTTCAATATTGGGCCCATAGACATTTCTCCTGTTATGTAGGAGGGGCAAATTCCATCTAGGTCACTCATGTCCCTCAGCATGATTCATGGAGTACCCATCAACCAACTTTATAGCCATCCTATTACAGACAACGTTTGAATGGTGATAAAGCACTCGACTCCTGCATCTAGGGTACATAGTGGTTTCAGGTCAAAGGGTGGAATACACCACTATCACTATGAGAATATCTTATGACACTTTTCATAACTTTTACTATGTAGTATTCTCATGGTGGGTCAATCCAGTATAAATATTACTCCTAATATTTATACCTATGTGAAGACTTGATAACTCTTTATCTGTGATCCGTGAGATGTGATCATCAGTCTACCCACATAATAGTCTCTATGCTTTAATGTTATCCCATTTCACAATAAAGCTTGACTACGAATACTTTAAGAATAATGTCCTTTCGTTTAATGAGTCTCACGATTAAGTCACACTTAATGCTCCATTAAACAGACTAATTATTCTAGGGAATTTATTATTTTGAAACTAAACAAAAGAATAAATAAAATGCCTTATATATATATATTCATAAATATATATCAATGTCATGATACAAAGCCAAATCCAATCAAAATAGATTGGCTATTAGGGCTTACTCCAACAGGCAAGGCTTTGTGTTTGATTGGTTTTTTTCTGGTTGTTTGAGTAGTGTTTCTTTGTGTGTAATGCTCTTTGAATTGCTGTATTTTATGGTTTTTCTTATGCTATGCAATGCTGCATTTCTTCTTGCCTTGCATCTCTATTTATAGGCCAAAATGCAATCTCAAGTAATGATGAAAATCCAATAGGACCTAGCTGATTTGTGGGCTAAATTCAGGCTATTTGGCTTTGCATTTAATGCTAATGGATAGAGGCAACTCTGCCTTGTGCTAAGGGTTAAGTCTTTGACTGATTTCAGCCACAAAATCAAAGGTTTTAGGATAGTAATGATGATGAACATGGCTGAATTGCAATTGGCCAAGCTTGGGGATCAATCCTTGCAATCTCAATGGTTGATCAATAAAACGTGCACTGTGATCTGCAGAGATTGGGGGATGCAAAAGGCTACATATGGCTGGTGTGAGGGGTGAAAAGCTGCTGCCAAAACAGGGTAGGCACTCATGACTTTTGCAAGTGAAAAATCCAGCTGGGTTTGACTGGTTTTGGGGAAGCAAGCAGGAAGAAAGACTTCAAGCAGGTGGCTGGCAACCTTGGGGTGGTTAACAGGTCACTTGGGAGGGACAAGAGCTGCCCAAGGGCAAGCCCACTTGCTTGTCACATGCTAGGTTGGAAGAAAAAGCTTCCTACCTTGGCATTAATGGCAAGTCTCTCATTTCTGGTTTTGCTTGGCCCAATTAGCCATGAATGCTGACTAAAATAATTATGCAAATGATGTGCAACAAAATCTGGAATTAAATCAAAGAAACCAAAAATCTGCAGAAAAATCGCAGACTTCGCAGTGCGAAGTCATCATTTTTGAAATGTTGACTTTTTTGTTGACTTTGGTTGACTTTGACTTTTTTCCCTTCTTTGATTTTTTTTGTTTTAAAAGGCTTAGGACAAAATTGGGGTACTACACTTGTCTCTGAATAGAAACTGAGATTCTAAGTTCATCAGAAGCTAAGACTTATCAGTCACTCATTCTGAGAGTCTGAAGAAAGTTAAGTTTCTGAAAAACTTCAGAGTCTGAGGTTCAGAACCTGGATTTCTGACTTCTGAATCTGCATAGTTATCTAACTATTGGTCAGAATCTGTTAAGTAATAACAGCTGGGCAATGATGAATTAAGCTTTGAAAGTTATACTTTGTCCCTCCCAAAGTCATCAATGAACAAATGTGTTTTTCTGTTTTCAATTCTGAAATGTTTTAACAAAAACACAGACACATTTTTTTTTCTTCAAAATTGCTCAAATTGATATCAGACATGTTCAGTTTTTCAAAACATATTTAAAAAACTCTGAACAGCTCTGTCTGAAAGTCTCTCGTTGGTATCAGACATGTTCAGCTTTTCAAACCTTATTTAAAAAACTTGAACAGTTATGTCTGGAAAAGTTCAGAAGCACTGAGCTAAATGCTCTGATTTTCAGTTTTTCTGAAAAAGAGTTCAGTTGTGCTAAAAACCTTCAGTTGGTATATGATCTGAACAATTTTGTCTAAAATAGTTCAGTGATACTAAACAAGAATGTACTGAACAAATGCTCTGAACAAAATGATCTGTTTTCAGTTTTCTAAAACCAGTTCAGTGGTACTGAACAATTCTGAACATATTGTGTCTGATCAGAATGCTCTGAACAATCTTGTATGTTCTGAACATCAGTCTCTGATTTTCAAATGCAATGTTATATACTTCATGTATGATCAAGCTTGCTCTGATGCTTATCCTTGTTGCTTGATTACCTATATGATTGCATTTTTTAATCTCACATGTTTTCAAACTCTCTTAAAAATTCTGAAAATTTTCTTTTTGTTGATGACAAAAGGGGGAGAAAAAGTAAACAGGTATTAAGGCTCTTGAGCTCAGAATATAAGTTTAATTCTGTCAGTTAATTAACTTATGAGAGGGAGTAAAAGGTATTAACTCCTGAGCTCAGAACATAAGTTAATTTCTGATTAAAATTAACTTATGAGAACAGTTTAATATCTCTTAGCCTTTGATTTAATTTTCTGTGAGATAAATTACTCTTTAATGAGTTGAAATGAATTTAAATAACTTGGATAAGACTCAGGGAGCTTACAAATCTCATCCTGTGGATTATCATACTTAGGGGGAGAGCTTACAAACCTCATAACCTGAAGTCAGCTTGTTATTTATAATTCTGAGTGATAATTTCATCTTATTGTTTTAAGTTGAATTTAATTAACATGGATAAGAATCAAGGGGAGATTGCAAACCTCACCTTCAGGATTATCAGACTAAGGGGGAGCTTGCAAACCTCATCCTGAAGTCAGCTTGTTAATTAAACTTAACAACAATTCTGAAATTCTCACATTTCTGTTTTAAACTGAATTTAATTAACCTGGATCAGACTCAGGGGGAGCTTGCAAACCTCACACCTTGTAGTCAACTTGTTAATTAAATTAACAACAATTTTCTATTAATACTTATGTTTGTCATCTTCAAAAAGGGGGAGATTGTTGGAACAAAATGTATGAACAACTCTCTTTTGGGTTTTGATGATAACAAGTGTTAAGAAGAAAATTGGTATTGCTAATGCTTTGTTCTAAGTGTGCAGAACCATGTTCTTAACGTTTGGTAATTAATATTGGTTTTGGAAGAACAAGCTAAGAGCAAGAAGGAAAGCATTGAAGCTTTGTTGCAAGTCTGAAGGAAAACTGGGTCTGAAGCAGCTTCTGAAGGCTGAGTCTGAAGACTACTTCTGAAGGCTGAGTCTGAAGACTGCGTCTGAAGGGTGCTTCTGAAGGTTGTGTCTGAAGGTCAACATAAGTCAACGTCTGAAGGTTAAGTCTGAAGGTCAACATAAGTCAACGTCTGAAGGCTGAGTCTGAAGGTCAACAAAAGTCAACGTCTGAAGGGAGCGTCTGATGAACAGTGCTTCTGAAGGGTGAGTCTGAAGACCTGCCGCTGATGAACAGTGTCTGAAGAAGCTTCTGAAGTCTGACCTGGAAGGAAAAGCAACTGTCTCTGTCAGCATTTAATGCCTGCAGTGTCAGAAAAACTCCAATGGAACATTTGTCTCCTTGGCCAAAACATTCCCCAGCTTTTAAGGAAAGTTTATTCAAAAAATGAGTGCTCTGTTCTGCAATTCAGCACACATTTTCAGCTGCCTAGCTTCTACAATTTGCAACGGCTCTTTGCTGGATTTATGGGCAATTCTCAACAGCTATCTTTTCCTATATAAAAGGGTGAAGATTTGAAGAAGAAAATTGCTAAGACTCTTGAAACAAAAAGACTGATATTCGTGCTCTGTTTTGCTGTCAATATTTGAAAGTCACAAAAACTCTTAGAAATTCTTACAAAGTTTTCATCTTAGAATTTCTTAAGTTTAGAGTCTTATACCTGAGTTGTATTAAGTGAACACCTCTGATATTTGATCAAGTGTTCAACTCAAACTTCTTTCTTTGTAAATCAGTTTGAACCAAAGTCTCAGTCTGCGTACTGAGCAATCTGAAGTCTCATTACTTTGTGTTCTGAGCAATTAGAAGTCTCTTAGCTTTGTGCTTTGAGCAGGGAAGTCTCTTGACTTGGTGTCTTGAGCATTGGAAGTCTCTTGACTTAGTGTCTCGAGCATTAGAAGTCTCTTACTAGGTGTTTGAGCATTGAAGTCTCTTAACTTTGTGTTTTGAGCAACTGTAATCAATTTGATTATAGTTAAATCTCCTTTAAGTGACAGGGGGACTAGACTATTTCCAACTTGTGGAAGGAACTAGTATAAAAACATTGTGTCTCTTTCTTTCCCTATCTCTTTACTTTTGAATCCGCTGCATAAACACTCTGAAAAAGGTTCAGAACCTGATTCTGAACTTAACATAGTTTTGAGAAAGAAAAAACTGCCCACACACAATTCAACCCCCCCCCCCTTCTTGTGTGTTTTTCTCACCTTCAGTTGGTATCAGAGCTCCGGTTCTGATATTAAATCACTTAACAGTGAGTCAGTGAGATCCTGAGAAAAACATGTCATCCAGTAGTTCACCTCCACCCTCTCCCAGAAATCAAAGAGGTACTGGTACTTCTTATTCATATGACTATGGTACTGAGGAAAGAAAATCTAGGTCACACAATAAACCTCCAATGTTTACTGGTGACCCAGAAAAGTTCTCATGGTGGAAGAGCAAGATGTACAGCCACATCATTGGTATTGATGATTATTTGTGGGATATAATAGAAGATGAAATTTCTATTCCAGTTGATGAAGAAGGTGTAGCTGTCAACAGAAGAGGCTTGAGTGATACTGAGAGGAAGATTTATAGAAAGCACCACAATGTCAGAGGTATCATTGTGGATTCTCTACCTCACACTGAGTATCAGAAGCTGAGTGATAAATCAACAGCCAAAGCCATATTCAAATCCCTCTGCTCTAACTATGAAGGTAACAAAAAGGTTAGAGAAGCAAAGGCTAATATTCTTGTTCAGCAATATGAACTGTTCAGAATGAAAGAGGATGAAAATATTGAGACCATGTTCTCAAGATTTTAGACTCTGGTTTCTCGACTTCAGATTCTGAAGAAGAGTTATACCACTGCTGATCATGTGAACAAATTCTAAGAAGTCTGCCATCTAAATGGAGACCCAAAGTAACCGCTATTGAGGAAGCTAAAGATCTAAATACCTTAAGTATTGAAGATCTTATAAGCTCCCTCAAAGTGCATGAACTGGGACTTAATGAAGATGATTTTGTTAGAGAGCCTAAATCAATAGTACTGAAATCCAAAAGAAAGTCTGTTAAAGCTCTAAAAGCTATTGAATCTGAAGAAGAATTTCCTGAGGGAAATTCTGAAGAAGATTCAGATGCTGAAGAGCTTGCAATGCTTTCCAAAAGAATTCAGTACTTAATGAATAGAAAGAAGAAATTCTCTAACAGAAGCAGCAACTTTAAAGGATCTGGTTCAAAGAGGGAAAATCAGAAGGACTGCTACAATTGCAAGAAACTGGTCATTTTATTGCTGAGTGTCCTGAACTTCAGAAGGACAAGTAAAAAGAAAAATCAAAGAAGACCAGTTCTAAAAGCAACTCCAGAAACAAACTCAAGAAGTGAAGGAAAATCGACATGTAAAGGCAGCGGAAGTTTAAAAAATTTTGATTTCCTTTCCTTGGATCATTACGAATATTACATGAATCAGTGATAGAATTGTTACCGCTTGTAGTGCAGAAACAATTTCGTTGATCACAGCTAAGCAAGCAAGCGAAGCCTCTACTTGTCCACACGAACGGTTTCCTCTGGTTCCCGGTGCTAGCCAAGCGATCAGAGGTTAGGAAGAGAAGTAGGGTTACGGTTTTGCTTTAGGGTTACACGATTTTTCACAACTGATTTCAGCACTTGGAGCTCTATTTATAAAGCTCATTGCTGCACAAAATCAGCTATCATTGCTGAGCTTCCATAAGCCCATTAACCCATCAGCTTCCACTAACTAATTAGCATCAATTGCTAAACGCACCCCATCATATAAGTATTACTTATATTTCTCCTTTTTACCGTTCTATTGTGTGTGACCCTATAGGTTCTTGTAACGTTGGCAATAATATTAAATCCCATATTTAATATTATAAACAATGAGCGGTATCTAGCAACACATCACTGCTACCCAAGTGACAAGAATGTCAAGTGATCTGACGAAACCTCTTCCATGATAATATCTATGTGTACGATTACTCCTTTGTCCTAATATCTTTATTGAACACAAGGTATAGTTTGCGTCACCCTTGTTTAGCTCAATATTTATATTTCTTGATTCCGAAATATACTGAATAACGAATAAGTCCAATATCTCATATTGACTTAATTCGGCATGGCCATGCATTTTTCCAGTCATATTTCATCAAGAGGCCTAAAGTCAGCCTGATTCGTCGAGTTCCCATTAACCAACGTTATAGTTATCTTGTTACAGATAACGTTTGAATGGCAATAAAACACTCGAGTCCACATCTAGGGATCACAGTGGTTTCAGGTCTAAGAGTGATATACACTATTATCGTTATGAGAATGACTTATGACGATTTCATAACATACTATGTAGTATTCTCACGATGGCTCAATCAAGTATAAATATTACTCCTAATACTCATACCTATGTATAAACTTACTATCTCATATTCATGACCCATGAGATATGGTCATCAGTCTACATACATAATAGTGTTCTTTCTGTTGATGTAATCTCATGATTAAGTCACACTTAATATTCCATCACATGAACCAACTATTCTAGGGACTTTATTAATCTTATAACAAGTGTAATAAAGAACGCCATATTTTATTTAATAATAAAAGTCATGATACATATGAAAAGTTTAACATAAACTATTGACCTCTAGGGCTTACACCAACAAGAAGAGTCTTATGGCAACATGGGATGATCTTGACAATGATTCTGAGTCTGATGATGAAGAGGAAGCAAATCTGGCTTTAATGGCAACTGCATTTTCTGATGCAGAATCATGTTCAGACTCTGATGAGGAAGATGAGGTATACTCTGAACTTACAAGATCTGAACTGATTGAAATAGTTAAAGATCTTATGAACCATCTCAAAAGCAAGTTAGGTGAATTAAAATCTTTGAAAAATAAACATAACTTGCTCAATGAGGAGAATCTCAAACTTCAGAATCAAATCATTGAGATTGATGAAGAAGTTAGAGAACTCAAAGATGTGTCTCATAAGAAACCTGAAGAAATTCCAAATGAGCATGAAATTGCTCTTCAGGACTTTATTTTAACTGGAATTAATAGAAGTAAGGTTGCTTCTATGATTTATAGCATTTACAGAAACAAAGGTGAAGGCATTGGTTTTAAAAGTGACTCATTCAATCCTTCAAATGAATCAAAAATATCACCTTGTTCTGAAAATATTTTGAAAGACACTGAGGTGTGCTTTGTGCCTGATTCTGGCAGTTTTGAGAAACTGAGTTTAACAAAAACTGAGACTGCAGAGTCTGAAGTTTTGAACTGCTCAGACTCTAAAGCTTCTGAACCTAAGGGGAAGATGAAGGCAGATGTTAAAACTTTTCCTAAATCTAAACCAAAAGGTCCTAAGCCTAAGAGTATGAGAAAATCAGACTTTAAACCTGAAAATGTTCAGAATCTGAAGAGTTCAGAACCTGAAACTAGCAAGTCTCAGAGTCTGAAGAATTCAAACTCAAATTTTACTAAGACTGGGTTTATAAAAACTTCAAAAACTACTAATCCAGTCTATACAAAACCTTTTCAAAACCAGAATGTCAGGCAAAGCAAGCAAAAGAAAGCCAATTTGTCATCTGTTTCTGATTGTTTTAAGAAAGGTCAAACTGAAGTTTGCCTTGTGTCAGGAGCTAACAAAACTAGAGTTCTGAAGAAATCAGAACCAAAGTGTTCAATGGTTCAGACTCTAAACAACTCAGAACCAAAGACTTTCAAGTCTCAGGTTCTGAAGAAATCTGAGTCAAAACCATTGAGAACTCAGGTTCTGAAGAACTCAGTTTCTAGAACTAAGACTTATTCAAGATTAAAGGATTCATATCCAAATTATCTGAACAAGTCTGAGTATTATAACTCTAGACATAAGGTGCAACAAAAGATTAAACCTTTCAGGACTAACCACAAAGGACCCATGAAAATCTGGGTACCTAAGTCTGAGATAATTTTTGTTGCAGATATGCTTGTCATCCAAAGAAAAGGAAAGGTCTTGGTACCTGGACAGTGGATGCTCGCGTCATATGAGAGGAGACAAGTCTATGTTCCAAACCCTGAGCATGAAAGAGGGAGGAACTGTGGGGTTTGGAGGAAATCAGAAAGGAAGGATCATTGGTACTGGTAAGATATGTAATTCTTCCCTGTCCATTGATGATGTTTAGCTGGTAGATGGACTTAGACATAATTTACTTAGCATAAGTCAATTATGTGATAGTAATTATGAAGTCCTGTTTAATAAGAACACATGTACTGTAATCAACAACAAAGATAAATCTGTTGTGTTCAAAGGAAATAGGAAAAACAATGTTTATAAAATCAATTTTTCAGAACTGGTTCAGCAGAAGGTAGTTTGCCTTCTGTCTGTGAGTGATGAGAAATGGGTATGGCACAAAAGGTTGGGACATGCTAACTGGAGACTCATCTCTAAGCTTAGCAAGTTGCAACTGGTCAGAGGCCTGCCAAATATTAACTATCACTCAGATGTTCTATGTGGAGCATGCCAAACAGGAAAATTTTCTAAAACATCTTTTAAATCCAAAAACATTGTTTCCACCTCAAAACCTTTAGAACTGCTTCACATTGATTTGTTTGGTCCTGTTGGAACAGCTTCAATCAATAGGAAGAAGTATGGGCTTGTAATTGTTGATGATTATAGTAGGTGGACTTGGGTTAAATTCCTTAGAACTAAAAATGAAACATATGATGTGTTTAATAAATTCTGCAAACAAGTACAAAATGAAACTGACTTGAAAATTTTAAAAGTCAGAAGTGATCATGGTGGGGAATTTGAAAATGGACCTTTTGAAAATTTTTGTGAAGATCATGGAATTCTCCATGAGTTCTCTTCTCCTAGAACTCCACAACAAAATGGGGTTGTAGAGAGAAAGAACAGATCTTTGCAAGAAATGGCGAGAACCATGATCCATGAATCCAAAATTGCAAAGTACTTTTGGGCAGAAGTTGTTAACACAGCATGTTATATTCAGAATAGGATCTATATCAGACCTATTCTGAATAAAACAGCATATGAACTATTTAAAGGAAGAAAACCAAGTATTTCTTATTTTCATCAGTTTGGGTGTACTTGCTACATACTGAACAATAAGATCTACCTAAAGAAATTTGATGCTAAGGCTCAAAAGGGTATCTTTTTAGGATACTCAGAGAGATCCAAAGCATACAGGGTGTATAACTCTGAAACACATGTTGTTGAAGAATCAATAAACATAAGATTTGATGATAAGAAGCCTGGTAATGAAATACCAGAGCTGGTTGAGAGTTTTGCAGATTTCAGACTCTCAGAAGAACCTTCAGAACCTGAACAGAGTTCAGAGTCTCAAGAAAGTTCAGAAGCTGGAAATACTGAGGAAACTGAAAAACTCTCAGATGCTGACACTACTCCTGAAGATAATCAAGATCAGCATGGTTCTGAACAAGCCCCTGGTGATTCTTCAGAAGCTAATCCACCCAGAACCTCATTTAAGTACAAGTCTTCACATCCTGAGGAGCTGATTATTGGGAACAAGAACGGTCCAAGGAAAACAAGATCAGCATTCTGTCAGAATGATTCTATGATTGGACTTCTAACAATGATTGAACCCACAATAGCTAATGAAGCCCTTGCAGATGATGGATGGATTGTAGCTATGCAGGAAGAACTGAACCAGTTTCAAAGGAATGATGTCTGGGATCTAGTTGCAAAACCTGATCATAAGAACATTATTGGAACAAAATGGGTGTTCAGAAACAAGCTTAATGAACAAGGAGAAGTGATCAGAAACAAAGCAAGACTGGTTGCTCAAGGCTACAGTCAGCAGGAAGGAATAGACTACACTGAGACATTTGCTCCAGTTGCAAGACTGGAAGCAATCAAGTTACTTCTTTCCTATGTTGTTAATCATGATATCATCTTATATCAAATGGATGTTAAGAGTGCTTTTTTAAATGGAGTTATTTCTGAAGAAGTTTATGTTAAACAACCTCCTGGTTTTGAAGATGTAAAACATCCAGATTTTGTTTTTAAACTTAAGAAATCTCTATATGGTCTGAAACAAGCTCCTAGAGCTTGGTATGAAAGACTAAGTAATTTCTTACTTAAAAATGATTTTGTAAGAGGTAAAGTTGACAATACACTCTTTAGAAAAACTCTTAAGAAAGACATCTTAATTGTGCAAATATATGTTGATGATATCATATTTGGTTCCACTAATGCTTATCTTTGCAAAGAATTTTCCAAGTTAATGCAGGATGAATTTGAAATGAGCATGATGGGAGAATTGAAATTCTTTCTTGGAATTCAAATCAACCAATGCAAAGATGGTGTGTATGTTCATCAGTCCAAATACACAAAGGAGCTTCTGAAGAAGTTCCAACTTGATGATTGTAAACTGATGACAACACCAATGCATCCAACCTGCACCTTAAGCAAAGAGGACAATGGCTCAAAAGTAGATCAGAAACTCTACAGAGGTATGATAGGTTCTCTGTTATACATAACTGCTTCTAGGCCAGATATTGTATTTAGTGTATGTCTGTGTGCTAGATTCCAGTCAGATCCTAGAGAATCTCATATGACTGCTGTCAAGAGAATCTTCAGGTATCTGAAAGGAACCTGCATTTGCTACTCAGGCAGATCAAGTTGAGCATGTTCAAGAGATCAACACTGACATGATAGAATCTTCAGGAGCAAGAAGATCAGAAACAACAGATCTACCCGGTAATTCCGAAACCTTTCTGGATCACAGTGCTACGTCACCATCCCCATCTAGACCTACCCACAAAAATCACCCTTTAGATGAAATTTTCTCATCTCTATCCTTTACTTCATTTGACCCTGATGGTGAACATTCAGACACTAGTAGTTCATCTTCAGTTGAAGATGTAACTCACATGCATAATACTGCTGCAATTTGTTTGTCTAAAAATCCAATTCTGCATTCTAGAGCCAAGCATATAGAAATTAAACATCATTTTATAAGAGATTATGTTCATAAGGGAGTTTTGGATATTCAGTTCATTGATACTGATCATCAATGGGCTGACATATTCACAAAACCCCTCACAGAAGAAAGATTCAATTTTATTAAAAAGAATCTGAACATGCATTTCATCTCTTGAAAAATATGCTTGTCTCTGAATAGAAACTGAGATTCTACGTTCATCAGAAGTTAAGACTTATCAGTCACTCATTCTGAGAGTTTGAAGAAAGTTAAGTTTCTGAAAAACTTCAGAGTCTGAGGTTCAGAACCTGGATTTCTGACTTCTGAATCTGCATAGTTATCTAACTATTGGTCAGAATCTGTTAAGTAATAACAGCTGGGCAATGATGAATTAAGCTTTGAAAATTATACTTTGTCCCTCCCAAAGTCATCAATGAACAAATGTGTTTTTCTGTTTTCAATTCTGAAATGTTTTAATAAAAACACAGACACATTTTTTTTCATCAAAATTGCTCAAATTGATATCAGACATGTTCAGTTTTTCAAAACATATTTAAAAAACTCTGAACAGTTCTGTCTGAAAGTCTCTCGTTGGTATCAGGCATGTTCAGCTTTTCAAACCTTATTTAAAAAACTTGAACACTTATGTCTGGAAAAGTTCAGAAGCACTGAGCTAAATGCTCTGATTTTCAGTTTTTCTGAAAAAGAGTTCAGTTGTGCTAAAAACCTTCAGGTGGTATATGATCTGAACAATTTTGTCTAAAATAGTTCAGTGATACTAAACAAGAATGTACTGAACAAATGCTCTGAACAAAATGATCTGTTTTCAGTTTTCTAAAACCAGTTCAGTGGTACTGAACAATTCTGAACAGATTGTGTCTGATCAGAATGCTCTGAACAACTTTTATGTTCTGAACATCATTCTCTGATTTTCAAATGCAATGTTATATACTTCATGTATGATCAAGCTTGCTCTGATGCTTATCCTTGCTGCTTGATTACCTATATGATTGCATTTTTTAATCTCACATGTTTTCAAACTCTCTTAAAAATTCTGAAAATTTTCTTTTTGTTGATGACAAAAGGGGGAGAAAAAGTAAACAGGTATTAAGGCTCCTGAGCTCAGAATATAAGTTTAATTCTGTCAGTTAATTAACTTATGAGAGGGAGTAAAAGGTATTAACTCCTGAGCTCAGAACATAAGTTAATTTCTGATTAAAATTAACTTATGTGAACAGTTTAATATCTCTTAGCCTTTGATTTAATTTTCTGTGAGATAAATTACTCTTTAATGAGTTGAAATGAATTTAAATAACTTAGATAAGACTCAGGGAGCTTACAAAACTCATCCTGTGGATTATCAGACTTAGGGGGAGAGCTTACAAACCTCATAACCTGAAGTCAGCTTGTTATTTATAATTCTGAGTGATAATTTCATCTTATTGTTTTAAGTTGAATTTAATTAACATGGATAAGAATCAAGGGAAGCTTGCAAACCTCACCTTGAGGATTATCAGACTAAGGGGGAGCTTGCAAACCTCATCCTGAAGTCAGCTTGTTAATTAAACTTAACAACAATTCTGAAATTCTCACATTTCTGTTTTAAACTGAATTTAATTAACCTGGATCAGACTCAGGGGGAGCTTGCAAACCTCACACCTTGTAGTCAACTTGTTAATTAAATTAACAACAATTTTCTATTAATACTTATGTTTGTCATCATCAAATGGGGGAGATTGTTGGAACAAAATGTATGAACAACTCTCTTTTGGGTTTTGATGATAACAAGTGTTAAAAAGAAAATTGGTATTGCTAATGCTTTGTTCTAAGTGTGCAGAACCATGTTCTTAACGTTTGGTAATTAATATTGGTTTTGGAAGAACAAGCTAAGAGCAAGAAGGAAAGCATTGAAGCTTTGTTGCAAGTCTGAAGCAAAATTGGGTCTGAAGCAGCTTCTGAAGGTTGAGTCTGAAGGCTGAGTCTGAAGACTGCGTCTGAAGAGTGCTTCTGAAGGTTGAGTTTGAAGGTCAACAGAAGTCAACGTCTGAAGGTTGAGTCTGAAGGTCAACAGAAGTCAACGTGTGAAGGCTGAGTCTGAAGGTCAACAAAAGTCAACGTCTGAAGGGAGCGTCTGATGAACAGTGCTTCTGAAGGGTGAGTCTGAAGACCTGCCTCTGATGAACAGTGTCTGAAGAAGCTTCTGAAGTCTGACCTGGAAGGAAAAGCAACTGTCTCTGTCAGCATTTAATGCCTGCAGTGTCAGAACAACTCCAATGGAACAGTTGTCTCCTTGGCCAAAACATTCCCCAGCTTTTAAGGAAAGTTTATTCAAAAAATGCGTGCTCTGTTCTGCAATTCAGCACACATTTTCAGCTGCCTAGCTTCTACAATTTGCAACGGCTCTTTGCTGGATTTATGGGCAATTCTCATCAGCAATCTTTTCCTCTATAAAAGGGTGAAGATTTGAAGAAGAAAATTGCTAAGACTCTTGAAACAAAAAGACTGATATTCGTGCTCTGTTTTGCTGTCAATATTTGAAAGTCACAAAAACTCTTAGAAATTCTTACAAAGTTTTCATCTTAGAATTTCTTAAGTTTAGAGTCTTATACCTGAGTTGTATTAAGTGAACACCTCTGATATTTGATCAAGTGTTCAACTCAAACTTCTTTCTTTGTAAATCAGTTTGAACCAAAGTCTCAGTCTGCGTACTGAGCAATCTGAAGTCTAATTACTTTGTGTTCTGAGCAATTACAAGTCTCTTAGCTTTGTGCTTTGAGCAGGGAAGTCTCTTGACTTGGTGTCTTGAGCATTGGAAGTCTCTTGACTTAGTGTCTTGAGCATTAGAAGTCTCTTACTAGGTGTTTGAGCATTGAAGTCTCTTAACTTTGTGTTTTGAGCAATTGTAATCAGTTTGATTATAGTTAAATCTCCTGTAAGTGACAGGGGGACTAGACTACTTCCAACTTGTGGAAGGAACTGGTATAAAAACATTGTGTCTCTTTCTTTCCCTCTCTCTTTACTTTTGAATCCGCTGCATAAACACTCTGAAAAAGGTTCAGAACCTGATTCTGAACTTAACATAGTTTTGAGAAAGAAAAAACTGCCCACACACAATTCAACCCCCCCCCTTCTTGTGTGTTTTTCTCACCTTCAGTTGGTATCAGAGCTCCGGTTCTGATATTAAATCACTTAACAGTGAGTCAGTGAGATCCTGAGAAAAACATGTCATCCAGTAGTTCACCTCCACCCTCTCCCAGAAATCAAAGAGGTACTGGTACTTCTTATTCATATGACTATGGTACTGAGGAAAGAAAATCTAGGTCACACAATAAACCTCCAATGTTTACTGGTGACCCAGAAAAGTTCTCATGGTGGAAAAGCAAGATGTACAGCCACATCATTGGTATTGATGATTCTTTGTGGGATATAATAGAAGATGAAATTTCTATTCCAGTTGATGAAGAAGGTGTAGCTGTCAATAGAAGAGGCTTGAGTGATGCTGAGAGGAAGATTTATAGAAAGCACCACAATGTCAGAGGTATCATTGTGGATTCTCTACCTCACACTGAGTATCAGAAGCTGAGTGATAAATCAACAGCCAAAGCCATATTCAAATCCCTCTGCTCTAACTATGAAGGTAACAAAAAGGTTAGAGAAGCAAATGCTAATATTCTTGTTCAACAATATGAACTGTTCAGAATGAAAGAGGATGAAAATATTGAGACCATGTTCTCAAGATTTTAGACTCTGGTTTCTCGACTTCAGATTCTGAAGAAGAGTTATACCACTGCTGATCATGTGAACAAAATTCTAAGAAGTCTGCCATCTAAATGGAGACCCAAAGTAACTGCTATTGAGGAAGCTAAAGATCTAAATACCTTAAGTATTGAAGATCTTAGAAGCTCCCTCAAAGTGCATGAACTAGGACTTATTGAAGATGATTCTGTTAAAGAGCCTAAATCAATAGCACTGAAATCCAAAAGAAAGTCTGTTAAAGCTCTAAAAGCTATTGAATCTGAAGAAGAATTTCCTGAGGGAAATTCTGAAGAAGATTCAGATGCTGAAGAGCTTGCAATGCTTTCCAAAAGAATTCAGTACTTAATGAATAGAAAGAAGAAATTCTCTAACAGAAGCAGCAACTTTAAAGGATCTGGTTCAAAGAGGGAAAATCAGAAGGACTGCTACAATTGCAAGAAACCTGGTCATTTTATTGCTGAGTGTCCTGAACTTCAGAAGGACAAGTCAAAAGAAAAATCAAAGAAGACCAGTTCTAAAAGCAACTTCAGAAACAAACTCAAGAAGAGTCTTATGGCAACATGGGATGATCTTGACAATGATTCTGAGTCTGATGATGAAGAGGAAGCAAATCTGGCTTTAATGGCAACTGCATTTTCTGATGCAGAAGCACTGTCACTCCTAGCAAGTATCAGAAACCGTGTAGATATGAAAGGATTTTGGCACTTCAAAAGGAAAACGAAGAATTGAGAATCCGGATCAAAGAAATTTCTCAGAGCATTACAGCAGGATCAGCTGGCATTGAAAGCCATTCGGGATGAATTAAGATCAAATGTGCAGATTATGATGAATGTGCTACCTAGGATACTTCAGGACAACTCTTAAACTGTTTTACTTTTTTTACACACGGAGCTTCTAAATTATGTATTTGTCCAAACTCTATTGTTCTATATAAAATTTTCTTCTTTTATATGTTTTTCTTCCTTATTTTTGCTGATGACAAAAGAGGGAGAAGATATAGGTTAAGAGGAAGTAATATATAATAATAATAATAATAATAATAATAATAATAATAATAATAATAATAATAATAATAATAATAAAAATAATAATAATAATAATAATAATAATAATAATAATAATAATAATAATAATAATAATAATAATAATAATAATAATAATAATAATAATAATAATAATAATAATAATAATAATAATAATAATAATAATAATAATAAGGGGGAGACTATGTACTCTATTTTGAAGTAAATCTAAAAGGGAAGCAAGACGTAAGCATTCAATGTTAAACTCTAATTTAGAATTGTCTCGAATTTACAGCAATGTACATTCATGTGACGACTAGAGTGGGCAAATGTAATGTCTAGTCCTACTGGCTTTAGGTGATACATACAAGTATCCTGGAAAAGAGTGTGGCTGAAAGTATGAGCTATCTTCTCTAAGCTTGTCTCGCTTGCATGGAAGGTGTAAGTTAGTATAGTCTGTAAATGGGACGAGATGATGATTTGAGCAACCACTTCGGAAAGGTATGTTTTTCCTGAAAAATATACAAAGATTAATTTTTTTCTTTCGTTACTTGAAGACAAGCAACAATTTAAGTTTGAGAGAGCACGCATTGAATGACTAACTAATGACGTCTAATCTCATGCATGATAAGCTTTTTATTCATATTTACAACTCTATTTTTGCAACCATTTATTTATAGATTTAGATAATTGTTTTGCAACCATTGATTTATAGATTTAGAATATAGTTTTTATTCATTTTTACAACTCATGTTTTGCAACAAAAACTGTTTTGTAACCATTGATTTAGATTATAGTGCAAAACTTGAACGATCAAAACTATATCACAGTCTATGTGGATTCGATATTTTGTTTAATAAAAAAAAACATACATACCTACTAGTATGCTGAGAAAATACCCCGGATAATCCTCGTTTATCAGTAAAATAATGAGCCGTATAACGTGGAAAACAACATAAGATATGGGACACCACATGTATGAAAGAACTGTCATATTTTAACACACATTCATGCGAGTTTAGCCGAATAACGACATTAACGACACACTCAATCGAGTTTTCCCACGATCATGCATTATATGACTTAGGATCTTATATTTTTGTCTAAAAATATTGATGACATGTCATCTTACCTTATTCTTAGCATATTTTTCAGTCATTTTCATTTAGTTAATCCAAAATAGAGGAGTATTAGTACAATTGCCTATGGTTTTCAGGACATTTTGTAATGTTTTCTATTTGAGTCATGTAACTATAGTTTCCTCGAAACATAGCAATTCTAGGGTGTTTTGATGTAACTCAAGAAGGAAATCATGTAAATCGGTAAAATAAAACATCTTGAAGACTTGTGAAGATCTTGGGAAGACCATGAATGAAGATTCAAGAGGCCTTGGAAGACATTACAAAGGGAGGAATTCTGCTCCGAAGTCTCAAGACATCTTATATGAAAAGAAACACCCAAAAGACGAAGAAAAAAGTGTTTACATGCAGGAAAACAACACCCATGCGCCTAGGGCATGATCCATGCACCTGGGGCATGCACCATGCGCCCAGGGCATGACATTTTATGCCTATGTGCCTAGGGCATGCTGAGAGGGGGTCAAATCTACTTTTTGCTACTTTGAAGTGGATAAAGCCCATTTTTCAATCCAAACCCAGGTGAAAACCAAGCCTATAAATACAACTCCTCTCATTGATAATTTTTCGTTCAAAACGAAGCGGTTCAAGAGGAAGGCAAACACTAAGAGCTTCAAGGGAGGAGTCTCTTCTCACTCTAAGTCTTTAGGGTATGTTTTATTTCTTTTGTAATTTGTCTTTAGTTACCATGAGTAACTAAACCATATTAGGGTAGGCTTCTAAGATGAACCTCTATTTTATTTGTCAGATTATTTAATTTAAGTTCTTTATTCACATAATTTATGAATCCTATTAAATTTTGTTATGTGAAACATTTATTTCTTCTTAAGCAAACCAACCTTGAGAAAACGGTACTTAGGGAAGTGACATACCCAATATCGATGAAAACCTACCTCGAATCAGGAAGTAACTAAGATAACTGACCACAATAATTAGGGAAACAGTAGTAACTCAGGGAATTAAATCAGCATAGTAACTTTATTCTTCCTTCATCCTTGATAAGGTAGACGAGATATGGACACCCGTTTGTAGAACTACCAAGAGAGGGACTATGTAAGATGAACTTCTAAGATTCAATAGATGAGGAAACCTTTAGGGAAATTGAGAGTTTAGGAACCCTAATTTGAGTCATTGTTTCAATTACCTCAGAGAGAGTAAGACCCCAGGTACCTCTACGCGCGAAGGTGCATCTCGCTACAGGATTGACGACCCTAAGCATTAACTTGCGTAGAAACTTTGGTGTAAGGTTGCAACTTGACAACTGGAGGGGAATAAACCCAAACCTCTAAGATAGTAAGGCCCCACACGTACAAACCTGTGTGATCAGTAGCTGCAACTCAACAACTAGTAGGAAATAAAACCCCACGAACTCATCACATAAATAGAAGTAGTAAAATTTATATCTGAATAATGCTTGACCATTAATTAAATCTAACAAATGAATAGAAGAGATTCGAAGAATCCTAACCGCCGCTAACATTTTGCAATCAAAACAGGTTACTCCTAAACCTTTGCTCTGCGCAAACAGACTAAATTGCAAAACCCACCCCTTTATCTTTTATTTTATTGTTTTAAGTTTACTATTTTATGTTCCCAAATAAGTAACGTGAATTGCCTAGTTGGAACGACAATCCTTGTAGATACAATACTCTACTTATCACTTTATTACTTGGTAAACGATTTGGTACATTTGTCTAAATTCGACCATCAAATAGTCACTCGTAAATTTCATTTGAGACATGCTCAATATCAAACAACTTATTTTTCTCGCATTTACTATGTTTTTCTACCTTTTACCAGTAGCATTTTAGGTCTTAAAAATCCTTTTCTACACTAAACATTCTTCGGATGACTTAAAAAACTCACATTTGAAGGGCATGGTTTCTTTCTTAATATAATTTCTTAATGAAAAAAGCAATCAATGTTGAGAGCTATTAGTGAAATACACGACTAATTTTCAAATTCGAGTAATTTTCGCACCTTATAAACAAATGAAATCACATTGCTTGTACAAAAGCGTATCCTTTCACCTTTTAATAAACGTCTGGGATCACCAATACAATGGCAGGCAAGAATGGGCTCAAATTTATCAACTATGCACTAGCTATATAACCCTTCTATTTGAATTTATTGCCACACAGTATATTTCATCATTTATGGTTTATATTTAAGTATATATGACAAGATAAATAATATATAATTGAATCATTTGGGACTATCAGAATTGATTCTATTTAATCAAATCTAATTATCTTTTGGACGAATTCTGAATCACTAAAGTTCTATTTTTTTTTATATAAGAAGGAAAAATAAGAAGAAAAAAAAGAGAAAAGTTTTAGAGATGTTGCATCTCATTACATCGAAGTGGAACTTAAGATTAAGAGAGGGAGAGAAGAGAATCAACAATAATCAAATCAAAAGATATATGGAGCCCCAATTTGACTAACAAATTCGTACGACTATTGACTTTTCTATAATTGTAAGATACTTGCAAGTTGAGAGAATGAAATATATCATTAATGTCCCTCTTTTTGTTTTACAATTGTCTTGGATGAAATTTGAACAAATTTGTTTTTTACCATTTAGCCCACACCTTTAGACATGATTTTTGTTTGTTTGTTTATGAAACTCGATATCCAATTTAAGAATCGATTAATGCCAGAACACCAATCTTACCGTCTACTAGTGAGAGGTAAATAGGATCACCCTCGAGTTTTTTGCACAGTAAGAGTAGTTTGAAACTAAAAAAAAACGGTGGTAAGAAATTTTTTTCTCATTAAATGCAATAAGTTAGATAAACCAAATTCTATTTATTTAAATGAAGTCTTGAAACCTTTTAATAAATATTCATTCAAAAAGCAAGTCATGAGAGAAAAAGACCACATGAGAAATTCAAAACCAATTGACCAGCCAACAGAATTTGAATGGTGGAAAGAATAAAAAGACAAGGAGAAGCTCATATGTTTTTTTGTTTCATTGCAAATAAATAAAAGAGACCCCTCTTTTTCAAAGCTTCCAAACAATCTCAACCTCTTTCTACAGTCTATATATGAACCTTCCTTGTGTGGAACAACCCCATACATCCACATACACATCTTCACACCTGACACATCTCACACATCCATCTCTTTTATTTATGTCACTCTCACAAGTCACGACCCCTATAAATAACCACCAAAGAAAACTAATTTGTGTTCCATTTCATTCATTTCATGTCATGTTATGTTATGTCACTCACTCAATACTTCACTTTCACTCTCTCTAACTTCCCTTTACCTTCTTCTCATTAATTAATTTCCGTCCTTCTTTCTTTGGTTACTCACTACACAAAACCAAAACAATAACAATATTAATGGCTGAACACAACATGCAAATGTCCCTCTCAAGCTCCTCAAACGACTCCTCAGACCAAGAAACCCCTTTCAACACATCAATGAACCCAACAACAGCTGTTGGAGGCTGCTCCTCTCACCAACAAACACCAACCTCAAGCTGATTCACCAAACCAGCTACCAACTTCACCGCCCTGCAAAAAGCCACGTGGAAGACCACCTGGTTCAAAAAACAAACCAAAACCACCTCTTGTCATAACACAAGACAATGAACAAGCCATGAAACCTGTAGTCATTGAAGTAGCTGCAGGTACAGATGTTCTTGAAGCTGTCATCCAGTTTGCACTCCGTTCTCAAACATGCCTCAGCATTCTCTCTGCTTCTGGCACCATTGCCAATGCTACCATTTATTACCCTCTTTGTCGTGCTCCTTCTTTTACTCTTCATGGTCCTTTTTCTTTGATGAGTTTGACTGGTACTTTTTTGTACCCTCCACCACCATCACCACCACCTCCTCCTTCTCTTTCTCTTCCTCTTCCTATTGGTTCTTCTTCTTCTGCTTCTTCTTCCTCAAACCCTAATGTGAATCCATTGGAAGCACCGCCAACGGGTATGACTTTTGGGATTACTCTTGCTGGAATACAGGGGCAAGTCTTTGGTGGGATTATTGGTGGAAAAGTTATAGCTGGTGGTGACGGGGTTAAGGTTGTTTGTTCTTTGTTTAAGAATCCCGAACTTCATAGAGCTGGTGGTGTTATCCTCGAAGCTGATGATGGTGGTGATGATGATAATAATGGTAATGGAAATGGTGGTGATGGAGGTGGTGATCCTGGTGCTAGTAGTAGTGGTGGTGCTGGTGCTGGTGGTGGTGGTGAGAATGTGTCTGGTTTCAATGTTCCTGATCCAATGCCTATGAATCTAGCACAGTCTGATCCTAGCTTCATGCCTTGGAACCAACCTTCTCACCCTCGTCCTCCTAATTATTGAAGATAAATATATATCATAGTTGTGATCGCAGTTGCAGTTATATTACAAACTTTGAAGACAAATGTGGTTACAACTAAAATTGTGATGTTGTTGCCACAATTGTGATTGTAGATCCCAATTTAGAACTATGATGATGATCGGTTTCTAATTATGTCATAATTAACCGTAGTTGGGTTATTAAATTAAATGCATTGAGGGAAAGGGAACTGTTAATTAATTAGTGAGCTATTACAGTGTATGACAGATCTAATAACAATATTGCTATTTTTCTTTATGCTAGTTTTTTCTTAAGTAGGGGTAGAAAAGTTAACCATATGTAAGAATGCTGTTTTTAGTTTTTTTTTCTTTTCTTTTTATGTATCTCAGTCTTCGGAAGAAAGAAGAAAAAAAATTACATGTTCATGAGTATGCTGAGGTCCCTGCTACTTTTTTGTGATTGACATTGGTCACTTGCATCTTTGTAAAACTTTTGTTGTTGAGTCCTTCTGTTAAGTTCTATTTAAAAAAAAAGCTAATAATGTGCCACATGAACCAATCATTTCCACGCCACAAGACATACTCAAAGACAAAAAAATATTCCAACTTTTTTATTAGGGTTAAATAAGTTTTCCGTCTATATAAATATATCAAAATTTGATTTTAGTCTCTAAAAAATAAAATGAGATGTTTTCATCATCACAAAAATTTTTGTTTTACTTTTTGGGCCCTAATGGATATAATTTTGACAAATGTTTGACATTTTTTAAACATAATATGAATATATGAAGGTTGAACATAATAAACGAACATAATATGGATACAATTTGACAATAAAAGTGTTATAATTTTGACATTCACATGAACATAAAGTGGCCATTAAGAACCAAAAACAAAATAAAAATTTGTGTGATGATGAAAACATTCAGTTTAACTTTTTAGGGACTAAAATCAAAATTCGCTATATTTACAGGGACAAAAAACTTATTTAACCTTTTTTATTATTATTTTATTCATTATTTTTTGACTTAAAAATATCATTAGTCCATGCACTTTCAACATATTTTGGTATTGATCCCTGCACTTTGGTATTGGTCCCTCAACCTTGTTTTTACAAAAAAAACTTTCAATGATATTGTTATTTTTTATTATTATTTTGTTCATTATTTTTATTAAGAATAATTATAAAAAAAAAAAATAAAACAAGTCTTTTTTAAAAAATCCTTTTTAAAAATAATTTTTGAATAAAATAAAATAACTATTTTGTTAAAAAAGGATTATTTTATTTTAAAATCACACTTTACAGCCTAGGTTTCGAACAAAACAATGAACAAAATAATTATTTTATTTTAAAAGTATTTACTTTATTTTAATTTATTTTTTAAAAAGGATTTAATTTAATTTTATTTTTTTATAATTATTCTCAATGCCAAACAAAAGGACCAATGACATATTTTATTTTAAAAATCAAAATTTACAGCCTAGGTTTGGAACAAAACAATGGACAAAATAATTATTTTATTTTAAAAAGGATTTACTTTATTTTAATTTATTTTTTAAAAAAGATTTTTTTTTAACTTGAACTTAACAGAATGACCAATGACAAAAGTTTTACAAAGTGCACGGATCAATGTTAAACAAACAAAAGTGAAGCGACTAATGCCAAAATGTGGTAAAAGTGTTGGGAGCAATGGCATATTTAAGTCTATATAAAATCTCAATTGATGTTTATTAATGTTTTTTTTAGTTGTTAATTTCCTTCTTTATACTAGCATTGTAATTTAATTAGTTTCGATTTTAGTCATGTTAAATTCTGATACTAGATTCTTGTTATAAATTTCCTTCTTTATATTATCATTGTAATTTATTTTTTGACAAGATTAGCATTGTAATTTAATTAGTTGCGATTTTGAGCATGTTAATTTTTTATACTAGATACTTTTTATTCTCCTTTATACTAGATTCTTTTTAATTTCCTTCTTTATATTAGCGCTGTTATTTAATTAGTTGCGATTTTGATCATGTTAATATGATAGATTCTTGTCTATTTCCTTCTTTTTCAGGCTGGCTATTGGATTTACATTGCAATTTTCAGCCTTTCAAAAAAATATGTAGTCAAAATACATTTAATGCAGACATCATAAATCTTCTTTTGCATTTAAAATTTTGTTTTGAGTGTGATAGAAGCTGGCAATGGCAATGTGTTTATGTGTCAGTGTGGATCTGGAATTCCATATACCATATTTACAATCAATAGCTAGGGTTAATTTCTTGGGAAGAGGCCCTATAATTTTGCAAGCTCCAATGCTGAGCAGGTGAGACAAATTTATTAGAATAAAAGAAAAGAAAAAAAGAAGTAATAAGTCACAAAGTTCATGATGCTTTGAATGACCAGAAAGGATGACTGGACTACACAACTTTGCCCAATTGAAATTGCTTTTATCATTCAATTTTGTTGTACATACTGGATCTGGATGGAAATCAAATTATCCTTTTCTTTTTCAGTTCTCCCTCTTCTTTTCCTTGTAGTTACAGATTCAATTTTATAATTTTGGTTATAAAGTGATATCGTGCATTGCATAAAACATCTAGTGTAGCTTTTTTTTTGGAAGGAAAAATCTAGTCTAGCTTTAAACTCCTCTTTGGTATCCATTGCATCTACCTTTTGTGCATCTTCAAAATCATTATCTAATTAATGATCTACAGACTACACATACACATTGAATGTGCTAAAATTTGATAATCATACCATAATTAGCTAGTGATAGAAACTAGCATCTCACTTTAATATTGGTTCTACATTTATTATTTATGCATTTGCTTAAACTATTGCATATTTTAAAATTCTTTTTCACACGATTGAAAGTGAAAAAAACACAAGAGTGGGGTTGAATTGTGTTTTTTCTGGTTTCTTTTTCTTCGTGTTGATACTAGTCAGAATCTGAGGAGTACAGACTCTAACTCAGAGTCTGAATGCAGCAGATAAGTACAAAAACACAAAGATAAAGTACAGAGAAAGAGAGAAAGAGCAGACACAAAGTAATTTATATTGTTTCATCCCACAACACATGAGTAGTTCAGTCCCCTTGCACTTCCAAGAGATTTCACTGTAATCACTACTGATTACAATTGCTCAAGGACTCTTCCAAGAGACTTCCCAATGTTCAAACACCCTTGCAAGAGACTTCTTTGCTCAATGTCATTACCAAAAGACTTCCACTGCTCAAGACAACTCCAAGAGACTTCTATTGCTCAAGCACGCAGGCAAGAGACTTTCAATGCTCAAAGGGCAACCCTAAGAGACTTCTGAGCCTTGGCATCGAATTTCATCAGATAGTCTTTGGTGTTTAAATATAACACATACATCCAAACTGATGAAAATAAGCAATACTTGGCCTTTTCCCTTGAATAATTCATATGTTTTTTTGTTCATAATAGGTTTTATGTAGATTCTGTTCTGTACATAACAGGCTGTGTTTACAGCTTTTGCCCATAAGTACTTAGCCACGTCAGTTTCATGAAGCATTGTTCGAGCCATTTCATGTAAAGATCTATTCTTTCTTTCTACAACCTCATTCTGTTGTGGAGTTCTAGAAGAATAGAATTCATGGAAGATTCCATGTTTTTCACAAAATTTTTCAAATGACTCATTTTTAAATTCTCCTCCATGATCACTTCTGACTTTGAGAATTTTCAAATCTTTCTCAACTTGTAGTTGTGTGCAGCTAAACACATCATATGTTTCATTCTTAGTTTTGAGGAATTTCACCCAAGACCACCTGCTGTAGTCATCTACTATGACTAATCCATACTTATTCCCATTGATTGATGCAGTCCCAACTGGTCTAAACAAATCAATGTGAAGCAGTTCTAAAGGTCTAGAGATGGAGACAGTGTTTTTAGGTTTAAAAGAAGTTAACAATCTTTCCTTTTTGACGTGCTCCACAAAGAGCATCTGAATGATATTGCAGCTCTGGTAGTCCCTTGACTAATTTCATCTTGCTAAGTTTGGAGATTAACCTCCAGTTAGCATGACCTAATCTTTTGTGCCAAAGCCACTTTTTATCATTCACTGTACAGAAGACAGACAACCTTCTGATCGACCAGTTCAGAGAAATTTATTTTATAAACATTGCCTTTCCTCTGACCTATGAACACTACGGATTGGTCGGAGTCATTGATGAATGTACATGTACTCTTGTCAAACACCATTCTAAAACCACTATCACAAAATTGACTAATACTAAGCAGATTATGTCTGAGTCCATCAACATACCAGACATTTTTGATAGAGATAGCAGAGTTACCGATTATGTCAGAATTTAAATTTGAATATTTAGAGAATAGTGGTGTAAGAGTAAAAAGGGATGTTTAAGTGAAGTAAAAGTGTAGAGAATTATTAATGAGAATTAGATGTGACTAAGCCCATTGGTGAGAGTGACTCTAACCCATAATATATAAAGAGTAGTGTATGTGTTAGTGAACTAGGTTTAGCTCATTTCACAAAAATCACAAAGGAGGCTAGAGAGAGAATAGAGAAAGAAGAGGCTTGGAGAGGAAGAAGTGAGAAGAGCTCAAGAGCAACAAGGGGAAAGAGGGATTCTAGTTAGAGGAGCTTAGGAAAGTGAAGAATTGAGGTATGTGGAAAGATTATTTTCACCAATTAAGGTTAATAAGCAATTGGGTAGTTTGAGTGTTTTTTATTATGTTTAATTTCATGATAATTGATGTTGATTATGTGAAATTCATGCTCTTATTATCATGGTTAATTTGAGTATGTCAAAGTTGATGAAATCATGTTTTGTTTATGTCAATATTCATGTTTGGTTATAGTGAATTGGTAACTTTGTGAATTTTGATGAGTTTGGTGTAGAACATGATAATTGATGTTGTTTGTGATTTAATAAGTTGAATTTGAGCATAGGTATATGTTTGGTTTAAGAATTCATGAGATTATGCTGGATAAGTTATGAATTAAGTTGTTTTTGTTGTTGTGTTTTGGTGAATATGCTTAATTGGATGAAAATGATTAAGTTGTTGTTAAATTGAAGAAGTTGTTGTTATGATGATTGAAATAAGTGATTATGATTATCTGGAACATGAAGAAATGTTGTTGTTGTTGTTATACCATGTTTGGTTTATAAGTTGTTGGTGAAAATGAGTTTTCGAGATGATGTTTGAATTAATTGAAAAACATGGTAATTATTGATGAAAAGTGATTATGATTAAGTTATTTAAGCTAAGTTTGAAGTCTTAATGAGTAGATAAAATTGGTTCAAGGATTTGGGACGAGTTTGGTGCGAATCGGATCGAAAAATGGTATTGAAAACGATGTTTCCCGCGAAAAACATCAAAAAGTCAGTTTTCCCACCTGCAGAAGTGGCACGTCCGTGCGCCCCAGTGGTACGGCCGTGCGTGATCATGCTGCCTAGGATGGCACGACCGTACGCCCTATTGGCACGACCTTGCCACCCTTCCTGTAGGGGAAAAATGCATTTTTGTGAATTTTTGAAGTATCCGATGTATGTGAATGGGTCCCAAACCCCTAAACTTGATTAGTGAGTGTTTAATTATGATGTATATGGTTGATTAACTTGGTGTATGATTAAAGGTAACTTAGGATTGGAAAGATGTGACATGAACTTGTGAATTATCTTTAATTGAGACGTAAGTTGCATGTGAACTTGTTAATTGACTAATGAGGCATGAATGATGATGAATCATGATTAAATGTATGAGATGATGATGAGTTAGTTATTGGTAGGTTAATTGAATCTTGTGATTGATTAATCGTGGTTTGTGAACTAGGTGATTGATATTGAATGAAAGCATGATGTTACTGTGATGATTAAACATGATGAATGTGATGAAATGATGTTGTGATGATAACATGACTTGTGATGTATGGAACATGATGAAGTGAATTATATAACAAGCCTGAGGAGTGCGTTTTCGAGTCTATATGTGGTGTCCATGCATACATGGTCTTTCGAGTCAGGATTTTTATAATCACCAACATGCCGAGGGATTTTAAGAATCACCAACATGTCGAGGGTAGTTCAGTAACATACTTCTGAACAGGCCAACATGCCGAGGGATTTGATAATCCAACATGCCATGAGATCACTCAGTAATAGACCTCTGATATCCAAACTTTGGTACCACATGCATATAGAGTCATGTTAGGCGCATTGCATGAACATGATGAGTCATATGTGGTAATGTTTTGGTGTGAACTTGTGCATTTATGTGGTAAATGTATAATTGATGTTATTGATGGGATGTGAATGCCTTATAATTGAATTGACGATGAAATGTGAATGATGTAAAGTTGAGTTGATAATTATCCGTCGATGTGAATATGTTATGTATGGAGTGTGAACCTTGTTCTGAAATGTTGATGAAAATAAGTTGTTAATGAATTATAAATGAGTTATGAATGTGGAAAGATGGTAACCAGACTTATTATGTTAAATTCTTATATGATGTTGTTTTGTCTGAAACTTACATGTGTTTATTGATCCTTTTTGTTGAACGTATATATTAACCTCAAGTGGCTTTTTTGTCACCTGCATCCTCGTGGTGTAGACTTTCAGGTTGAGGATTAGCTTGCTTTGTTAGTTTTTGCTGAGGATGGCTTCATGCCTACTTCTTTTATCTATGTTTTGTGGATGTCTAGGTTATGTGCTCTGATCTATGAGTTTTGGGGATTTGTACTACTTTATTTAGTTTTGGATTTTTGTTGAGAGATCTATATGATCATGATATTGATGTACTTATGTTTTTGAGATTTTTATGATGTGACTCGAGATGATATTTGTTCAGATGATTATTCTGTTGTGAATCTGAGTATATTTTGATGAAATTTTTATTATGGGAATTTAGCATGAGTTGTTTATTTATTTGTAATGCCTCGATGTTGTTGAATTGCGTGATTTATTATATAAATAGTAGTCTCGAAGATCAGGGTGTTACAAAGTGGTATCAAAGCAGGTCGGTCTAGTCCGGGCCAACACTTGGTCATTGTCATGTTATATGCGACATGTATGTGTATATAATGTCAATACTTTTCTTGTCTAACTAGGTGGTGCTTGTTGTGTAGTAGTGAGAGATGGTCGGACATAACGACACAGCGATTGCAAATGCTGATGGCTTAGATGGCTCAATCATCGGTGCAAGCGAATGCGGCGGCTCATGGGCATCATCAACAAATGGGTGGAGAGGACGAGTAGCTTCTAGATTGTTTTATGAGGAACCATCCCCCGACGTTCAACGGGAGGTATGATACGGAGGGTGCACAGGTCTGACTTCATGGTATCGAGAGGATTTTCAGAGCGATGGTGACGACGGATGATCAGAAGGTTCGGTTGGCAACCCACATGCTAGCAGAGGAGGTTGAGTACTGCTGGATGAACACCCGCCATAGGTTGGAGATTGGAGGAGCTGCTGTGACTTGGGAAACTTTCAAGGATGCATTTTTTTAGGAAGTACTTTCCTGCGGACGTGAAAAGCAAGAAACAAATTGAGTTTTTGGAACTGAAGCAGAGTAACATGTCGATGGTGGACTATGCGGCAAAGTTTGAGGAGTTGTATCACTTTTGCCAGCATTACAATGTGGTTGGAGCTGAAGCTTTGAAGTGCATTAAATTCGAGAGCGACTGACGACCTGAGATTAAGCAGTTTATCAGTTTCCATGAGATTCGAGATTTTCCTTTGTTGGTGAACAAATGTCGGATCTTTGATGAAGATTGCAATGCTAGAGCTAGCTACTACAAGAGTCTTGGTGAGAAGAAAGGAAAAGGGAATGATCGTGGCAAGCCTTATGGGAAGCAAGGTGCTAAGGGAAAGAAGGTGTCTGGTGGTTCGAACCCAAGTGGGGGAGAATTGAAGTGTTTTAAGTGTGGAGGAACCGGACACCGTTTTGCGGATTTTAAGAGTTTTGTGATTAAGTGTTTCAAGTGTGGCAAGGATGGGCATCGTTCTTTCGAGTGCAAGGCTAAGATGTTGGTTTGCTTTAACTGTGGTGAAGCGGGGCATATTAGCACGAAGTGTTCGAAGCCGAAGAAGGCGAAGCCTGATGGTAAGGTGTTTGCTCTGAATGCGGAGGAGGTCCCAGAGCAGGATAATTTGATTAGAGGTATTTGCTTTGTTAACAACACTTCTTTGATTGCTATCATTGATACTGGTGCGACGCATTCATATATTTCTCTTGATTGTGTTAAGTGTTTGAATCTTGTTTTGTCTCATATGTTGAGAGGAATGGTCATTGATACACCTGCTAATGGCTCGGTGACCACTTCCTTGGTTTGTGTGAAGTGTCCTTTGAATTTTGGTGGAATAAATTTTAAGATTGATTTAGTTTTTTTGCCTTTGGCTCATATGGACGTTATTTTTGGTATGCATTGGTTGTTAGCTTTTGGTGTTAACATTAATTGTTTAACCAATAGTGTAACTTTCTCTAATCTGGTGGAACGTGTTGAGGGTAAGTTTTTGACTGCAAGTCAAGTGGAGACATCGTTAGATGGTGAGGCTCAACTGTTTCTGATGTTCGCTTCTTTAAAGGTGGAAAGAGAGAAGGGAGGTAGTAGTGTACTGGTAGTGAACGAGTTTCTTGATGTGTTTCCGGACGACTTTTCCGATGTACCGGCTGAGAGAGAAGTAGAGTTTGGAATTGAATTAGTTCCTGGAACTAGTCCTGTGTCGATGGCGCCGTATATGATGTTTGCATCCGAGTTGAGCGAGTTGAAGAAGCAGTTGGAAGAGTTGTTGGGGAAGAAGTTCATCAGACCGAGTGTTTCGTCGTGGGGAGCACCAATGTTGTTGGTTAAGAAGAAGGATGGTAATATAAGGTTTTGTGTGGATTATCGGCAATTGAACAAGGTAACCATTAAGAACAAACATCATTTTCCAAGGATAGATGATATGATGGATCAGTTGGTTGGTGCTCAGGTGTTTTGCAAGATTGATTTGAGGTTTGGATATTATCAGATTCGGGTTAAGTAGGAAGATATACCAAATACTGCTTTTGTCACTAGGTATGGTCACTATGAGTACTCTGTGTGCGCTCTCGTTAAAAACGCGCAATCCTCCGAGGACGTTCGCGAACGCTCGGAGGGCCTTGTGAAGTCGCCACCAAAGTTTTTGTGTAAAGGGAATGTTGATAAACCCTTAAGTTTTTTGTTTGAAGGGAAACAATAATAAAACCCTTGACGATGAGGAAAAGGACTGGTCATCGCAACCATTGTCGGGTTCGGGAGTCGATTACGCAAGGGGAAGGTATTAGCACCCCTCACGTCCGTTGTACTCAACGGGAACCTTCTATTTGGCTAAAGCTTAAATTGTTTTTAAATGTTTTGCGCGCATGCTTATCTATATAAAAAGGAAAAAAAGTAAAAATATGATGCAAGGGAAAAAGAAAGTTTTTTTTTATTGCGCTTGACAAGATGTCGATCTTGCTCCTACGTATCTCCCGGTAGTCGGAGAATTCAAAGCGTACGTAGTTCTTTGGTAGAAAAACGTACATATGTTGGTTAATTTTAGATGGACGATGTTTTAACCGAATTCTTGCGATTAAACGTAGCTTGTATGCTCGCGCATGGGAGACTTATTAAGCGTCTTGCTTGTATGCTCGCGCATGGGAGACTTATTAAGCGTCTTGCTTGTATGCTCGCGCATGGGAGACTTATTAAGCAGTCTTGCTTGTATGCTCGCGCATGGGAGACTTATTAAGCGTTTGTTTAAAATCGCGCTAGAATGTTAAAAGGCATGTCCGTAGGGTAAAAGGGTTCGAGTTGGTCGCTATGGGACCAAAATGGGTGCAATGGACTCGATTGAGTCGATCATTGACCGGTGTGACTCCAACGAGTCGGGGGATGGTTCGATTGATCCAACGGGATCAAGAACGGGTACAATGGACTCGAACGAGTCGAACATTGACCGAAGTGACTCAAACGAGTCGAGGGATTGAATCTAGTGGCCACGAGGGACCAAAAGGTTCGGATTGACCACAAGGGGCCAAGAATTGGTTTGGTATGGTTGGATACGTTGAAAAATGGAATGACGATTGTCCGAACGACAAGACATACGTCACGCATTCGTACAATCGGGGCAATGGAGAGACATACGTCACACCATCCCTTTTTCATTCAAGTTTTTGGTTGAATCTCTTAGAAATCCCAAAGTTTATCAAAACATTTGGTTTGAAACCCAAGATGAAGAGGTTTTAGCAATTTTGTTAGAAAACGCACAAGTTCGGCTCATTTTGCGAACGGTTTTGAAAAGCGAACAAATTCGGCTTATGTTCACGTTTGGCTTTTGAAAATCATGAACAATGTTTATTGTTCAAGTTTGGATTTGAATGATGAACATAGCTGGTTTGTTCAAGTTGTTTTGAGAGATTGGGGACATAGCTTGTTTTGCAAGTTATCCACAAAAGTGTTGCCCGAACTTACGAATTTTCCAAAATTATGCACAATCCTTGACATGGTTTGGATAAAATGGGTTTTAAAACTCCTAGGTTTTGAGCTCTTGGGCTAGAACCTCAAAAATTGGCCATTTGGGAGCCTAAACTCAGATTCTGAGTTCTGTCATGGTCGCACTGCGACCATGACTTCGCACTGCGAACAATGCGAATTTTTGAGTTCAGAAGCTGTTTCTGAACTGTTGTTCAGAAACAACTTCTGAACACACTCAGGAACTTTTAGGGGAGTGAAAAGCTTTGAGTTTTTGCAATGAAAAGAGCTGGTTAAACCAGTTTTGATGTTTTGCAAACCTTGGGATTTCTTTTGAAATTCAAAAGGGGTTTTTAAAACAAAAGGGTTTTGGACCAAAATTGATATGCAAGCACAATTAGAAATGCAAGATAATGACTTAGAAACTTACAGAGATCCTTAGCAAAGCTCCAGCCTGCAATGAACTTGGATTGGTTGAAGGCTCTTGCAAAGGTTTTGGATGTTGGATATGAACTTTGAACTTGTGCAAAGCTTTGTGTTTGGCTTGGTTTTTGCTAGTGCTTTGTATTGGTTTTTCTCTGGTTGTTTGGGAGTGTTTGTAAGCTGGAATGAGTAGTGTTTCTATGTGAATAATGGCTCTTAGAATGCTGCATTTCCTCTTGCCTTGCATCTCTATTTATAGGCCCAAAATGCAATCCAATGCAATGATGGAAAATCCACAGGAGCTAGCTGATTTGTGGGCTAAATTCAGGCTAAAAGGCTTTGCATTTAATGCTAATGGATAGAGGCAACCTTGCCTTGTGCCAAGGGTTAAAGGCTTGACTGATTTCAGCCACAAATTCAATGGTCTTTGGATAGAAATGATGAATGAACATGGCTGGATTGCAATTGGCTATGCTTGGGGATTGATCCTTGCAATCTCAATGGTTGAACAATAAAAACGTGCACTGTGATGTGCAGAGATTGGGGGATACAAAAGGCTACATGTGACTGGTGTGAGAGGTGAAAAGCTGCTGCAAAAAACAGGGGCAAGCAATCATGGCTTTTGCAAGTGAAAAACCAGCTGGGTTTGACTGGTTTTGGGGGAGCAAGCAGGAAGAAAGTCTTCAAGCAGGTGGCTGGCAACCTTGGGGTGGTTAATAGGTCACTTGGGAGGGACAAGAGCTGCCCAAGGGCAAGCCCACTTGCTTGTCACATGCTAGGTTGGAAGAAAAAGCTTCTTTCCTTGGCATTAATGGCAAGTCTCTCAACTCTGGCTTTGCTGAGCCCAATCGACCATGAATGCTGATTAAAATAATTATGCAAATGATGTGTAACAAATTCTGGAATTAAATCAAAGAAACCAAAAATCTGCAGAAAAATCGCAGACTTCGCACTGCGAAGTCATCATTTTTTAAATGTTGACTTTTTTGTTGACTTTGGTTGACTTTGACTTTTTTACCCTCTTTGATTTTTTTTGATTTTTGTTTTGAAAAGGCTTAGGACAAAATTGGGGTACTACACTCTGTAATGTCATTTGGTGTGTCTAATGCGCCAGGTCTATTTATGGAGTACATGAATATGATCTTTCATCCTTATTGAGAACAGTTTGTGGTGGTGTTCATTGATGATATCTTGGTGTATTCGAAATTGGAGGAAAAACATGCATAGCGTTTGAGGATTGTGTTGCAGACCTTGAAGGAAAATAAGTTGTATGCTAAGATGTCGAAGTGCGAGTTTTGGTTGCAGGAAGTGAGTTTCCTTGGTCATGTGATATCTAGAGGTGGGATTGCGGTTTATTCGTTGAAGGTTGAAGCTGTGTTGAATTGGGAGGCTCCTAAGTCTGTTACCAAAATCAGAAGCTTTTTAGGTTTGGCTGGTTATTACTGGAGGTTCATTGAAGGTTTCTGAAATTCCTGGTAGGACCTGGTTCTGAACCCGAAAAACAGAGTATGGAAAACAACAGTTCAGAAGCAGAAAATAAAGTGCAGAAAGATAAAGAACACAATGAATTTGTTAACCCAGTTCGGTGCAAACGTCACCTACATCTGGAGGATACCAATCCAGGAAGGAAATCCACTAAGTAGAATTAATTCTAAGACTCAACTGCCCCTGTTCCCAGTCTTATCACTTAATCTCCACCCGTCTAGACTTCTACCCAGGAACACCTAGGTATAAGAACCCACTTACTTCCTAACCAAGTAATCACAGCCAAGTGATTATCAGACTCAACAAAAACAACAAATTGAAGACACTCTTCAAAAACAAAAAAAACATTCACTTGTGCTTAAAAGCTTTAAGTGATTAACAACTCTAAATAAAACAACCAACTCTAACAAATGAGTGGTACACAAAAACAAAGCACTAAGCTTAACAGACTCAAAAACACTAAAACTCTAAAACTCTAATTTCTGGTTTTTGATTCGTAAAATCTTCAATAGCAATGTCCTCTTTAAATAGTTTCAGCAGCACATAATTCTGAACCAAATCTTCAAGGATATGTTTCCAGAATTCTTTATAGAAGCAAATAGAAGCACATATATTTCTGAATTATATTTTGCAAAGATTCCTTTGAAAATATATTCATCAATAAAAGAAACCAATCTTCAACAAAGATCTTCACGCAAAATAATCAGCCTTCTAGAAACAGCAGCCTCAATAAATCTTCAAACAAATCATCAAAAGATACTGTGAGAGATTTAACAGAATTCAGACGCAGAAACCAGCTTCTGAAGTTCAACTTCTGAAGGTCAACAAAAGTCAACGTCTAAAGGCAGCTTCTAAAGGTCAACAAAAGTCAACGTCTGAAGGCAGCTTCTGAAGGCCAACAAAAGTCAACGTCTGAAGGTCAACAAAAGTCAACGTCTGAACAGTGCGTCTGATGACCAGTTTAGCGTCTGACGAACAGTACCAGCGTCTGAAGACCATTCCAGCTTCTGATGAACAGTAACAGCTTCTGAAACCCAATATCCAGCTTCTGGACACAAAACAGCTTCTGAAGACATAAATAGCTTCTGGAGACGCATTGCTTGCACATTTTGATTTTACCAAACATGTAGCCAACCTTCAAATATCCAACAATCTCCCCCTTTGGCAAATTTTTGGCTAAAATCAAATTGTCCACAAAGACAAGTTCTTCACTCAACACAAATTAATCAACCATGAAGAACTACACATATGTAGCAGAGTCAGCAACGGATTAAAAGCTAAGTAGTTGATTACAACTTCAACTTCTGAAGTACCACAAATACCACAACACAAAACACTCCCCCTGCAACATACAGCAGCAGTTTCTGAAGGTACAACTACTCCCCCTGAAACACATCACTCAGGAACTCCCCCTGAACAGCTCAGCTCCTGAACAGATCAAGCACACATATTTCTCCCCCTTTTTAGCCAAACAAGTTTGACAAAACACCAGCAAACACCAGGAACAGAGAAACATAACACAGAACAGCAATCAAAAATCAGCATCAACACTAGAAGCACAGAACTCAGTACAGCACACTTGCAAACCAGAAACACAAAGGAAATCCAGAACATCAGTCACCAACTAGCCATTCTTCAGACCCAGCATCAGAAGTTGCTTAGTCTTCATTAGACACAACACCAGATGCTGCTCAATTGATGTGTGCCTCAGGCACATTTAGAACCTTCTTCCCAACAATCTGCTTCTCAAGTTCAGCAATTCTCTTCTGAACACAGGGCAAGGTATCATGCTTAACAGCATCTTCAGACTCACAAGGAACCCCTTCTTTCCTTTTAATGTCTTCTGAATAGGGACATGAACCAACACCTTGCTCCAGATTTTAGATGGTCCAGCAACAGAAATCTTCTTTGCTACAGGAGTGGGCCTGCTGTCAGCAGCAACAGCCTTTCCTTTCCTATCTTCCAGATTCTGGGCAACACTTGCACATTTAGGTCTCCAAACCTTCTTGACATTGACTGCAACAGGTTCAGACTTTCTTTGTTGAAAGTGTTTGGGGTATCCATGCAGCTTGTAACAAAAAGGCTTAATGTGTCCCTTTTTACCACAGTGATGACATACCCAAGGATGAGAAGCCTTCTTGTCTTTAGATCCCTGAGGTTTGTTCTTAGGTTTGCTCATCAGAGGAACATAAGTAGCAGCAGGTATGAACTGTTTGATGCTCAGATTCTTATCAACAAAACCTAAGCCATTTGGTTTTCCTTGATTCTGATTCTCCAAAATCTCTTTCAGCACATCAGTAGCAGAGTTCATCATTCTAACTTGCTTCTTCATATGATCAAGTTGAGAATTCAGATGGGTTACCTCATCTTTGAGACCAGAGATTTGTCCTAGATGTTCTCTTCTTTCAGACTGAAGTTGACTGATAGTTCTCTTTTGTTCTTCCATCAGCTTGCACACTTCTTTAAATTGATCATGCAACTTCTTGCAAAACTTAGCAGGTTCTTTGTAAGACAGTTCTTCATCACTGGATTCAGCATCAGATGATTCTTCAGACTCTGATGACGCTTCTGAAACCATATCTTCATTATCAGTCATGCATTTACCAGTAAAGGCAGCAACAAGTTTAGCAGACTCATTCTCTTCTCCTTCTGAGTTATCAGACCAAGCAACAACCAAGCTTTTCTTTTGTCTCTTGAGGTATGGGACACATTCTGTTTTAATGTGACCATATCCTTTACATTCATGGCACTGAACACCTTTGGATTGAATGCTTTTCTCATCAGATCCTGTCTTCTTCTTCATTATGCCAGAGAAATATCTTCCCTGGAGCTCACCCAAATACAGGCAGGGTGCCTGCTCAAATGCCAATTGAAATTCCTGGCAGGACCTGGTTCTGAACTCGAAAAACAGAGTATGGAAAACAACAGTTCAGAAGCAGAAAATAAAGTGCAGAAAGATAAAGAACACAATGAATTTGTTAACCCAGTTTGGTGCAATCTTCACCTACATCTGGAGGATACCAATCCAGGAAGGAAATCCACTAAGTACAATTAATTCTAAGACTCAACAGCCCCTGTTCCCAGTCTTATCACTTAATCTCCACCCGTCTAGACTTCTACCCAGGAACACCTAGGTATAAGAACCCACTTACTTCCTAACCAAGTAATCACAGCCCAGTGATTATCAGACTCAACAAAAACAACAAATTGAAGACACTCTTCAAAAACAAAAAAAAAAACATTCACTTGTGCTTAAAAGCTTTAAGTGATTAACAACTCTAAACAAAACAACCAACTCTAACAAATGAGTGGTACACAAAAACAAAGCACTAAGCTTAACAGACTCAAAAACACTAAACTCTAAAACTCTAATTTCTGGTTTTTGATTCGTAAAATCTCCAATAGCAATGTCCTCTTTAAATAGTTTCAGCAGCACATAATTCTGAACCAAATCTTCAAGGATATTTTCCAGAATTCTTTATAGAAGCAAATAGAAGCACATATATTTTTGAATTATATTTTGCAAAGATTCCTTTGAAAATATATTCATCAATAAAAGAAACCAATCTTCAACAAAGATCTTCACGCAAAATAATCAGCCTTCTAGAAACAGCAGCTGTGCGCTCTCGTTAAAAATGCGCAAACTTTTGAGCGTCCGCAAACGCTCGAAAAGCTGTGTGAAGTCGCCACCAAAGTTTTTGTTTAAAGGGAACGTTGATAAACCCATGAGTTTTTTTTTGTTTTGAAGGGAAACGATAATAAAACCCTTGATGATGAGGAAAGGATGGTCATCGCAACCATTATCGGGTTCGGGAGTCGATTACGCAAGAAGAAGGTATTAGCACCCCTCACGTCCGTTGTACTCAACGGGAACCTCCTAGTTAACTAAAGCTAGAATGTTTTTTAAATGTTTTGCTTGCATGCTTGAATATGTTAAAGGGAAAAAGAAAATATGATGAAAGGGGAAAAAAGAAGTTTTTTATTATTGTGCTTGACAAGATGATGATCTTGCTCCTACGTATCCCCTGGTGCGATGGGGAATTCAAAGCTACGTATTTCTTTGGTAGAAAAACGTATATGTTGGTTGTGTTTTTATGAACGATGTTTTGATCGAATTCTTACGATTAAATGTAGCTTGTATGCTCGCGCACGGGAGGCTTAAGCATTTGTTTGAAATTGCGCTAGAATTGATAAAAACATGTCCGTTGGGAAAAAGGGTTCGAATTGGCCGCGAGGGGACCAAAAATGATTAAAATGACTCAACCGAGTCGAGAAAGGGTTCGATTGATCCAACAGGATCAAGAAAGGGTTCAATGGACTCAACTGAGTCGAACATTGACCAAAGTGACTCAAACAAGTCGAAAAAGGGTTTAATTGATCCAACGGGATCAAGAAAAGGTGCAATGGACTCAACCGAGTCGAACATTGACCAAAGTGACTCAACCGAGTCGAAAAGGGGTTCGATTGATCCAACGGGATCAAGAAAAGGTGCAATGGACTCAACCTAGTCGAACATTGACCAAAGTGACTCAACCGAGTCGAAAAGGGGATTCGATTGATCCAACGGGATCAAGAAAAGGTGCAATGGACTCAACCGAGTCGAACATTGACCAAAGCGACTCAACCGAGTCGAGGAATTGAAACTAGTGGCCACTGGGGGACCAAAAGTTCAAATTGACCACAAAGGGCCAAGAATTGGTTTGGTGTGGTCGGATGCGTTGAAAATAGAATGACGATTGTCCGAACGTCGAGACATACGTCATGCATTCAGTTCAATCGGGGCAATGGAGAGAGATACGTCAAACCATCCCTTTTTCATTCAAGCTTTGTTCGAATTTCAAGAAATCCCAAAGTTATCAAAACACTTGGTTTGAAACTCAAATGAAAAGGTTTTAACAAATTTGTGAAAAACGCACAAGTTCGGCTCAAGTTTGAAAAGATTTAAAAAGTGAACAAGTTCGGCTTAAGTTCATGTTTGATTGAAAATAATTATCAAGGTTTTTGTTCAAGTTTAGTTTGAAAATAATGAACTTAGCTTATTGCTCACGTTTGATTTTGAAAGTTTATGAACGTAACTTGTTTCGCAAGTTATTCAAAAAGTGTTGCTCAAACTTGTGAATCCATCAATATTATGCAAAATTCTTGTTATGGTTTGAATAAAATAAGTTTCAATCCTCTTAGGTTCTGAGTTCTTTGGCTAGAACCTCAAAAATTGGCTTTTTAGGAGCCTGAACTCAGATTCTGAGTTCTGTCATGGTCGCACTGCGACCAGAGCTTCGCACTGCGAACTTTGCGAAATTTTGAGTTCAGAAGCTGCTCCTGAACTGATGTTCAGAAGCAACTTCTGAACAATCTCAGAACCTTTAGGGGATTAAAAAGCTTTGAAAATTGGCAATAAAAAGAGCTGAACAAACCAGTTTAAATGTTTTGCAACTTTGGGATTCCTTTTTAGGTTCAAAAGGGGTTTTTTGTGCAAAATGAAATTAAACAAAATCAAAGATGCAAATAGCAATGCAAAATGAAATATAAAGGATTCAGGACACTTACAGAACTCCTAGTCAAAGCTTGTATTGCAGGAGAATGAAGAAGCCTTGAATGTTTATGGTTTTTGCAAAGTTGGAATGTTGAATAAGAACAATGAGTTTGTGTAATGATTATGTGTTTGAACTGGTTTTTTGCTATGTTTTTGTGATGTGTTTTTGCTCTCAAATCTCTGTGTTTCAATTCTTAAATTGCCCTTTTTTTATGGTGGTTATGCATTACATCCTATTTATAGGCCAAAACCAAATCTAATGTCATCATGAGAAATCTCTAAAATCCAGCTGATTTGTGGGCTAGAATCAGACTATCTTGCTTTGCATTTAATGCAAAAGTGAAGAGGTGACCTTGCCTTGCTGCAATGGTCAAGACTTAGCCAAATCCAGCCATCAATGCAACTGAATTTGGATAGAAATGATGATGAAAAAGGAGAAAAACAGGGCTGGTTTGCAATTGGCTGTCCCTTCGGATTGGTCCTTGCAATCTTGAGGGTTAAACAAGAAAAACGTGCACTGTGATGTGCAGAGGTTGGGGGAAACAAAAGGGAACATGTGGGCTGGTGTGAGGAGGAAGAAAAGCTGCTGAAAACAGGGCAGCACTCATGGCTTTTGGGCAAGCAAAACCAGCTGGGTTTGACTGGTTTTGGGGGAGAAAGCAGGAAGAAAAGCACACAAGCTGGTGGCTGGCAAGCTTAGGGTCAGTAGCAGGTCCATTGGGAGGGACAAGAGCTGCCCAAGGGCAAGCCAACTTGCTTGGCACATGCTAGGTTGGAAGAAAAACCTTCTCACCTTGGCTTTAATGGCACATGCTTCAATTCTTGCTTTGCTGAGTCCAATTAGCCATAATTGATGATAATAACAATAATAATAATGATAGGTAATAATAATAATAATAGCATATTGAAAATAAATCAAAGAGATTAAAAAATCTGCAAAAAATTCGCAGACTTCGCAGAGCGAAGGGGACTTTGCTCTGCGAAGTCCTCATTTCTAAAATGTTGAGTTTTTTGTTGACTTTTGTTGACTTTGACTTTGACTTTTCTCCTTCTGTTTTTTTTTTTGAAAAAGGCTAGGGACAAAATTGGGGTACAACAGCTGCCCCTACTAAATTGTGTCTTTGCATAGAGAATGTGAGTGGCAATTACATCTCATAAACTCTTTGCGAAGAGTAATTAAGTAAAAGAAGGATCCGAATTTTGTCCTTCGTGGTGCGAAAAGATTGTAATAAATAATGAAAGTAAAAATATGCAAATGCACTGAATAAAAGTAATGCAAGGTCACCTGGTTTGGCTACTGATGCATAAACTAAGAACAGAATAGATCGTCACCTAAACAGGTGATTAGATCTGAAAAGGTAAAAGATCGTCACCTAATCAGGTGGTTAGATCTGCAAAGGTAAAAAATTGTCACCTAATCAGGTGGTTGGATCTGCAAAGGTAAAAGATCGTCACCTAATCAGGTGATTGGATCTGAAGGTAAAAGATCGTCACCTAATCAGGTGGTTGGATCTGAAGGTAAAAGATCGTCACCTAATCAGGTGATTGGATCTGAAGGTAAAAGATCGTCACCTAATCAGGTGATTGGATCTGAAGGTAAAAGATCGTCACCTAATCAGGTGGTTGGATCTGACAAGGGTAAAAGATCGTCACCTAATCAGGTGATTGGATCTGAAGGTAAAAGATCGTCACCTAATCAGGTGGTTGGATCTGACAAGGGTAAAAGATCGTCACCTAATCAGGTGATTGGATCTGAAGGTAAAAGATCGTCACCTAATCAGGTGATTGGATCTGAAGGTAAAAGATCGTCACCTAATCAGGTGGTTGGATCTGACAAGGGTAAAAGATCGTCACCTAATCAGGTGATTGGATCTGAAGGTAAAAGATCGTCACCTAATCAGGTGGTTGGATCTGACAAGGGTAAAAGATCGTCACCTAATCAAGTGATTGGATCTGAAGGTAAAAGATCGTCACCTAATCAGGTGATTGGATCTGAAGGTAAAAGATCGTCACCTAATCAGGTGATTGGATCTGACAAAGTCGTCGCCTGAATAGGTGCTTAGATCTGACAAAGTCGTCGCCTGAATAGGTGCTTAGACTGAAAATATAAAAAGAATCGTCGCCTGAAGAGGTGCTTAGATCTGACAAAGTCGTCGCCTGAATAGGTGCTTAGACTGAAAAGATAAAAAAAAAGATCGTCGCCTAAATAGGTGCTTAGATCTCTCTGGGAAATAGAATATACTGTTGTGGGGATAATGTAATCGTCTCTAGGCGGGGCTAGTACTTAGATTGTTGAAAGGGAAAACATGATTGTATGATGCATGATATGCTTCATGTTGTCTTATGCAATATGCTATGCAATATGGTATGATATGAGGTAGACTCAATCCAAATTTTTGTTTGAGAAAACTCAGCTAGGGCATCTTAATGGCCGTGAGCAGGTCCATTTGGGAATGTGATAAATTGGGAAGAAAACCGCTGGGATTATTCTAGAAGAACTTATTGGGGAAGCTCTTGAATACGGTTCACTGGGGAACACTAGAAATGGTTGATAGATGTTGGTGAATATGTGATACTCACTAGAGAATGCTGGTTGAGGATGCATGATATGAATATGAGATGCATGTATATGAATGATTTGGTATAATGCATGCATGAATGAGTTTGATATGATGCATCTATTATGTTGACATGTGGGATGACAGACGTCGTGTTGGACGCTGGGGGTTATGATTGGATGCCGAGCAAGGTCGGGCTTTGGTTGTGGTTGCGCCAGTGATGATTTGGCTTTTGATTGAATGCCGAGCAAGGTCGGGCTTTGGTTATGTTTGAATGCCGAGCAAGGTCGGGCTTTGGGTGGAATTGTATTTGTATGTGCCAATGATGATTGGGCTTTGGATTGAATGCCGAGCTAGGTCGGGCTTTGGTTATGTCTGAATGCCGAGCAAGGTCGGGCTTTGGGGTTGTGACTCCACTGGGAAATGCCAATAAAAATTGGGCTTTATTTGTGAGTAGGTGCCAATGACGATTGGGCTTTGGTCAGTTATGTTGGTGAGTGCCAATGAAAATTGGTGCTTTGGTTAGTTAGGTGCCAATGAAAATTGGGCTTTTGTTGGAAATGTGAGGAATGCCAATGACGACTGGGCTTTTTGTAGGAAATTGTAGTTGTGATTGCTAATGAAAATTGGGCTTTATTTGTGATTAGGTGCCAATGAAAATTGGGCTTTGGTTGGAATTGCGCCAATGATGATTGGGCTTTAGGTTTGCCAATGAATATTGACTTTGGGTTTGCCAACGAATGTTGGGCTTTGGTGTGCCCATGAAAATTGGGCTTTGGTTTGCCAATGAATATTGGGCTCTTGGGTTTGCCAATGAATATTGGGCTTTATGGTGTGCCAATGAATATTGGGCTTTTGGGGTGTGCCAATGAATATTGGGCTTTTGGTTTGCCAATGAATATTGGGCTTTTGGGTGTGCCAATGAATATTGGGCTTTTGGGTGTGCCAATGAATATTGGGCTTTTGGGGTGTGCCAATGAACATTGGGCTTTTGGTTTGCCAATGAATATTGAGCTTTTGGTTTGCCAATGAATATTGGGCTTTGGGGTGTGCCAATGAATATTGGGCTTTTGGGTGTGCCAATGAATATTGGGCTTTTGGTTTGCCAATGAATATTGGGCTTTTGGTGTGCCAATGAATATTGGGCTTTTGGGTGTGCCAATGAATATTGGGCTTTTGGGTGTGCCAATGAATATTGGGCTTTTGGTTTGCCAATGAATATTGGGCTTTTGGGTGTGCCAATGAATGTGTGCCAATGAATATTGGGCTTTTGGGTGTGCCAATGAATATTGGGCTTTAGGTTTGCCAATGAATATTGGGCTTTGGTTTGCCAATGAATATTGGGCTTTTGGGTCCTTGGATGCAATACATGGGACCAACGAAATTCTTTCGACATTTAACGTCTAAGTAAAAACACAAATTTTTTGCAAGTTTTTTTTTTTTATGTTATTTCCCATATTTCAATGCATCCTTTTTCATGAATAAAAACACATTTTACGAGCAAGTAAGAACGTATAACAATAAAAGGGTTAAAGATGATTTTTATTTAATGAAATTTAGTCCCTTGTATGGGCAACTAAACATGAAGATGTAATCCATATAAGAGGAGATTACTGAGATAGAGAAAAAGGAAGAAACAAAAAAGGCAAATGGAGATTTGTTTGGATTTCACGTGCTACTTCCCCCATGACTATTTCGCCTTTGAAAGATGATAACGAGGCTGATTCTTTCCCTCTTTGAATTCTGTCCGGATCCTCATGTGCCGCAGTCTTTTGCCTTTGTTTTTTTTGAAACCCCTAACTTTTACCTGGACCGCTCTTTCGAGTTTTCAGTCCACTGGGGTGTATTTCCTTTTTTGATGTCCTTAATTTTTGCCTAGATCGCCTTTTCAGGTTTTCGATCTACCAGGACGCTCTCTATTGCCTAAACCGCCCTTTTCGGGTTTTCGATTTAGCGAGCTCTTTTTCTTTTAGGCATAATAAATTTTTTTTTGACTGCGTCGGAATTTATTGAGAGGGGAAACTCTTCTCCACCTATAGTAGTAATGATTAAGGCTTCGCCAGAGAAGGCCTTTTTTACTACGTATGGTACTTTGTAGGAGTCCATTTCCCGTGGGGATCCTTGTGGATGGGCAATATCTTCTTCTCTAAATTCTCGAGAACGAACTTTCTTGTCGAACTGTCCGTGCCACAATGATGTGAGGCGCTTCTCTTTTCTGAGGTTCAGTTGGTCGAACCTTGTTTGGACCCGTTTGGCTTCCTCTAATCTTGTTTCCATCAAGACCATTAACGAGGGAATTTCAATCTCAATGGGAAGCATGACCTCCATATCGTAGGTCAAGGAAAAAGGGGTTGCCCCAGTGGAGATGTGCACTGACATTATGTAGCCGTGTAGTGCAAAGGGAAACATCTCATGCCAATGATTGTAGGCTTTTATCATCTTCTGGATGATTTTCTTTGATGCTCTTATTGGCTGCTTTTGCCACACCGTTTATCTTTGGCCGATATGGGGAGGGGTGGTGGCATCCGATTTCGAAATCTTTGCACAACTTCTTCATTATGTTGTTGTTTTAGATTTGCCCCATTATTTGTGATGATTTTGTGGGGAGTGCCGTAACGGCAAATGATTTCTTTTTTGATGAATCGGGCGACCACTTGTTTGGTCATGTTTGCATACGAAGCTGCTTCGACCCATTTGGTGAAACAGTTGATGGCAACCAGTATGAACCGGTGCCCATTTGAAGCTTTTGGCTCAAACATTCCAATCATGTCTATGCCCCAAAAATGAGGTTATGAGTACAACGGATGTGAGGTATAGGTAATATATTTGGTACGGGAGGAGGTGCTCTAGTTTGAACTAGATTTCTTGCAATCAAAGCAGGGCGCAGGTCCGCGTACTTCATTGGTATTGGGTCGAATGCCGTTTTCTGGCGATTCTATTGATTGAAGGGTTATTGGGGAGTTTGAGGTCGATGTTATTGTTGACCTTGTGGGCGAGGTTGTTGATAATGTTGTGGTGGATTTTGTGGGTAATGTTGTTGTTGATATGGTGGTGGATAGTGGGAGGGAGGCCTTTGTGGTATTTGAATTTGATGGCTGAGATTTTGTGGTGTAGGGACGGACGGTGAAATAGCAGAGACGTGTGGGTAAGCTGAGTACCCTTGGTGAAGTCTCCCATGAATTTCTTTGATGGTCATGTATGCTTCACGTTTATCCACACATCTGAATAAGACCAGGTCATAATTTCATCTTGTAGAGTGTGCCCCTGCAGAGGAAAAAACTGTGGTGCCATTCTTTTGAGGGTTCTTCTGGTGAGGTTGTATTACCCTATCTTCTTGATCCCCAAGTCCGGACAATCCTTCAGGAGGTTCATAATCGTCCCCATTATCATCTTCTGTTTGGTTAATCGGGAAATCGAAGTCATAAGGGATTAAGGCAGTGTTATTTTTGGTAGGTAGTATTTATGGATTTTCATGAGCATGATTTTTTTTTTTATTTTAGGGTTGCGAAAATTTATTGTCAATTAAGAACGAAAGAAAAACGAACTCTTTTGAGCATAAACTGCAATTTTATTAATGGTAGAAATGATTTGAAATATGGGGGTCCCATAAAGTTAGTCATTTGCCTTGGGAAGAGCAAAATGATTTTTTTTCAAAAAGCAAAAAATATGATAAATTACTTGGACAAAGAAATGATTTATGGAATTTTGATGGCCTTCCGGTTGCTCGGATCTCATCAGAAACGCCACGGTATACCGGGGTTGGGTACTTTTTTTGTTTGGGAGGAAAGATGTGGGTGTTTTTCTTTGAAATGCATGAAAATGCATGTAAATGTATGAATGCAATGCTTATGCAAAAACATGCCCCCCTTTTTTTTTTGTTTATGCGAAATTTTTTCATGAATGCAAATGTTTATGGTATGCAGGGGTTTAGTATAGGAACGTTCAAAACTTCCCCCCATCCTCACACGTAGGCTCTAGAGGTGAGATTTTCTAAAAAGGTCCCTAGAGTCATGGATCCCACATGGAATTAAGGTCGTCGATTGCGAATAAAACGCAAGACTTCAATACATTCCAAGTGAAAATCTCCTCTAGGCGGGGTTTGGCATCCTACCTCACGGACCTACGTCAACGCGGGATTCCGCTCACAACCACCATCCTATCTTAAATTTTCTCTCAAGCTCGGGTAGAGAGCCTCACACATCCGGCATTAACCCGAACAATGTGGAGTAACATCGCTCAAGTAACATCCCCACAATTGATATATACAATATGAATATAAAGCAATATAAAGCATTTATAAATATAAAGCAAGAGAAGGATATAGACAATGAAATAAAAGCATAAGAGCAAAAAGATAAAAACATTTAGCTTAAAAGCTAACTAGGATAGGCTTGACTCGCTAGAGGGAAGTAGTCCCCAGTGAAGTCGCCAGCTGTGCGCTCTCGTTAAAAACGCGCAAACTTCTGAGCGTCCGCAAACGCTCGAAAAGCTGTGTGAAGTCGCCACCAAAGTTTTTGTTTAAAGGGAACGTTGATAAACCCTTGAGTTTTTTTTTGTTTTGAAGGGAAACGATAATAAAACCCCTGATGATGAGGAAAGGATGGTCATCGCAACCATTATCGGGTTCGGGAGTCGATTACGCAAGGGGAAGGTATTAGCACCCCTCACGTCCGTTGTACTCTACGGGAACCTCCTAGTTAACTAAAGCTAGAATGTTTTTTAAATGTTTTGCTTGCATGCTTGAATATGTCAAAGGGAAAAAGAAAATATGATGAAAGGGGAAAAAGGAAGTTTTTTATTATTGTGCTTGACAAGATGATGATCTTGCTCCTACGTATCCCCTGGTGTGATGGGGAATTCAAAGCTACGTAGTTCTTTGGTAGAAAAACGTATATGTTGGTTGTTTTTTATGAACGATGTTTTGATCGAATTCTTACGATTAAACGTAGCTTGTATGCTCGCGCATGGGAGGCTTAAGCGTTTGTTTGAAATCGCGCTAGAATTGATAAAAACATGTCCGTTGGGAAAAAGGGTTCGAATTGGCCGCGAGGGGACCAAAAAAGATTAAAATGACTCAACCTAGTCGAGAAAGGGTTCGATTGATCCAATGGGATCAAGAAAGGGTTCAATGGACTCAACCGAGTCGAACATTGACCAAAGTGACTCAAACGAGTCGAAAAAGGGTTCAATTGATCCAACGGGATCAAGAAAAGGTGCAATGGACTCAATCGAGTCGAACATTGACCAAAGTGACTCAACCGAGTCGAAAAGGGGTTCGATTGATCCGACGGGATCAAGAAAAGGTGCAATGGACTCAACCGAGTCGAACATTGACCAAAGTGACTCAACCGAGTCGAAAAGGGGTTCGATTGATCCAACGGGATCAAGAAAAGGTGCAATGGACTCAACCGAGTCGAACATTGACCAAAGCGACTCAACCGAGTCGAGGAATTGAAACTAGTGGCCACGGGGGACCAAAAGGTTCAAATTGACCACAAAGGGCCAAGAATTGGTTTGGTGTGGTCGAATGCGTTGAAAATAGAATGACGATTGTCCGAACGTCGAGACATACGTCACACATTCGTTCAATCGGGGCAATGGAGAGACATACGTCAAACCATCCCTTTTTGATTCAAGCTTTGTTCGAATTTCAAGAAATCCCAAAGTTACCAAAACACTTGGTTTGAAACTCAAATGAAAAGGTTTTAACAAATTTGTGAAAAACGCACAAGTTCGGCTCAAGTTTGAAAAGATTTAAAAAGTGAACAAGTTCAGCTTAAGTTCATGTTTGATTGAAAATCATGAACAAGGTTTTTGTTCAAGTTTAGTTTGAAAATAATGAACTTAGCTTATTGCTCACGTTTGATTTTGAAAGTTTATGAACGTAACTTGTTTCGCAAGTTATTCAAAAAGTGTTGCTCAAACTTGTGAATCCCTCAATATTATGCAAAATTCTTGTTATGGTTTGAATAAAATGAGTTTCAATCCTCTTAGGTTCTGAGTTCTTGAGCTAGAATCTCAAAAATTGGCTTTTTAGGAGCCTGAACTCAGATTCTGAGTTCTATCATGGTCGCACTGCGACCAGAGCTTCGCACTGCGAACTCTGCGAAATTTTGAGTTTAGAAGCTGCTTCTGAACTGATGTTCAGAAACAACTTCTGAACAATCTCAGAACCTTTAGGGGATTAAAAAGCTTTGAAAATTGGCAATAAAAAGAGCTGAACAAACCAGTTTAAATGTTTTGCAACTTTGGGATTCCTTTTTAGGTTCAAAAGGGGTTTTTTGTGCAAAATGAAATTAAACAAAATCAAAGATGCAAATAGCAATGCAAAATGAAATATAAAGGATTCAGGACACTTACAGAACTCCTAGCCAAAGCTTGTATTGCAGGAGAATGAAGAAGCCTTGAATGTTTATGGTTTTTGCAAAGTTGGAATGTTGAATAAGAACAATGAATTTGTGTAACTGATTCTGTGTTTGAACTGGTTTTTTGCTATGTTTTTGTGCTGTGTTTTTGCTCTCAAATCTCTGTATTTCAATTCTTCAATTGCCCTTTTTTTATGGTGGTTATGCATTGCATCCTATTTATAGGCCAAAACCAAATCTAATGTCATCATGAGAAATCTGTAAAATCCAGCTGATTTGTGGGCTAGAATCAGGCTATCTTGCTTTGCATTTAATGCAAAAGTGAAGAGGTGACCTTGCCTTGCTGCAATGGTCAAGACTTAGCCAAATCCAGCCATCAATGCAACTGAATTTGGATAGAAATGATGATGAAAAAGGAGAAAAAACAGGGCTGGTTTGCAATTGGCTGTCCCTTGGGATTGGTCCTTGCAATCTAGAGGGTTAAACAAGAAAAACGTGCACTGCTGATGTGCAGAGGTTGGGGGAAACAAAAGGGAACATGTGGGTTGGTGTGAGGCGGAAGAAAAGCTGCTGAAAACAGGGCAGCACTCATGGCTTTTGGGCAAGCAAAACCAGCTGGGTTTGACTGGTTTTGGGGGAGAAAGCAGGAAGAAAAGCACACAAGCTGGTGGCTAGCAAGCTTAGGGTCAGTAGCAGGTCCATTGGGAGGGACAAGAGCTACCCAAGGGCAAGCCAACTTGCTTGGCACATGCTAGGTTGGAAGAAAAACCTTCTCACCTTGGCTTTAATGGCACTATGCTTCAATTCTTGCTTTGCTGAGTCCAATTAGCCATAATTGATGATAATAACAATAATAATAATGATAGGTAATAATAATAATAACATATTGAAAATAAATCAAAGAGATTAAAAAATCTGCAAAAAATTCGCAGACTTCGCAGAGCGAAGGGGACTTTGCTCTGCGAAGTCCTCATTTCTGAAATGTTGACTTTTTTGTTGACTTTGACTTTTCTCCTTCTTTTTTTTGAATTTGTTTTTTTTTTTAAAAAAGGCTAGGGACAAAATTGGGGTACAACAGCAGCTTCAATAAATCTTCAAACAAATCATCAAAAGATACTGTGAGAGATTTAACAGAATTCAGACGCAGAAACCAGCTTCTGAAGTTCAGCTTCTGAAGGTCAACAAAAGTCAACGTCTGAAGGCAGCTTCTAAAGGTCAACAAAAGTCAACGTCTGAAGGCAGCTTCTGAAGGTCAACAAAAGTCAACGTCTGAAGGTCAACAAAAGTCAACGTCTGAACAGTGCGTCTGATGACCAGTTCAGCGTCTGATGAACAGTACCAGCGTCTGAAGACCATTCCAGCTTCTGATGAACAGTAACAGCTTCTGAAACCTAATATCGAGCTTCTGAAGACACAAAACAGCTTCTGAAGACATAAATAGCTTATGGAGACGCATTGCTTGCACATTTTGATTTTACCAAACATGTAGCCAATCTTCAAATATCCAACAGTTTCTCTAAGTTGGCTTATCGTTGACGCAGTTAACTAGGAAGGGTCAAGGATTTGTTTGGGATGCTAAGTGTGAAGATGGTTTCCAAGAGCTGAAGAAGAGGTTGACATCAGCGCCAATTTTGACTTTGCCGAATGCGAATGAGTCTTTTGTGGTGTATTGTGATGCTTCTAAGATGGGATTGGGCAGAGAGCTTATGCAAAACGGAAAGGTTGTAGCGTATGCTTCAAGGCAGTTGAAGGTACATGAGAGGAATTACCCAACCCATGATTTGGAATTGGCAGTAGTAATGTTTACGCTTAAGATTTGGTGGCACTATCTGTTTGGTTTGAAGTTTTAAGTTTTCAGCGATCACAAGAGTTTAAAGTATCTGTTTGACCAGAAGGAGTTGAATATGAGGCAGAGGTGATGGATGAAATTTTTGAAGGATTGTGATTTTAAGTTGAGTTATCATCCATGCAAGGTGAATGTCGTGGCAGATGCGTTGAGTCGCATATCTTTGCACATGTCGGCGCTTATGGTAAAGGAATTGGAGTTGGTTGAGCAGTTCAGAGATTTGAGCTTGGTGTGTGAGTTGACGCCGAATGGTGTGAAGTTGGGGTTATTGAAGCTGACAAGTAACATTTTGAAGGAGATCAAAAAAGGTTAGAAGGTGGACTTGGATCTAGTAGACCAGTTGGTTTTGGATAATCAAGGCAAGAAAGGTGACTTAAGATCAGATGAGATGGGAGTCTTGAGGTTCCGCAATCGAGTTTGTGTACCGGATGTGTCTGAGCTGAAGAGAAGGATTTTGGATGAAGGTCATCGGAGTAGTTTAAGTATTCATCCCGGAGCGACGAAGATGTATCAGGATATGAAGAAGTTGTTTTGGTGGCCATGAATGAGGAAGGACATTGCATAGTTTGTGTGTGCTTATTTGGTTTGTCAGAAGTCTAAGATTGAGCATCAGAAGCCAGAAGGAATGATGTAGCCTTTGTTTGTTCCAAAGTGGAAGTGGGATAGTATCTCGATGGACTTTGTAAGTGGTTTGCCGAAGACTGTGAAGGGAAGTGATACGATTTGGGTAATTATGGATCGGTTGATTAAGTCAGCGCATTTTATTCCTATAAAGATAAGTATGTCTTTAGCGAGGTTGGAAGAGATATACATTGACCAGATTGTCAGATTACATGGTGTTCCTTCTAGCATTGTGTCTGATAGAGATTCAAGGTTTACGTCAAAGTTTGGGAAAGTTTGCAAGAAGCTTTGGGAACGAAGTTGAGATTGCGTTATGCTTATCATCCTCAAACTGATGGTCAGTCGGAGAGGACTATTCACTCTTTGGAGGATTTGTTGTGAGCTTGTGTTTTGGAGCAAGAAGTAAGTTGGAGTGAATGTTTACCGTTGATTGAATTTACTTACAGCAACAGTTTTCATTCTAGTATTGGTATGACACCTTTTGAAGTGTTGTATGGAAGGAGGTGTAGAACAACGTTGTGTTGGTTTGAGTTGGGTGAGAGTGCTATGCTTGGACCGGAGGTAGTTCAGCAGACTACGGAAAAGGTTAAGATGATTTAGGAGAAGATGAAGGCTTCACAGAGTAGACAAAAGAGTTATCATGATAAGAAGAGGAAGGATATTGAGTTTCAAGTTGGTGATCATGTTTTTTTGAGGGTTAACCCGGTTACCGGTATTGGGCGTGCTTTGAAGTCGAAGAAGTTGACTCCACATTTTGTTGGTCCTTATCAAATTGTGGAGAGAGTTGGATCAGTAGCGTATCGGATTGCGTTACCACCGTCGTTGTCGAATCTGCATAATGTGTTTTATGTGTCTCAGATGCGGAAGTATGTGTACGACCTGTCTTATGTGATCCAAGTGGTTGATTTGGAAGTAAGGGATAATTTGACTGTTGAGACTGTGCCTTTGAGTATCGAGGAGCGTGAAGTTAAGCAGATGCGAGGAAAGGAGATCGTTTTGGTAAAGGTGATTTGGGGAGGTCCTACGGGAGAGAGCATAACTTGGGAGTTGGAGAGTTAGATGAAGGAAGCGTATCCGGAGTTGTTTCCTTTAGGTAATTTTCGAGGACGGAAATTCTTTAAGTGAGAGAGAGTTGTAACAACCCGATTTTTAGTATTAGATTTATTTAATATTGTTATGTTTGTTGATTATTTGTTTTATTTTATTATTTCTTTTAATATTTGTGTGATGGGTGGATTAGTCGATTTTTAGTGATTGAGGGTATTTTAGTCATTTTAGGATAAGTGGCATTTTTGTAAATATGTTAGAATTAGAAATTTGAATATTTAGAGAATAATGGTGTAAGAGTAAAAAGGGATGTTTACGTGAAGTAAAAGTGTAGAGAATTATTATTGAGAATTAGATGTGACTATGCCCATTTGTGAGAGTGACCTAACCCATAATATATAAAGTGTAGTGTATGTGATAGTGAACTAGGTTTAGCTCATTTCACAAAAATCACAAAGGAGGCTAGAGAGAGAATAGAGAAAGAAGAGGCTTGCAGAGGAAGAAGTGAGAAGAGCTCAAGAGCAACAATGGTAAAGAGAGATTCTAGCTAGAGGAGCTTAGGGAAGTGAAGAATAGAGGTAAGGGGAAATATTGTTTTCACCAATTAAGGTTAATAAGAAATTGGGTAGTTTTGATGTTTTTGATTATGTTTAATTTGATGATAATTGATGTTGATAATTTGAAATTCGTGCTCTTATTATCATGGTTAATTTGAGTATGTCAAAATTGATGAAATCATGTTTTGTTTATGTCAAAATTCATGTTTGGTTATAGTGAATTGGTAACTTTTTGAATTTTGTGTATAACATGATAATTGATGTTGTTTGTGGTTTAATAAGTTGAATTCGAGCATGAGTATATGTTTAGTTTGAGAATTCATGAGATTATGTTGGATAAGTTGTGAATTAAGTTGTTGTTGTGTTTTGATGAATATGTTTGATTGGATGGAAATGATTAAGTTGTTGTTAAATTGAATAAGTTGTTGTTATGATGAATGAAATAAGTGATTATGATTATGTGGAACATGAAGAAATGTTGTTGTTCTTGTTATACCATGTTTGGTTGATAAGTTGTAGGTGAAACTGAGCTTTTGAGACAATGTTAGAATTAATTGAAAAACATGGTAATTATTGATGAAAAGTGATTATAATTAAGTTGTTTATGCTAAGTTTGAAGTGCTATTGAGTAGATAAAATTGGTTTAAGGATTTGGGACGAATTTGGTGTGAATCAGATCGAAAAATTGTGTTGAAAACGATCTTTCCTGCGAAAAACGTCAAAAAGTCAGTTTTTTCCACATGCTGAAGTGGTACGACCGTGCGCTCCAGTGGCACGGCCGTGCGTGATCATGCTGCCTAGGATGCACGACCGTGCGCCCTAGTGGCACCGCCGTGCCATCCTTCCTGTAGGGTAAAATGCATATTTTTGAATTTTGGAAGTATCTAATGTATGTGAATGGGCCCCAAACCCCAAAACTTGATTAGTGAATGTTTAATTGTGATGTATATGGTTGATTAACTTGATGTATGATTAAAGGTAACTTAGAATTAGAATGATGTGAAATGAACTTGTGAATTATCTTTAATTGAGACATAAGTTGCATGTGAACTTGTTAATTGACTAATGATGCATGAATGATGATGAATCATGATTAAATGTATGATATGATGAAGAGTTATTTATTGGTAGGTTAATGGAATCTTGTGAATGATTAATCGTGGTTTGTGAACTACGTGATTGATATTGAATGAAAGCATGATGTTACTGTGATGATTAAACATGATGAATGTGATGATAACATGACTTCTGATGTATGGAATGTATTAATTTGATAATGCAAATGGTGTTGATGTAGAGATATGTTTGTTGGAACAAAATGTATGAACAATTCTCTTTTGGGTTTTGATGATAACAAAGTGTTAAAAAGAAAATTGGAATTGCTAATGCTTGATTCTAAGTGTGCAGAACCATGTACTTAAAGATTGGTATCTAACATTGGTTATGAAAGAACAAGCTAAGAGCAAGAAGGAAAATATAGAAGCTTGTGTTGCAAGACAGAAGAAAATCAGCATCTGAAGAAGAGCTTCTGAAGACATCGTCTGAAGAAGAGCTTCTGAAGGGAGCGTCTGAAGACCAGCTTCTGAAGGGTGCGTCTGATGAACAGTGCGTCTAATGAACAGTGCGTCTGAAGGGTGCGTCTGATGAACAGTGCGTCTGAAGGGTGCGTCTGAAGACCAGCTTCTGAAGGCAGCGTCTGATGAACAGTGCGTCTGAAGTCAGCTTCTGAAGAAGTGCGTCTAATGAACAGTATCTGATGACCAGCTTCTGAAGTACTGTGTCTGAAGGGAGCTTCTGATGAACAGTTCCTGAAGCCAGCTTCTGAAGAGAAGCTTCTGAAGTCTGAATCAGCAGTCAACGTTTGCAACTGTGAACAGTGAAGTTCTGTTGTGTCAGAACAGCTCAAACAGTTGTCACCCTGTACGAAACATTCTCCATGTTTTAAGGAAGCAATTCAAATTCCTTCAACTGCTGCTCTGTTTTGCGCACACAATGTCAGGAAAAAATTAAGCTGGACATAGCTTCTATTTGCAACGGCTCTTTTGATGACATGGCTCTTCTCAACAGCTCTTTAATCTTCTATAAAGGATTGAAGGATTTAAGATGAAGAACCAAGACTCTGTTCCAGAAAAGCACATGCTCTGTTTTACGTGACAGTCATCAAAACACTTAGAAATTCTTACAAACTTATTATCTTAGAATTTCTTAAGTAGAGAGTCTTAATCTAAATTGTATTTTATGAACACCACTGATAGTATATCAAGTGTTCAACTCAAACTCATTTCTGTTGTAAATCTGTTTGATTTAAAGCCTCTAGCCTGCGTGCTTGAGCAACCAGAAGTCTTGTGTATTGAGCATAGAAAGTCTTAGACTGTGTGTCTAAGCAGGGAAGTCTCTTACTAAGTGTTTGAGCAACTAGAAGTCTCTTGCTTGTGGGCTTGAGCATTGGAAGTCTCTTGCTTGTGTGCTTGAGCAAATAGAAGTCTCTTACTAAGTGTTTGAGCAACTGGAAGTCTCTTACTAAGTGTTGGAGCAAATTGTAATCTTTGTGATTATAGTGAAAATCTCTTGTTAGTAACAAGGGGACTGGACTACTTCCGGGTTGTGGAAGGAACCAGGATAAACTGTTGTGTCTCTCTTTCCCTCTCTCATTTACTTTATATCCGCTGCATAAAACACTCTGAAAATAGTTCAGATCTGTCAATATCAGAATCTGAACTAACATAAGTTTTTGAGATAGAAAAGAAATAGCCCACACAATTCAACCCCCCCCCCCATTCTTGTGTGTTTTTCTCACCTTCAGTTGGTATCAAAGCCCCTGGTTCTGATATTCAATCACTTAACAGTGAGTCAGTATAGATCCAGAGAAAAACATGGCTTCTGGTGATTCTGGTGAATCCACATCCAGAAGTGGTGGTGGTGACTATGGTACAGATGACAAGCAATTTTATTCACACCATAAACCTCCTGTGTTTACTGGTGATCCTGAAGAGTTTTCTTGGTGGAAAAGCTGAATGTACAGTCATATTATTGGTGTTGATGACACTCTTTGGGATATCATTGAAGATGGTATCACTATTCCTGTTGATGAAGAAGGTGTAGCTAATGACAGAAAGAAACTCTCAGATGCTGAAAGAATGATCTATAAAAAGCATAGTAGAGTAATAGATATCATTGTGGACTCTCTACCTCACAATGAGTATCTAAAGCTAAGTGATATGTCAACAGCAAAGGCCATCTTCAATTCTCTGTGTTCTACCTATGAGGGAAACAAGGAAGATGAAGAAGAAGCAAATATGGCTTTGGTGGCAACAGTGTCATCTGATGAGGAATCTGAATCAGACTCAGAAGATGAAAATGAGGTATATTCTGAACTTACTCGTTCTGAACTTATTGAAACTGTCAAAGATCTTATCAGTCATTATCTTGATAAGTCAAAGCAATTTAAAACTTTGAAAAAGGAATTTGAACTGCTTGAAAGAAAACAAGAAGAAGCTCAACATCACATCTATGTTTTAAAAGATAAGAGCAATGCTCTTCTTGTAAAACTGATTGATAAGAAAGTTGATAAGCCTTTAAGTGAAGAAGAAATTGCTCTTCAAGATTTTATTTTGACTGGAATCAACAGAAGCAAAGTTGCTTCTATGATTTATAATATCAACAGAAACAGAGGAGAAGGAATTGGTTTCAAAAATGATTCATTTAATTTTTCAAATGAAACAAACCTTCCATCCTGTTCTGAAGATAGTATAAAAGGCACTAAGGTATGTTTTGTACCTGCATCTGACAATTCTAAGAAACATAATTTAACAGAAACTGAGACTGCTAGGTCTGAAGTTCTGAACTGCTCAGAATCTAAAACTTCTGAACCTAAGGGATAGATGAAGGCAGAATTTAAAAGTCTGCCAAAGTCTAAACCAAAAGGTTCTAAGTCTAAGACTATGAGGAAAACAAACTCTAAATCTGAAAAGGTTCAAAGTCTGAAGAGTTCAGAACCTAAGACAAGCAAGTCTCAAACTCAGAAAAATTCAGACTCCAATTTTAAAAAGGCTGAGTTTATGAAATCTTCAAAAGATATTAAACCAGTTTATACAAAACCTTTTAAATCTCAGAATGTCAGACAAAGGATACAAAAGAAAGCCAATCTGTCATCTGATTCTGATTTTATTAAGAAAGGACAGAAAGTCTGCCTTGTGTCAGGAGCTAGCAAAACTGAAGTTCTTAACAAATCAGAACCTATGACTTCTGAATCCAAGATTCTGAACAAATCAAATCAAAGACTCTTAAGTCTAAAGTTCTGAACAAAACAGAACCAAAGTCTTCAAAGGTTCAGACTCTAAAAAGCTCAGAACCAAAGACCTTCAAGTCTCTGGTTCTGAAGAAATCTGAGTCAAGACTTTTGAAAGCTCAGGTTCTGAAGAACTCAGTGTCTGATACTAAGACTTATTCAAGATTAAAGGATTCATATCCAAGGTATCTGGACAAGTCTGAGTTCTATAACTCCAGACATAAGGTGCAAAAGACTAAACCTTTCAGAACTAACCCAAGAGGACCCATATGGGTACCCAAGTCAGAAATCATTTATGTTGCAGATATGATTAAATGTCAAAGAAAAGGTGAAGTCCTGGTGCCTGGACAGTGGCTGCTGGCATTGCATGACAGAAGGAAAGTCTATGTTCCAAACCCTGACCATGAAAGAGGGAGGAACTGTGGAATCTAGAGGAAACCACAAAGACTGGATCATTGGTGCTGAGCTAGCTGACACTTCTCCTGAAGCCTAATCAAGAACATTGTTGGAACAAAAATGGGTGTTCAGAAACAACCTGATTGAACAAGGAGAGGTAGATCAAAAGCTCCACAGAGGTATGATTGTTCTCTGTTATACTTAATAGATTCTACGTCAGTTGGAAAACTATCAGATTCATGAAAACAGCATAACCTTCTTTGTGATAATACTGTTGTAATCTGTTTGTCTAAAAATTCCAATTCTACATTTAAGAGCCAAGCATTTTTGAGCTTAAACTTCATTTTATTAGAGATTATGTTCAGAAGGGTGTTTTGGATTTTCAATTCATTGATTCTGAACATAAGTTAATTTCTGTTATATAATTAACTTATGAGAACAACTTATTTTCTCTTAGCCTCTGACTATATTTGACGTGGGATAATTCTGAGTTGATTCAAACTGAATTTAATTAACAAAGATAAGACTCAAGGGAGCTTACAAACCACACCTTGTGAATTATCAGACTTAGGGGGAGCTTACAAATCTCATACCCTAAAGTCAACTTGCTAATTAAATCACTCAGAAACAGTTTGATTTTTCAACTGTGTGATTTAAAATGAATTTAATTAACCTGGATAAGACTCAGAGAGCTTACAAACCTCACCATGTGGATTATCAGACTTATGGGGAGCTTACAAACCTCATATCCTGAAGTCAACTTGTTAATTAAATTAACAACAATTTTCTATTAATGCTTGTGTTTGTCATCATCAAAAAGGGGGAGATTGTTGGAACAAAATGTATGAACAACTCTCTTTTGGGTTTTGATGATAACAAAGTGTTAAAAAGAAAATTGGAATTGCTAATGCTTGATTCTAAGTGTGCAGAACCATGTACTTAAAGATTGGAATCTAACATTGGTTATGAAAGAACAAGCTAAGAGCAAGAAGGAAAATATAGAAGCTTGTGTTGCAAGACTGAAGAAAATCAGCATCTGAAGAAGAGCTTCTGAAGACAACGTCTGAAGAAGAGCTTCTGAATACAACGTCTGAAGAAGAGCTTCTGAAGGGAGCGTCTGAAGGGTGCGTCTGAAGACCAGCTTCTGAAGGGTGCGTATGATGAACAGTGCGTCTGAAGGGTGCATCAGATGAACAGTGCGTCAGAAGGGTGCGTCTGAAGACCAGCTTCTGAAGGCAGCGTCTGATGAACAGTGCGTCTGAAGTCTGCTTCTGATGAACAATATCTGATGACCAGCTTCTGAAGTACCGTGTCTGAAGGGAGCTTCTGATGAACAGTTCCTGAAGCCAGCTTCTGAAGAGAAGCTTCTGAAGTCTGAATAGCAGTCAACGTTTGCAACTATGAACAGTGAAGTTCTGTTGTGTCAGAACAGCTCAATGGAATAGTTGTCACCCTGTACAAAACATTCTCAATGTTTTAAGGAAGCAATTCAAATTCCTTCAACTACTGCTCTGTTTTGCGCACACAATGTCCGGCAAAAATTAAGCTGGACATATCTTCTATTTGCAACGGCTCTATTGATGACATGGCTCTTCTCAACAGCTCTTTAATCTTCTATAAAGGATTGAAGGATTGAAGATGAAGAACCAAGACTCTGTTCTAGAAAAACACATGCTCTGTTTTACGTGACAGTCATCAAAACACTTAGAAATTCTTACAAACTTATTATCTTAGAATTTCTTAAGTAGAGAGTCTTAATCTGAATTGTATTTGTGAACACCACTGATAGTATATCAAGTGTTCAACTCAAACTCATTTCTGTTGCAAATCTATTTGATTCAAAGCCTCTAGCCTGCATGCTTGAGCAACCAGAAGTCTCATAACTTTGTGTATTGAGCATAGAAAGTCTTAGACTGTGTGTCTAAGCAGGGAAGTCTCTTACTAAGTGTTTGAGCAACTAGAAGTCTCTTGCTTGTGGGCTTGAGCATTGGAAGTCTCTTGCTTGTGTGCTTGAGCAATTAGAAGTCTCTTACTAAGTGTTTGAGCAACTGGAAGTCTCTTACTAAGTGTTTGAGCAAATTGTAATCTTTGTGATTATAGTGAAAATCTCTTGTTAGTAACAAGGGGACTGGACTACTTCCGGGTTGTGGAAGGAACCATGATAAATTGTTGTGTCTCTCTTTCCCTCTCTCATTTACTTTATATCTGCTGCATAAAACACTCTGAAAATAGTTCAGATCTTATCAATATCAGAATGTGAACTAACATAAGTTTTTGAGATAGAAAAGAAATAGCCCACACAATTCAACCCCCCCCCTTTTTGTGTGTTTTTCTCACCTTCAATGTTATACGATGGAGTGAATTATATAACAAGCATGATGAGTGCATTGTCGAGTCTATATGTGGTGTCCATGCCTACATGGTTTGTCGAGTTAGAATTTTTATAATCACCAACATGCCGAGGGATTTTAAGGATCACCAGCATGCCGAGGGTAGTTCAGTAACATACTTCTGAACAAGCCAACATGCCGAGGGATTTAATAATTCAACATGTCGTGGGATCACTCAGTAATAAACCTTTGATATCCAAACTTTGGTACCACATGCATATAGAGTCATGTTAGGCGCATTGCATGAACATGATGAGTCTTATGTGGCAATGTTTTGATGAGAACTTGTGCATTTATGTGGTAAATGTATAATTGATGTTATTGATGGGATGTGAAAGCCTTATAATTGAATTGATGATGAAATGTGAATGATGTAAAGTTGAGTTGATAATTATATGTTGATGACTTATAGTTGGTTTGAGGATTATTGTTGATGATGTGTAGTTGAGTTGATAATTATCCGTTGATGTGAATATGTTATGTATGGAGTGTGAACCTTGTTTGAAATGTTGATGAAAATAAGCTGTTAATGAATTATAAATTAGGTAAAATGGTAACCAGGCTTATTATGTTAAATTCTTATACTATGTTGCTTTGCTTGAAACTTACATGCGTTTATTGATCCTTTTTGTTGAACGTATATCTTACCTTCCAATAGCTTTTTGTTGCCTGCTTCCTCGTGGTGTAGACTTGCAGGTTGAGGAGTAGCTTGCTTTGTGAGTTTTTGCTGAGGATGGCATCATGCCTACTCCTTTTATCTATGTTTTGAGGATGTCTAGATTAGGTGCTCTGATCTATGAGTTTTGGGGATTTGTACTACTTTATTTAGTTTTGGATTTTTGTTGAGAGATCTATATGATCATGATATTGATGTACTTATGTTTTTGAGATTTTTATGACGTGACCCGAGATGATATTTGTCAAGATGATTATTCCATTGTGATCCGAGTATATTTTGATGAAATTTTTATTATGGGAATTTGGCATGAGTTGTTTATTTATTTGTAATACCTCGATGTTGTTGAATTGCGTGATTTATTATTTAAATAGTAGTCTCGGGGATTAGGGTGTTACAAAGTGGTATACGAGGAGATCGGTCTAGTATGATGCCAACACTTGGTTATTGTCATGTTGTATGCGACTGTATGTGTATATACTGTCGATACTTTTCTTGTCTAACTAGGTGGTGCTTTTTGTGTAGTAGTGAGAGATGGCCGGACGTAACGACGCAGCGATTGCGAATGCGAATGCTCAAATGGCTCAAGCATTGACGCAAGTAAATGCGGCGGCTGATGGGCAGCATCAGCAGGTACTGAAGTCACTTGGAAAACATAGCCATCTCTTCAGCTTCTGGATCTTCTTCAGAACCTCCTTCAGGAGACTCTTCATCAGACTCATCAGCTTTGAGAGCCTTTGAAGACTTACTCTTTGACTTCAGTGCAATAGACTTGGATTTCTTGGCAGGTTCATCTTCATGGAGTCCTAACTCATGACATTTAAGAGAGCTCACAAGATATTCAATAATGAGCGTATTTAAATCTCTTGCTTCCTCTATAGCTGTCACCTTAGGTCTCCACTTAGCAGGCAAGCTTCTCAGAATCTTGTTCACATGATCAACAATTGAGTATCTTTTCATTAGAATCTGAAGTCCAGATACCAGAGTTAGAAACCTTGAGAACATAGTCTCAATGTTTTCATCCTCTTTCATCTTGAACAAATCATACTGTTGAACAAGAAGGTTAGCCTTAGCTTTTCTAACCTTCTTGTTACCTTCATAGTTTGAGCACAAAGAAGTGAAGATAGCTTTTGCAGTTGACTTGTCACTCAACTTCAGATATTCTTTGTGATGCTTTATGTAGATCTTTCTCTGAGCATCAGTGAGTTTCTTTCTATGAATTGCTACTCCTTCTTCATCAACAAGAATGGTTATTCCATCTTCAATGATGTCCCACAAACTATCATCAACACCAATGATATGACTGTACATCTTACTTTTCCACCAGGAAAACTTTTCAGGATCTTTAGTAAACATAGGAGGTCTATGAGAGTGAGTTGACTTATCATCAGTACCATAATCATATGGCACAACTCTGGAATCTCCAGTGTCATAAGTACCAGCTCCACCACCAGTAGACATGTTTTTCTCACGATCTTTTCTGTTACACTGTTAAGTGATAGAACAACAGAACCAGGCGCTCTGATGCCAACTAAAGGTGAGAAAAACACAAGAAGGGGGTTGAATTGTGCTAGCTTTTTCTTCTTTTTAACTAAGAGCTAAGTTCAGCTTTTGATAGAGTTTAGAATCTGAAACAATGTTCAGAGTCAAATGTAGCGGATATAAAAGAGATAGAGAGGGAGAATAGAAAGACACAAAGCAAAATCATGGTTCCTTCCACAATCAGGAAATAGTCCTAGTCCCCTTGTCACTTACAAGAGATTTTCACTATAATCACACAGATTACAATTGCTCAAGCACACAAGCAAGAGACTTCCAATGCTCATGCACACAAGCAAGAGACTTCTTACAAACAAAGAATACAAAGAAAAATTGTTTGGATTGAACACTTGATATACAATCAGAGGTGTTCACAAAATACAACACAGTTCAGACTCTAAGACTTAAGAATTTCTAAGATATAAAAGTTGATAAGAAATTTTAAGTGTTTGATGCGTAATTCAATTTGACAGAGTTTTAGCACTTTCAAAATGTTGTAGAGTCTTTTTGTTTCTTCAAGTCTTGGATCCTTTATGTAGAGGTTGAAAAGAGACGTTGAAGAGAGTGCCAACGCATCGGAGAGTCGTTAGAAAAGCTTGATCAATCACCAATGATTTGTTGCTTGATTTGGTTAATGTCCTATAAAGAAATTAATTTGAATCCTTTCCTTGATATGGAATGAACCGTTCTTTTCCAAGGAGATGTGTTGCTTTAGTACTAAATGTCTTCAGCTTTCCTATGTCTAGCTTCCAGAGAATATGACTATCAGAGTCTGGGTCTTTAGCTTTTGGAGTTGCCTTCAGAGTCTGGGTATCCTTCAGAGTCTGACCATCAGAGTCTGAGTCTTCAGCTTGTGATCTTCAGATTCTGACCTTGAGATTCTGACTTGGAACTAAGCTTCTCTTGAAAATTATTTGCTCCTTATTTGTTCTTTCAGAACCAATACATGATTGAATCAATATAAATTTTTGTCTATGGTCCTGCACACTTGAACAAATATTAGCAAATCCAATTGATCTTTTAATACCTTGTTATCATCAAAACTCAAGAGGCATTGTTTAAACTTATTTTGTTCCAACAAAATCGGTTGAAGACAGACTTGTGAATATGTATGGTGAAGCATGATGATGATTAGTAGATTAATGTAACCTTGTTTGTTTAAATGTGTGTTGTGAATTATGTGAATAAAGTTAAATGAAGATGTCATGTTATGATGCTAATAACATGTTGATGAATAATAAGTGACGATGTTATGTGTTAAGTGATGATGATATATGATATATGATAAATGACGATGTTTGATAAGTGATGATGTTTGATAAGTGACGATGTTTGATAAGTGATAATGTTGATAAGTGACAATGATATAAGTGACGATGAAGTGATGATGAACATATGTATGAATGTTGAGCATGTTAGTGTCGAGTCATATGTATGTATGTGATGTTAAGTCGTAATGTATGAACATGCATTCATTCATGAGTCAAGTCTAGTGACAATGAAAGTGACAATGAAAGTGACGATGGGATCCCTCAGATAAAAGAACTCCGATATCCAAAACCCGGTACTACATGCATTTAGAGTCTTTAGGCGCATTGCATAAACATAACGAGTCTTATTTGACAATGTTTTGGTGTGAACTTGTGCATTAATGTGGTAATTGTATACTTGACGATGTTGACATGAAGTGAATGGCTTATGTTGCTTGAGTGATTATTCATTGATGATAATATGTTATGTATATTATGAGCACCTTGTTGAAGTATTGATACAACTTAACTTGATGATATAATTGATGATTGATTGTTGATGAGTATATGTATGTATGCTTGAGGATCTTAAATTGATGTATGAGGGTAACCAAGCTTATGATTGAATGTGAATATGCTATGCATGTTTTGTAAGTTAAACCAGGCTTATTTAATATATGATTATGTGATGATGATGTTGTTGTTTGCCTGAACTTACATGCGTTTATCAATCCCTTATGTTGAACGTATATCTTACCCTCCAGTGGCTTTTTGTGGCTTCACCCTTGTGGTGTAGACGTGCAGGTTGAGGAGTAGCTCTTGCATGTGAGTTTGATGAGGACGGTGTGATGCCTACTCATGTTTATTGGTTTCTCGAGGAGTCTAGATTTAGGAGCTCTGATCTAGGACTTGTGGATTTTACCTTTTATGTTGTTTGATGCTATTAGGTTTTTATGATCTAACTGATGTTGTTATGATTATGTTGAGATATTATGTTATGATCCGAGACATGACATTTGAGTTATGATTTTATTTTTCGCTATGCTATGAATATATATTCGATGAAATTTTTATGTTGGATATTTATATGAGATGTTTGTAGAGTAATAACACCTTGATGTATGATAATACATGATTTATCGTTTTATAAATATTCTCGGGGATCGGGGTATTACAACAAGTAACTTGGGCCCTAAGTCACGTTTAGAGCGCTCTAGATGCTTCTAGAAGCTCCTTGAGGCGGCACCCTTAGAGGGGCTCACCTAGGACTCTTTTGACCCTTATGGAGGTCGTTGTGCCCTTAATTATGAGATTGACGGTTCAGGTCTATAAAGTTACAAATAATAGACATTTTAATTATTTATCTATATTTCCTCTCAAATATTATTTCTTTATAATTTTCATTTGATTATCTCAAATGTTTCCTACTTCACATTACATTTAAGTGATTTGTTGTCATGAATAAAAAAATAATATGAATGAAACATAAAAAAACATGTGACGTACTCAAACATAAAACTTTTGATAAACACAAAATTATGAAGAAAAAAAAAAAGTTTTGTATTCAATTTGTTAATAATGCATATTCTCTTTTCAAAGTTATTCTTCAATTATTAAGAGAGAGAAATTATTAATATTCTAACTCTTATAATTTAATTAGGGTGTTTTGTGAAAAAATAATCAATGAGTTTTATAAATAAGTTTGACAAAAGGGACAACAAAAGGAACAAAAAAATTTGACAAAAGGGGCAACAAAAGGAACAAAAAAATTTGACAAAAGAGTTTTATAAATGAGGTTGTCTAACATGTGCAATATTTTATATGTTAAAGCAACTATTAATAGCAACTTTTTATTGAAAACAACAATTACTTATTAATTCTTTCAAAAAAGACAATTATTTATTAAATATCTATATATTTAATATAAAATGCACAAATTGCAATAAAAATTATAGATTTAACATGTGCAAATTTGCAAATGATATAAAAATTCTTTATAAATATAGATGAAGGTAGTAATATTTTTTTAGTCATTACCTAAGAACACTTTTTAGCATTTTCCTATTTTTTATGGATTAATATTGATGACTAAATTTCACAAATGCATCGAACAATTTTCTAGTAATAAAGTGATAAATAAGTTCATCTTCACAACAATTGTCGTTTCAACTAGGAAACTAACGATACTTATTAAAACATAAAATAAAAAGCAAATAACTAAAAAAAGCAAGTAAATTGGGGGGAGTTTGCAAGTTTTATTTGATTGCGCAAATCAGTTGAGATTAAGAAACTAGTTTTGATTGCAAAATTTTAGCGGCGGTTAGGATTCTTCGAATCTCCTATATTTCCTTGTTGGATTAAAGACAAACAATTATCATTTATAAGATAATGTTTCTATTTAAGAGACGAGTTCGTAGGGTTGTTACGTCCCTCCAGCTGTCAAGTTGCATCTACTGATCACAAAAAGGTTATACGTGCTCTACGGGTGTAGGGTCGTCAATCCTTCAAGGTCTGATTTCCTTACACAAGGTTGTTAAAGAGTGGTCTTACTCTCTTAAAGGTAATTGAAACAAAAGAATTGAGATTCGTAAATTGTCATCTAAAGGCTCCAACTTCATCTATGAATCTTAGAAGTACATCATGTAAAACTCCAATTTTCATAGTAAGTATTATTATTATTATTATTATTATTATTATTATTATTATTATTATTATTATTATTATTATTATTATTATTATTATTATTATGGATTTGTTAGGTATTATTCATTTAATTATTCATATTTATTGTGAGAATAGGTAAGGAAGAAATAGATGGGTTAGTTAGTAGGTTAAAGATTGGGAGAAAAATAATGTTTAGGAAGAAAATAGCGTATTTAGCAAGAACAAGGAAGGAGAGTGCACACGGAAGTGTGTTAGTTAAATTGGGTAGAAAAGAGGTGTAATTAGTAAACAGAGTAGTGTTTTAATGATTTAAGCAGAGAGAGGTGTAAACAACAAGGTTGTGTAATTACAAGAGAATAGTAACTGTAAGACTCTGATCCCCGAGAACATTTAAAAAACGATAAATCACACATTATCATACATCAAAGTCTCATTACTCAACATACATCTCATATAAATAATCCAATATAAAAATTTCATCGAATATATTCATAGCACAGGGGAAATAAAATAATATCTCAAATGTCATGTCTCGGATCATAACATAAATATCTCAAATAAATATAACAACATCAGTTTGATCATAAAAATCTCATAGCATCAAAACAACAAAAGGTAAAATCCCCAAGTCCTAGATCAGAGCTCCTAAATCTAGACTCTTTGAGAAAGCAATAAACATGAGTAGGCATCAAGCGGTCCTCATGAAACTCACAAGCAAGAGCTACTCCTCAACCTGCACGTCTACATCACAAGGATGAGGCGACAAAAGGCCACTGAGGGGTAAAATATACGTTCAACATAAAGGATTAATAAACGCATGTAAGTTCGGGCAAAACAATAACATCATCAGCAATATAGACATACAACATATTAAAGCTTGGTTTTCATCTTACAAACATGCATATTATAATCGCATTCAAATACAAGCTTGGTTCTCTCTATGCTTCATAACAAGTTCATCAAGTATACATAACATATCATCAACAACAATGAATTACCGAGTAAATCATCAAGATTAATCATATCAATATCTCCATAAAATCTTCATAGTGTACATAACACATTTTCATCAATAAGTCCTCATCAAATCAAGTCATAACAATCTCATCGAATTACAATCACCAATTAAGCAATTACCACTTAGATGCACAAGTTCACACCAATACATTGTCACATACGACTCATTATGTATATGCAATGCGCCTAATAACTCTACATGCATGTGGTACCGGGTTGGATATCGGAGCAATTTTACCGAAGGATTCCATCATCACTTTCATTGTTGCTTTCATCGTCATTGGACTTGACTCATGAATGAATGCATGTACATATATGATGACTCGATAATACATACATACATCTAACTCAACACCAACATCATCAACATTATCATATATTCTTTCATATGAACATCGTCACTTCATCGTCACTTGTAATATATCATATATCATATACTCATCGTCACTAATCACATAACATCGTCACTTATCATATAACATGCTATTACTTCATAACATCACACCTTCATTTAAACTTCATGAGCATAATTCAAAATATGCAATCTGTAACACCCTAAAATTTTAAATTAAATATTTGAATTAAGTTGTTTTTACTTGATTTTATTTGGTGTGTGTTGTGTGAATTTTATTTATTCAAAACAAATGAAATAAACAAATAGTAGTTACTAATTTTCTAGATGAGATGCAGCTGATTGTTAGAAAGAAACCAATAACTAAAACGTATCTAAATTTTTCTGGAATTATTAATTGAATTTCTACATTGGTCTTGATGGTAAAGAATTTTGTTGCTCTCCTTTATGTTGTGAGTTCGAATCTAAGCAACGTCATTTCTTTAATTAAATTCAGTTCCTTTTAAGCTATGACTGTCATGATCATTGTATTATTCCCCTCTTAATTTTCCTTTACTAACTGTTAATTAAGAGTAATTAAACAAAGAGAGAAAATATGTTATGAAACTGTTGACAAAAGTTGAGTTAAATATATAAATGCTTTCCAAAAAAATTTCATGCATATTGTGGTTATTTGATCATAAGAGAGTTGACCAAATTTATTTTCTTAATTGATAAGTGTCCCATATAATATGTTATCAACCTCTTTAGAAAATCCCATAGAACCATGTAGTTCAAATTATAGTATTGTCTCATTCATGCTAATTTATGTATACATTTGACCAAGATAATTCTCTCTTAAATTCTACTTTCATTTCCATTAATTTACACAATTCCAATCTTAACTCCTTTTGACCTTGTAACGTGTTCATGCCCTCCATGAGTATCTTCTCATTTTTTTTAAAAACCACTTTCACCATAAGAAGAAAAAGCTACGCATCCAAGGCAATCAGCAAAAAAAATAAAAAAAATAAGGAAAAAAAATATAGTATAGCCTATCCTCCATCCTTTTCACTCCCAAAATCACCAGCAACACTCACTTTCTTGGTGATTCAACCACTTCATCCTGGTACAAAGTCTTAAGCACCTCAAACTCTTGTTCGTGTCGAAGGAAAAGCACCCAAGGTAAGGGCGGTATTCTGTACAATCATGTAGTTATAAACTCATAAGCTAAGTTGGTAGTAGAGCTTCTTTCATAATAAAAGGTGGAAACTTTAATATAAATAAAGAGATAGAGAATAATTTTTGTGGCATATCATGTGTAGTGTGAAAAAGTCTCATTTTTTTATGTGGCATAGCATGGCATTATGTTGTAATTTTGCTAGTTGTTTTGAGAAAAGAGGCTTGATGAGAGTTTGGAAAGAAAGTTGAAATTTTTAATCAATCTTTATAAAAGTAGTGATGATTTTAAGCAGTTCATAACATGCATAGCATGTCATGTAGTTGTGTCATAGGTTGCCAAGTGGAGCGATTTATTCTTGTGCCAAATAGGGCGATTTATTCTTGCGCCAAATGAGGCGATTTATTCTTGTGCCAATTGGGGCGATATCCGGATCATGGTCTAGTTGCATCGCATGCATCATTTGCATAAAAAAAGTATGCCACATAAAAAAGTATTTAGAGTCGCTTCACCAACTTTTTTTTAGGAAAAAAAAATAGGAGCATTATATTTAAAAAAAAAATTGTAGTCCCTAAAACTAAAATAAATTAATCGTAATGTCTTGGATTAAAAATCCGGGGCGTTACATTATGGTATCAGAGCAATAATCTTCGGACAAATGTTTTTGGGGTGGGACGACCTTATATGACGTATGCTTGTATGACGTATGCTTGTGTGATGTATGTATTTAATCTATTTGTAATATAAATTTTAGAAAAAAAATAAATGTTTTAAATAATAGTAAAACTATTTTTTTCTTTTTGGAAAGGATTCAACTAGATTATTTATTTGGGAAAAGATACATTTATTTTTCTTGAATGTTTTTAATGTTTTCATAATTTCACTAGTAAAATGGATACTTTAACTGTTAATTTGAATTTGTGAATTACTTGTTTGACTTTATTTGAGTAATTATGAGTAATAATAACGGTATATATTGATTAATTGATTTTAATAGTGTGATTTGTCTCAACAATAATTCCTTACGTTAATAGTAATAAATTTCCATGAACTATAGAAACCTGATGTTGATATAAAAAAATTAATTATTATCAATGCTTCATTTGAATGACGCATACTTATGTGATGTGTGAAATTAATTTATTTCTTTTACTATATGGTTTAAATTTTACCTATCGTATTGAATAGTAGAACAAATTTTGTCCCTAGAAATTTTTAGGAACCCCTATAATTACTCTAGATACCCCCCAGGACATAAGTAAGGTGTAGTATTGTATAGAGGTCGTGTGGGAGGGATTTCTGGCTAGGAAAGTCTTGGTATTTAAGCAGTCCAAGTGACCCACCTCTCTTTCCTGGGAACCCCTTTTCGTGTACCATTTACTTTACGAACTGAGCTTATTGTTTAATAATAACAAGAGTAATTATGTGAATAACCCAAGTGTTGAGATCATAACTTAGAGTCCTTCTAACTTAGATTAAATTGTAGGATTAGAAATGGCACCCCGAAGAACTGCTAATACCGCCACCGAGAACGGAGCTGATATGACTGAAATCATGGAGACAATGCGTGCCATGGCGGCTGCCATGACTCAACAAGCTACCGCAACTGCTCAACAACCTCAAAACCAAGCCCAAAGGGATGAGCAAAGGCAACAAAGAGAAGAAGAGTTGGAGACAGCCAGAGGGCTGGCTGAGTTCCGATGCCACAACCCGACAAAATTCGAAGGGGACCACGATCCCGATAAGGCTGACCTGTGGTTGCAGGAGGTTGAGAAGATTTTCAAGGTTTTGCGCTGCACTAATGAGACTAAGCTGGAGTATGCAACCTTTTTGCTGATTGGGGAACCAGAGAATTGGTGGAGCGGTGCTAAGAGCATAATGCAGCACAACGGGGAAGAATTAACTTGGGAGGCTTTCAGGAAGAAGTTCCTCGACAAGTATTTACCTAAGAGCACTAGAGCTGAGAAAGAGAAGCAATTCCTCAATCTATATCAGGGAAATATGTCAGTTGCTGAATACGCATCCAAGTTTGAGAAGTTGTCTAAATACTTTCGTTATTTTTGTGATCAGACGGATGAAGAGTACCTATGTGAGAGGTTTGAACATGGCCTCAAGTATGAGATCAAGGAGATTGTGGAACCTATGGAGATTCGCCAATACCAAGTGCTAGTGGAGAAATGCAAGAAGGTTGAACTCATGAAGCGCGGACGCCCAGACAAGAATGCAGTAGGCGGACCAACGAGATCTCAGGTAGTTGTTAAAATTTTGAAAGATTTTTCTTTTCATTTTATGTTTTGGAGTTTATTACTAAGAAGATGTATGGAATAGGGACATATCGGTCAGCAGCATCGGAACAAACCTTATCAGCAGCAGAGGCAAAATGCAAGACTCCAAGGTGATGGCAAAGGTCAACCTCGTGCCCAGAAAGGAAGAGATCAGAGACCTCGAGATGCAGGAAAAGGTATAACTAAAGCTTTTCGATGCTACCATTGCGGGGAGGAAGGTCATAAAGCTAATGAATGCCCTAACCGAACTGTGGTTTGCTTTAATTGCAATCGATCAGGCCATATTGCTAGAGACAGTCAAGTATCACAAAAGGAACCTGCAGCCAACAACAACCAGGTTAGATGCCCTACTGCTCAAGGACGAGTTTATCAGATTGGTGTAGAGGAAGTACAGGAGCCGTCAGAATTGATCCAGGGTGTGAAATTTATGGCAAATTATTTCCAAGTGTTATATAATTCTGGAGCTACACATTCTTTTATCTCATGAGAATGTGTTGATTCTCTACAACTTCCTATTACTTATTTACCATTTAACTTGGTGGTTACTATACCATCGGCTGAACCTGTCACTCTTAATAAGGCATGCTTACAATGTCCTTTGACTATCTTGGGCATGGAATTTAAAGTTGATCTAATTTGTATTCCTCTAAAGCGTCTAGGAGTGATCCTTGGAATGGATTGGCTAACCAGTCATTTTGTTCTTTTGGATTGTGCTCATAAGTCTGTGATATTCCCAGAACCAGGCATTACCCGCTTCCTCAAAGCCAATCAATTGAAGTTTTCCTTACATGGAGGTGTTCAGAAGTATGTCTTTCTAAATTCTATCAGCATGAGTCCAGAAGTGGATATAACTACTATTCCAATTGTGAAGGATTTCTCAGAGGTGCTTCCATCAGACGTACCAGGACTGCCACCAGTTCGGGAGGTAGAATTCTCTATTGACATAACCCCTGGGATAAGACCTGTCTCTATTTCTCCCTACCGAATGTCTCCATCAGAGTTACTTGAATTAAGGAATCAATTAGAAGACCTCAAGTCAAAGGGTTTTATAAGACCAAGTGTCTCACCTAGGGGAGCTCCAGTGCTCTTAGTGAAGAAGAAGGATGGGAAATCTAGACTCTGTGTTGATTATCGACAACTCAACAAAGTTACCATAAAGAATAGATATCCATTGCCACACATTGATGACCTCATGGACCAACTCAGAGGTGCAATGGTATTTTCTAAGGTTGATTTGAAGTCAGTATATCATCAGATACGAGTAAAGGAGCAAGACATACCTAAGACGACGTTCAGAACTCGTTATGGGCATTATGAATATCTAGTTATGCCTTTTGGAGTGACCAACGCACCAGCCATCTTCATGGATTATATGAATCGTATTTTCCACTCATTCTTAGAAAAATTCGTGGTGGTCTTTATTGACGATATTCTTATCTATTCCAAGAACAAGGAAGAACATAAGGAACATTTACGCCAAGTGTTGCAAGTATTGAAAGAGAAGCAGTTATATGCCAACTTGGGAAAATGTGAATTTTGGTTGGATGAGGTGAAGTTCTTAGGGCATGTGATTTCAAAGGATGGTATTGTTGTGGATCCATCCAAAGTAGAAGCCGTAGTAGCTTGGGAACGACCAAAGACCGCCACTGAGATCAGAAGCTTTGTGGGATTAGCCGGCTACTATAGAAGTTTCATTGAAGGATTTTCAAAGATTGTATCTCCATTGACTGAACTTACCAAGAAGAACCAGATATTTGCATGGACAAAGGAATGTTAAAAGAGTTTCCAGCTAATGAAAGAGAAATTAACTTCCTCTCCACTGCTTGTTTTGCCAAAACCAGATGAGCCGTATGAAGTCTATTGTGATGCTTCTTATCAAGGTTTAGGATGTGTTCTTATGCAACATAAGCAAGTGGTATGCTTCGAGACAACTGAAGACGCATGAGAAGAACTACCCTACACATGATTTGGAGCTTGCAGCCATAGTCTTTGCACTGAAGATATAGAGGCATTATCTATATGGCTGCACATTTGAGGTGTTTAGTGACCATAAAAGCCTGAAGTACCTATTTGATTAGAAGGAGTTGAATATATGACAAAGAAGATGGATGAAGTTTATCAAAGACTATGACTTCACTCTACATTATCATCCAGGAAAGGCGAATATAGTGGCTGATGCTTTAAGTAGAAAGCGAGCTCATCTCTCAACTGTAGCAGTAAAAGGGTTGGAATTACTAGAAAAGTTTAGAGATTTGAGCCTAAATGTGGACTCCTCGACTGGGAAGCTGCAATGTGGAATGATTACTGTTGATAAAGAATTGATGAATGAGATTAGAGTCCTCCAGGAGTCTGACGAAGTAATTTAGGAGAAGAAAAAGTTAATTGCGATTGGGAAGGCAACTAAGTTCAAAGTAGGATCAGACAACATCTTGCTGGTGTAACAAACGTGTTTGTGTCCCTAACAATGCAGAGTTGAAAAGGATTATCTTGGATGAAGGGCACAAAAGTAAGTTAAGCATTCATCTTGGTGCGACGAAAATGTATCAAGACTTGAAGCAGAGATTTTGGTGGCCGGGAATGAAGAAGCAGGTGGCCGAGTACGTGGCATCGTGCTTAACATGTCAGAAGGCTAAAATAGAACATCAGAAGCCAGCTGGATTTTTACAGTCATTGGATGTGCCAGAGTGGAAGTGGGATAGCATTTCAATGGACTTCGTTGTGGTGTTACCAAAGACTCAAAGGAAGTTCGATTCTATTTGGGTGATTGTTTATAGATTGACGAAGTCAGCTCACTTTATACCAGTGCGGACTAACTACAATGTGGCTAAACTCGCAGAAATTTATGTTGAAGAGATTGTTAGATTGCATGGAGTGCCTTCCAGTATCGTGTCAGATAGAGATCCAAAGTTCACTTCGCACTTTTGGGAGCAGTTGCACGAAGCAATGGGTACTAAGCTGAGATTAAGTTATGCTTACCACCCGCAGACCGATGGGCAGACAGAAAGGACGATCCAGACCCTGGAGGATTTGTTGAGGGCTTGTGTCTTAGATAACCGTGGAAGTTGGGATAGCTTGTTGCCACTTATCGAGTTCACTTACAACAACAGCTACCATGCAAGTATTGGTATGGCACCATATGAGGCTTTGTATGGGAGGAAGTGTCAGACTCCACTTTGTTGGTACCAAGATGGTGAGAACTTGATTGTAGGTCCAGAGTTAGTATAACAGACAACAGAGAAGGTCCGGTTGATCCAGGAGAGAATGAAGGCCACACAAAGCAGGCAAAAGAGTTATGCGGATCAGCGAAGGAGACCCTTAGAGTTTCAAGAAGGTGACCATGTGTTCTTGAGAGTAACACTTACTACTGGTGTAGGAAGGACTTTGAAATCCAAGAAGCTTACACCTAAGTTCATTGGGCCCTATCAAATTCTTCGCCGATTTGGTCCTGTGGCTTGTTAAATTGCATTACCTCCAAATTTATCCAATCTTCATAGTGTGTTCCATGTGTCCCAACTGAGGAAGTATATGGCTGACCATTCACACATTATCATGCCCGATGAAGTGGAGCTTAAGGAAAATATTTCTTTTGAGGTCCCTCCGATAAGTATTGAGGATCGAAGTGTGAAGTACTTACGTGGCAAAGAGATTCCCCTAGTCAAGGTGATTTGGAATGCAACTACAGGTGACGCCACTTGGGAACGAGAAGAGCAGATGATGGAGCTCTATCCGAGCTTATTTGACCTCGACTAGTTTCGAGGACAAAACTTTTCTTTTGGGGGTTAGTAATGTAACGCCCTAAAATTTTAAATTACATATTTGAATTAAGTTGTTTTTACTTGATTTTATTTGGTGTGTGTTGTGTGAATTTTATTTATTCAAAACAAATGAAATATACAAATAGTCACTACAAGAAAAAAGGCATTTTGCGACTTCTAAAATCATGGATTGTGACTGTTAGAAGGGTCGCAAATATCCCTTTGCGACTGTTCCCCAACAGACACAGAAATTGGGGCGCAAAGGCATTTTGCGACGGTTCTAGGAACGGCCGCTGCAACCGTCGCAGAGGATATTGCGACGGTTGCTAACAGTCGCAATACTATATCTGCGACCACTCAGAACTGTCGCAAAGTAGGCACCTTAATCTAAATTAAATTGGCTTGCGACCCCTCACAACAGTCGCAAATGTTTAGTTTTTTTAAATAAAAAAAAATTGAATGGGGCAATTTTTGTTGACAATTTAGATAAATATATTAATAAAAACTTAAAATACATAAATATATAACTAAAAATATCTAAATCCCATAAATGTAATCCCATAAATACATAAATATCTAAGCTCCCACAAAGCAGTTTCTTTCATCTGATTTTCAAGTGTTGTTTCAACTCTTTCCCTAGCTTCCTCACATGTTTCCATCCCTGAATTGCATTTATCAGCCTCCTTTTGATACTGTGATGCTATTTTCTTAGACTCTAAAAGTAATATGTCAGCATGTCTTTGTTTTTTCTCAGCTTCAGCTTCCTTTTGCTTTAATTCTTTGTAACATCCCACCTAAGACTCGAATATTTGTTAATATTGAGACGATGTATCGGAAATGTTTTAAGCAAGGGACAATTTGGTAAATTGTCAGTCAATGGGTTTATTTATATGGCAAGTGTAATATCCCGCTCATAAGTATCAGTTAGTAGTGTTAGAAACTTGTTAAGCAAGAATGGCAAACTTGTAATAAGTGGCATGGCATTTTAGTAATTCTATGGAATTAGGGGATTATTTGAGAAAGAAGCAAGATATTTCTTGCTATCTTCCTTCCCATTCTTTCATTCTTCCAAAATGAACATTTCTTCTTCCTCCTTCCCTCAATCACACGCCCCCATCTCTCCTTCTCTCACTCATCAAGATTTCAATTCAATTCATGAGAGAAGTTTGGCAAAGCAAGCTTGTGTGGAAGGCTAGAGCAAGGGAAAGAAACAAGGAGAATTGAAGAAGAACCAAGAGAAGAGAATAGAGGAGCAAGCTTGGGTTATGATTAGAAGCTAGGCAAGGATTAAAGCTAGCATCAAGGTGAGTTCCCTAGGGGTTTTAGCACCCACCTTGTTGAGTTTTGATGATTAAGTTGTCTATTGGATAAGTTTATAATTAGTGCCCAATTCCTTATGCTTGGTAAATCCCTTAGTTAATCATGTTGTTAGCTACCTATATGTTTTGGAATTTCTTCCTATAAGCTGTTTTGATGATTGGATAGGATTGGATTAGCCTAGGAAGCAGAATTTGGGATCCTGCAGATGATGAAATCGGCCACCGATTTCCTAGAATCGGCCACCGATTTTGTGGTTTGGCCTCCATGGTTGATTCGACATAAATCGGCCCCCGATTCCTCCAAATCGGCCCCCGATTTCCCTGTTCTTCAGAAACGTATAATTTAACATAGGATGAGGATAGGTGCATAATGGGAGATGAATACTCAATCCCTAAGATGTCAAAGAGAGATTATTAAGCTACGGAATGTTTCCATATAACCAAACAAGGCTTAGGAGAACAATGAGCGTAAGACCCTAAGTTAATAAGTTATGTGTTGGGAGGTTATTTTCCCCCCTAAGAATGCATTAATATGCCAAGGCTAGAGAAAGTATTAGAAGTACTTACAATTACTTAAGATGAGGATTAATGTTTAAGTTAAGGACCTATTTTATAGGTTAGGCAATTAAGAATGAATACTTAAAAATGCATTAGCTATGCACAAGATTATGAACGTATAAGAGACGTATATGAACTAAAGTTGAGAATTTAATGACAAAGAATATGATAACGTGTTCATCAGACTCCGGATTATGTCGGATGGGATTTCTCCGAAAGGGCTATCCACACGTAATTTATAAGACGATGCTAAACGTGTTCATCAGACTCCGGGTTCCGCCGGATGGGACTCTTCCGAGAGGATTGTCCACACGTATGTTAAAAGATTAAGCATGTTCAGCAGACTCCGGGATACGCCGGATGGGACTTCTCTGAGAGGGTTGTCTACATGCAAGTTGTGTCCAGCAGGCTCCGGATTATGCCGGATGGGGCTTCACCGAGAGGGTTGCCTACACAAAGATAAGAGGAGTCCGGTGTTAGCCTGATATGATAGGAATTTTCACCGGTATGATGGGAGATGTACTTCGGGGTTACTCCACCCGAATGCACTCCGTAAAATGAACCAAGATAATGATTGTTTGTTCAACCCTAACTTCTAACTTAACGTTATACGAAAGATGAATACGAATATGAAACGTATATGTATATTTTTATATGTAATACGAGACATGATGATTAGTTCCTAGTGAACGAGATGTGATCATAGGATGTCCCCAAGATCACTACGTATAAGACTAAGATAAGAATAGAGTATGAAATGCATAAGATTATGTAAATGACAAGTATAAGAAAGATAAAGACATGAAGCGATCCTAGGTTTTCCCCTTGATCGCGATAAATGTAAAGAATGACAGCGATCGTAGGTATCCCCAAGATCGCTAAGAGTAGGCACGGCGACCCTAGGTTTCCCCCGTGGTTGCCAACAGTAGGTTGGGTTGGAGCTCACTGAGACGTAATGTCTCACCCCAATCCTTCTGGTGCAGGTTCTACAGGTTAGCAAGAGGTACATGAAGTTGTTCTTCACGGAGACGCTGGATGGAGTGCAGTTGCTCGCCATGGTCAAGCTCGGAAGTTTATCAGTATATGTTAAGTATTTGTATATGATGTTTGGATAAATGTATAATCGAGCAAACTCGTACTCATTCAGTTGTATTGTTTGTAATATTATTATTGAAAATTTTAAATGTATCCAGTATCAGTTTAACGCACATGCTAATATACTAGTTAAAGTTAGTATGGGTGTTACATTCTTCATGCAAAAGATCCATGAAACTCTTCCCAGACTCTTCACTCACCTCTGGATCTTGCCTCATGAAATCTATAATACAATTAAACCACATAATTTGTAGTTGTCCATGGATGAAAAGAAATTTCAACACTGTCCAATTTATATTAACTTCTAATTCTAACTTTAAAGAATTTAATCACAAGCTAATGAAAAAGCAATACTACATCCTTTATCAGCCTGACAGATACATAGATATTTAAACCAAAGAGTATATCAAATAAAATTACAATCATCAATCACTTAATAAAATTTGTTAATCAACTATAATATATATAATTTTAAGTTTTTTATAGTCAAATTATAATTATAATCATCACCTCATACCTATTGCTTTTCTCTAGTTTAAGAGAGGGAAGAGAACTAACCTAAAATAGAATTGTTGCTCAATCCTGCAACAAAAAACAAGCAGAGACACCACGTTAGCAAAACACCAATCAATTTCTGATCACAAGAGACAAAATCTACCAAAGATTTAAAGGAGAAAGAAAACGAAACCTTCTGGGATGGAAATAAGGGGCTGAAGAGAACAATCACAATGACAAGGAGGACAAGAAGAAGAAACAGAACTAAGAGTGTCGTTGAGTGCCCAAAACAAAGGTGGTCCTGCAAGATAACATGTTAGACATATTCCCATAATCCAAAACAAAACTTTGAATGCTCTTTGCTGCCTCCTATTCATCTTTTCTGGATTCAGCAGCAAATTACTGGGGAAATTAAGAGGATCTTGTTGACAAGAGAAAACAACAATAACAGTAGCAGATTCTGAAGCAATGTAGCTTATACCTCCCTTGGAAGATAGATTACATTTGGGAACAACAACGCTAACAACATTTTCATCGGCAGGCAGATTGTGATTTCTTCTAAAACAATCTCATCTCTCGTATGAATGTCTTACAGGACTTTCCAAGGACATCAACTAGTGTTCTTAAACCTGCACTGTTTGAGTCTGCCACAACACAAAAAAGATGGCTTAAACCAACAACAGATGCCACAACTGAGCCAAAAAACTACAAATCAAATGATGAAATGTACTGCGATTAGTGTGTATATAAGAGTAGACGATGCATTCAAAAAAATCAATAGCACAAAGTAGCTTTAACAAAGACATCAAATCAAATAGTGGCATGGCTAACATTAAGGCAAATTTAAAGTAACTTTGAATAAGGAAACCGATTTTGGCGTCCAAGCCACTTGTCTGTGCTATAGAGAAGCTCTTTGTAAAAAATTATAAACAATGTGACAGGAATGTTTCATGAATTTATGCTATAAACTATCAATGAAAAAAAATATGTACTCGATAGCTATGCTGCTAGCTGTCTAATTTATGGTATCACTGGAAATAAACAATAATATTGCACAACATTATATTGCCACTTTGATTATTTCTATTTGATGTATACATTTAAATACATGTTATAACTTAGTAGTAAGTAGAATGTTAGTTGAGAAGGAGAAACACATGAGAAGGAGAAACACATGAAGTATACCAAGAAGTTAATTGAGTTGTTCTTATGGCCAGTAACTAAATCATGATTGGCATACATCTTCTTTGCATTGCTACTTTAGTAAGAATTCACATATATAATACCCACCACACTATCAATTACATTCAAATTGTAAGGAGTAAAAACATATAAACATATCAAATCCTCATAAACATAATTTCAATCTATATGAACAATGAATTACATTTGCATCTGAATCTAAAACTATATATTTGTAGAGTTTCATAAATCTCAAGCGATCCAACACTGCCGCAGAAAGATCACAAAAGAGTTGGAATAAAAATGAAGAAATTTGAAGAAGAGAGGGAGAATGAAATGGTTCAGTTGAGGAAATGAAGATTATAATTGAATATGAAGAACTAACATTTACATATAGCAACTCCCTTTCATTAAAAAAAATAGAGAAATGTGAGGAACATTCAGGAAGTTGAAAGGGACGACAACTTACATAAATATGGTATGAACATGAGAGGATGCTTTCGTTTCAGCTATCGCTGCTAACCTACTACACCATACATAAATATATGTAAAGAAAAAAAAAAGGACACCAAATAAAGTGGATGTGGTCATACACAATTGTTGTTACATAATAATGTGGTCTAACTCGAGTTAAGCTTCTAAAGTATAACATTAACACTACTACTCTTTTAGAATTTATGTTACATGATAATATATGGGCCATAGTGTCATGTACTTAATTATAACATTAACACTACCACTCTTTCACAATAAAACTCAAAATCGATAATCACTAACGCCTACAACTTCTTTCAACTATTAAAAGGAAGAAATAAGCAACTTACGTACCTATGTCCATTAGACCAAGAGCTATTTTTTACTGATAAGTTACTCTCATTGACAAAGATCATTTTGTCAATTAGTTCTTTGACATTCCTTTGAGACTTTTGATCATATACCTGAGGTTGTGTGCTCCTTTTTCACACCCCACCATCATGACAAGTAGTGTTGAAGAGATCTTAGAAATTGAGTCTTTAGAATCCATTATCGCACCAGTAGAAAGAGGTTGGGTGGATGCTAGTACAAGAAGAATAAATACTTTAGATATCTCTCCACTTGCTTCATCTTCCTTATTAGATTTCAAATTTTGACTTCCTCTTCATTGTCTGTTGAACATGCCTAGTAACATCATACACTACAATCTAAAAGTTTTGAAGTATAGATATTATTCTTATTACTAGAAATGAGAGGATAAAATCTGGAAAGTAAGTTTGCTATCACACATGCAGATACATAAATTTCAAGAATGGGACTTTTGAAACAAGTAAGAATGAATGTGAAATAATCAAGTAAAAAGAATGAGACTTTTAAACCATAAAATTAGGCTGCAGATACAAATTACAATAATGATTAAATAAAGCACACCATGTGAATAAAACTAAAGCACCCGACTAGCGATGCCACCAATTACAAGTAGCAAATATGTGAAGAGAAGGGGGAAAACATTTAACTATGGCTATTAATCCTGAGTACTTAATCAATTTTGAACAAAATAAATAATGAATTTTATGTATGTAAGCTCTAAAAAGAGTCATAGTAAGGATACTATAGCTAGAGTCAATGGTTTCTAGTGGCAATGTTGTTTTAAACGCTAAGTCTCATTCTACTCATATAATACAAATAAATCAAAATCATTATTCTCAAATAGTAAAAGCATAAGTAGATACCCTTCATTTCTACATCATAAAATCAAAACAAAAAATGAAAGATATCTTAGTCGAATAGCTCTCTTCTTAGAAGTCTGATAAAAGAGCTTGCCACCTACATTTCCACAACACAAAATCAAAACCAAAAATTAAATACAAAAAACAAAGTATAACAACAAATTTGAGATTCAAAATCAAAGAAGATGAAATTGAGATTTAACAGAATCTAATCTTAGGGTTTTAATAGATTTCAGGTTTCAATCAACGGGTTCGAAGAGTTCCACAAATTCTGTTTTCAATCGACGAGTGACAGTGATTGCTGAACGATTGGGTTAGTTCGACGGAGGTGGGTATGCGATACGAAGAGTAGGACGGTTGTGGGTGAGTTAAAACCAAGGATAGAGGAAGGTTCTGGAGAGAGGACGGTGATGGTTGGTGAGTTCGACGGTGGCGGGTTGAAAACAGAGAGAGAGGGTTTGGAGAGTGGTGGGTGGGTTTGGTGAGTTCGACGGTGGTGGTATGGAGAGAAAGAGAAGAGTATTTAGGTGAGATGTGTGCCAAAATGAAAATTTTGGGCGCCTTTTTTTTATTCATCTTTTTGGGCGCAAAAAGCCAAAAAACCTATGACTGTTGAGCCTACCAATCGCAAAAAAGCCAAAAAACCTGCGACCGTTCAGCCTACCAGTCGCAAAAAGCCAAAAAACCTGCGACCGTTCAGCCTACCAGTCGCAAAAAGCCAAAAAACCTGCGACTGTTAAACATACTACTCGCAGTAATTGTTGCAAAAGTGTACTTTGCGACGATTTTGAGACAAGGGTCGCAAAGCAGGTGTCGCAAAATGACTTTTTTCTTGTAGTGAGTAGTGACTAATTTTCTAGATGAGATGCAGCTGATTGTTAGAAAGAAACCAATAACTAAAACGTATCTAAATTTTTCTGGAATTATTAATTGAATTTCTACATTGCTCTTGATGGTAAAGAATTTTGTTGCTCTACTTTATGTTGCAAGTTCGAATCTAAGCAACGCCATTTTTTTAATTAAATTAAGTTCCTTTTAAGCTATGACTTTCATGATCATCGTATTATTCCCCTCTTAATTTTCCTTTACTAACCGTTAATTAAGAGTAATTAAACAAAGAGAAAAAATATGTTATGAAACTGTTGACAAAAGTTGGAGTTAAATATATAAATGCTTTCCAAAGTTTTTTCACGTCTATTGTGGTTATTTGATCATAGGAGAGTTGACCAAATTTATTTTCTTAATTGATAAGTGTCCCATATAATATGTTATCAACCTCTTTAGAAAATCCCATAGAACCATGTAGTTCAAATTATAGTATTGTCTCATTCATGCTAATTTATGTATACCTTTGACCAAGATAATTCTCTCTTAAATTCTACTTTCATTTCCATTAATTTACACAATTCCAATCTTAACTCCTTTTGACCTTGTAACGTGTTCATGCCCTCCATGAGTATCTTCTCATTTTTTTTAAAAACCACTTTCACCATAAGAAGAAAAAGCTACACATCCAAGGCAATCAGCAAAAAAAATAAAAAAAATAAGGAAAAAAAAATATAGTATAGCCTATCCTCCATCCTTTTCACTCCCAAAATCACCAGCAACACTCACTTTCTTGGTGATTCAACCACTTCATCCTGGTACAAAGTCTTAAGCACCTCAAACTCTTGTTCGTGTCGAAGGAAAAGCACCCAAGGTAAGGGCGGTATTCCGTACAATCATGTAGTTATAAACTCATAGGCTAAGTTGGTAGTAGAGCTTCTTTCCTAATAAAAGGTGGAAACTTTAATATAAATAAAGAGATAGAGAATAATATTTGTGGCATATCATGTGTAGTGTGAAAAAAGTCTCATTTTTTTTATGTGGCATAGCATGGCATTATGTTGTAATTTTGCTAGTTGTTTTGAGAAAAGAGGCTTGTTGAGAGTTTGGAAAGAAAGTTGAAATTTTTAATCAATCTTTATAAAAGTAGTGATGATTTTAAGCAGTTCATAACATGCATAGCATGGCATGTAGTTGTGTCATAGGTTGCCAAGTGGGGCGATTTATTCTTGTGCCAAATAGGGCGATTTATTTCTTGTGCCAAATAGGGCGATTTATCCTTGTGCCAAATGGGGCGATTTATTCTTGTGCCAAATGGGGCGATTTATTCTTGTGCCAATTGGGGCGATATCCGGATCATGGTCTAGTTGCATCTCATGCATCATTTGCATAAAATCCATATTTTTATTCCTTTATTCATATTTGGTTTTTGACTTTTATGTGGTGAGTGTTTTATTATTCTTCTTATCTTATGTTTTTATGTCTATATATGGTTGTACTTTTTTGTGGTTTAGGAATACTGACCCCTTACAACCAACATTTTAGGTACCAAGGAAGAATTTCAAACTTGATGGTTTTCGTATTGTTGAAGCGCTCGTGGGGAAACAAATGGGTTTTCGATAAACAATCCTTGTAATAATAATTATCTTTGACACTTTTAGACTTGTTTCTTTTATAGAAGTCAAAACTCTATGGTTTTCAATAACTAAACATTTTTTGTTTATGATCCAAATGAATCTACGAAGAATCTCATTTGCTCTTTTTTTTTTTAAAACAATAAAGGCATAGTTTTTTTTAAAAACTAGTGTGCTAGATATTCGAAGTTGTAGTAATATACCGGAAAGCAAAGTTACGTTTTATGATGTTTTAACAATAGTAGATTGGTCTTTTTTTTTAAGGCTCTTTTCTATAGTAACAACAAAACAAGAGTAGTACATGATGACAAAAAAAAGTATTTAGAGTCGCTTCACCAACTTTTTTTTAGGAAAAAAAAATAGGAGCATTATATTTAAAAAAAAAAAATGTAGTCCCTAAAACTAAAATAAATTAATCGTAATGTCTTGGATTAAAAATCTGGGGCGTTACACAATCACTCAACCAATGTTACTCTAACCTATTAACTCATCATCATTATTAATCATTCATCATCATTCATAACTCATCACTTAATTACTAAGTCTACACCCATATCATGACACCATTTTAGACAATTCTTAGGTCCGTCTCTTAACCAATTAACTTCTAAACTTGTCCATAATTAAGTCCAAGTTAATCCATCAATTACATTATCATTAAACTCATATTAATCAAGTTTAATTGTTTGACAACCATTTAAGTGCATTGTTCATCAGGTAGGAAAAATCTGATTTTTCCGTTTTTTTGTGAAAATACCTTTTTCAATGTCGTTTTTCGATCCAATTTTCACCAAAATCATTCCAAAGCCTTAAACTATTTTATTCCAGTTAATTACACCTCAACCTGGCTTAAACAACTTATCCATAATCACGTAATTCCATCTTAATCAACTTAATCCAAAGTTCGTCTCAAAAACTCATTTCTTTCCAAAACAACTTAATTAACCAAACAGAACTTAACAACAACAAATTTAACTTTCATTTCAACTTAACATAATCAAAATCACTTAATTCAACTAGCATGATTCAACTTAAATCATTTCAACAACAACTTAATCGTTTTCACCAATTTAACCCAAATTCTCATAAACCACAACAAAACATAACTTCAATAGGACCCAAACATCATAATCACATGAATTCAAAAACTAAGCACATACCCATGTTAAAACTCAACTTAATTAAGCATAGTCATCATCAATCATCATGTTCTTCATCAAATTCATCAAAATTCACAAAGTTACCTACTTAACATAATCAAACATGAATTCATCAACTTATCACATGCTTAATTTAATCATCAAAAGGAACACGAATTTAACACATTTAATCATAAGTTCATGAATTTAAGCATAAGATAAAAATACCCAACTACCCAATTGCTTATTAACAACCCATATGGTGAAAGTAATCTTACCCCTTACCTCAATTCTCTTCAAAATTAGTTTACTTGCTTCAATTCTCCCCTTTCCCTTAGTGCTCTTGAGTTCCTCTCCAATTTCTTCCTTTCCTCTATTCTCTCTCTAGCCTCCTTTGTGATTTTTGTGAAATGAGCTAAACCTAGTTCACTAACACATTGGGCTAGGGTAACTCACTCTAATGAGCTTAGTCACATTTCATCACATAATGATTTCTCTACATACTTTACTTAAACCTCCCCTTTTACTAATTCACCACCCTTCTCTAAAATCAAATTTCTATCTTCTAACATATTACAAAAATGCCACTACCCTCAAAATTACCAAAATACCCATAATCACCAAAATGAGCTTAGTCACATTTCATCACATAATAATTTCTCTACATACTTCACTTAAACCTCCCCTTTTACTAATTCACCACCCTTCTCTAAAATCAAATTTCTATCTTCTAACATATTACAAAAATGTCACTACCCTCAAAATTACCAAGCTACCCTTAATCACCAAAAATCCACTAAATCATCAAAATAAACGTTTAATAAATATAATAAGCATATAATAATAATAATAAATAAATTTAATACTAAAATTTACCTAACTCCCAAGTTATACTCTCTCCCGTAGGACCTCCCAAATTACCTTAACCAAGACAATCTCTTTTCCTCGCAACTGCTTAATCTCTTGTCCTTCAATATTGAACGGCATAGTCTCAACAGTCAAATTATCTCTTACTTCCAAATCATCCACTTGAATAACTTGCGACGGGTCATAGACATACTTCCGCAACTGAGACACATGAAACACATCATGAAGATTTGACAAAGACGGCGGTAACGCAATCCGATACATTACTGCTCCAACTCTCTCCACAATCTGATGTCAACTTCTTCGACTTTAAAGCTCTACCAACACCGGTAACGGGATTAATCCTCAAACACACATGATCACCAACTTGGAATTCTAACTCCTTCCTCCTCTTATCGTGATAAATCTTCTGCCTACTCTGAGATGCTCTCATCTTCTCCTGAATCATCTTAACCTTTTCCGTAGTCTGCTGAACTACCTCCGGTCCAACCAAAACACCCTCACCTGACTCAAACCAACACCACGATGTTCTTCATCTCCGACCATACAATGCTTCAAACGGTGCCATATATAACACCATAATTCCCAACGTCGATTTAATAAATAATGCGAATAAATTTAAACAAATAGGATGTTACACATACTCATCAATCATTAATTCAAATAATAAATAATACGTCACATTTCAGAGTGCGAAAAATACTTCAAAAATATTTCATAAAATAAACAAGTCTGATTCTCAACCTTCATTGTAGAAAATGTCATAAAGATTTCAAATGCGTAAACTTCATAAAATTAAAACATTCAACGCTTGACCCCAACCCTAGTGTTACAGATCAGAGAATGTGACTATTTGGCTACATAAATAATTAGATAAAAGCTACGGAAGTCTATCTCCGTCGCCACCTTCTAAGCGTCCCGCAAACTAGAGCTCCTCATCTTGAGTATCTGTACCCAAAGAGTACATACACCATAATACACAACAACAAAAAAGGGGTGAGAAATCCTGCCATAACATAATATTAGGGAAAAGCATTCACAACATTATAATACAGCAATAACAATTCCGTCGTCATACGATCATCAACATATATTATATTCTTCTCAACCAATCATACATACCATCATCTCACTCAATTCACGCTTAAAACACCAAGTACAAGTATCATCATTTAAGTGCATATGGACTCACCCTAAGACCTATATGAATGTGGTACAACACCTATCGTCGTCATAGTTTGCCAGAGATATGTTACTGGACTTTCGTCGTCATAATTTGCCAGAGATATGTTAATGGACTTTCGTTGTCATTTCATCTTCATAATTCCTAGACACGACTCTATATGCATGCATGGTGACAGACTCATTAGGTATTACACATCATCACATCATCAGAAATTCACAATCATAAATGCAACACTCTCCCTAATATGCATAACATCAATGCAAAACACATCGTCATCATTCTTAGCTTCTTCATAAATAAACATCATCATTCTCATCATCACAATAATACAGACATCGTTATTCTCATCATCATTATAGTATAAACCTCATCATTCTCATCATCTTTATAATATAAATGTCATCATTCTTATCATCACTATAATATAAACATCATCATTTCTCATCGTATTTATGTTATATACTTGTATATAATATCAATCCTCATCACACTTTGTCACAGTCATATAATTCCTCATCATTACTCTCTATCACCTTCTATATCACCACATTATCTCCTCATCAATCCAACCCTTAAACACGACTCATTTCTACGTCAACATCCCTCTATTTTATTTTATTATTCATCTTACGGACATGCTCTGTTCTATCGTCAATTCTAGGCTTTCTAGATATTTTATCTGATAGGAGACCCTATTCCTCCTTCTTAGTTTTAAGATGTTTAATCTCCATTAACGTACCTAAATGTCTCATCTCAATACAACTAAGTTTCACCTCACCATCGTCAATAACTCTTTCCTACTTGTTCTTCTCATTAAAACGACTTTATATCTTATTACTTCGTCTCACATTAATCATCATATATAACCTCAACCATTCCCCTAATCTTCACTCCATTCTAATTTAAAGTTATTATCTCACCTTATCGTTACTTTCGACGGCAGCAACTTTCCTCACTAAAATTTCATTGCAATTTAAGGTTTTATTCTCTCGATACCGGTTGTTATTATTATCGTCAACATTATTCTCTCGATACCGGTTTTAATTGATCCCTGTCTTATTCACCGCCATCATCATTCCTATTAACTTTCATTTCTCAATACACAACCCCCTACCTTCCTTTACATTTCTTCTTAACAACCCTCTCATCGTCTACGATCATCTAAATTCGACTTCCCTCTTCTTTATTCATTTTTACACCTTATGTTCCTATCTAACATTCATCTTAAGTTCTTTAATTACCATTTTTTTAGCAAAGTTATTTAATTACCTTGACTCTTTTACTCTTCAACTTAACCATATTCCTAAGCTCATCATTAGTTTAAGAAGATTATGCTTAACTTCATCAGTTACTCGTAAAACACCTACTTCATAGCCCCTCTTATCATCGTCTCTTTTCACTTCTTTATCTCTTTCATATTTTATACCCTCTTAATCGACTTACACATTAGACCTTTTAAATACCCCAAGGGATTATTATCGTCGTTATCACTCTCCAGGGAACTACTTATCTATATCTCTCCTACTTCTCCTTCTACTGCTTAAACTACTTCACCTTTTTAGGCTCATCTCTAATTTGAGGAACTTATGTTTATCCTAGTCATCTATCTTAAACAACTCGCTTACCCCTCCTCTTATCAATGTCTTTCATTTCCTATTGCCAAGACATCTTTAACATCATTAGGTTCTCATAAACTACTATCGCTGGTTCATGTTTGGACTTGCTATTATTTTGAGGTAACTACTTCTGTTTATGTCTAAACACACACCCTCATTTAGATATGTAGTGTAAGGATCCTTACTTTCACTATTATAACTCAATACCATCATTCTCATCTTCAATATATATATATATATATAAGCATCATCATTTGCATCATCACTAGTAGTATATATCATCAAATTCATTGTATTTCAGTATACAATATTCAACGTCATTATCAACGTCATTATCAACATCATTACCTAAGCGTTTTCATTCTCGTCATTCTCCATTTTACTCCTCTCCTCTCCTTTCCTCTTAACTCGTCTCTAGTACTCAAAGGTTCTTCCACTCATTACTTTCCCTAAGGGGCTGAGGACTACTCTTAAGACACCTGACTAGACTCTCTCCATGCAAAGGTAATCTCGCCACAACGAGGAAGAAGCTCTCCACAACGAGCCAAGGCAGGGAAGATTGAAACCAGAAGGCAAAGTCTCGCCACAACGAGAACAGGGCTCGCCACAACGAGCTAAGGCAGGGAAGATTGGAAACCAGAAGAAAAAGTCTCGCCACAGCCAGAACAAGGCTCGCCACAACGAGATAAGGCAGGGAAGATTGGAAGAAAGACAAGCAAAGCCTCGCCATAGCGAGGAATAGGCTCGCTACAGCATGTTTGACAGGAAGGGAAATCGTAGTTTTTCTACGATTTTACATTAGGGGACCTACTCCAACTCTGTTTTCGACCTAAAACGAACCCAATTCCCTTCCAATATTCAACCTAAGCTTACCCTATTATTCGTGCCATAATTTTCTCTTAATCTATCCGATTATCCACTACTTCTCATTGTTAATTTTTCATAATTCACTTTTTCCTATGATGATTTTCTCAGGTTTAATTGTGCACTACAACCCATTTCTAATTACAGCAGCACCATCTTTATCATTATCATCACCACAACACACACACACAATACACTTCACTACCCAGCCTCACAATTGAAATTATAATACCCTAGAGATGAAGAGATTCTCCCCCTTACCTCGATTCCTTCGGAAATTCCAGCTTTGGCTTGACCCCGTCGTAGCTAGGGTTTCTCCTTCTTTCTCATGTCTTCCCTCTTTTCCACGTTCAACAAAAGTGACCCTTCTGACTCCTAATGTTTCTATTTATATTTGGGCCAGTCACTTGTTATAATTTTCTTCTCCTCTATTCATTATTCTTTTACTCTTCCCCTCCCGCACTTATTTAAAACTTATATTCTACACCTCCGACTCTATATTATTTTGTTTAATTCCTCTCTTCATTTTATTTAAATTTTCATACTACTTCTCAATCATCATCAATATTCTATTTTCTCAACAACAAAATAACACTCAAGCAAAAACAACATCAATAATAATATTAACCAAAACTTCACCTATTAAACTTAATGGAATTAATTAAAAATAGAAAATTGGGGTGTTACAACTCTCCCCTACTTAAAGAATTTTTGCCCTCTAAAATTACTCGAAGGTAACTGCTCTGGATAAAATTTCCTCATTCGATTCTACCCTGCTATACTCATTCTTTACTCCTCCAGTTCAGTGTTCAGTTTTAGAAATCCAGGTCCTAAACTCATAAAATTCAGCTAGCTACAGTCTACACCTTCACGCGTCATCCATCCTCAACATACAACAGTTACATATTACATATTAAACCCTTCGATCGTTCTCTTGGCTTTATCGTACCTCACCTTTGGTTTCTTTACAACATGCCCACTTGAATTCTCAACTTATCCTATAATAATCCAAATCAAAGCTTAAAATACGACGCAAGGTCGCCTATACTTCACTCCTACTAGTATAATCCAACTGATCAATGAAGGGTTTTTCTAAATTTTAATCCTCTTAGCGTAACAAATCTCATTGAAACGGATCTTGATTAAATCATTAATCACAAATCAAATAGAACACATACTTAAACACTTAAAGGATTATGTGTTTACCTCTTGAAGAGCAGAACCTTTGTAGCAAAATTGTTTCTGATCACGAGCAAAGCAATGTAGTGATGCCTCTACTCAGTCCACACAAACATACCTTCTCCGATGACCGGTGCTAGCCAATTTCAACGAAGATTCAAAGAGACTAAGATTTTTTAGAGAGTGGCGGCTAGGGTTTCACAACTTTTGTGAATTAGGTTAAGTGTTCAACATAAGTCAGTAATGCTTCACCACAAGGGTTCTATTCATAGAACCACTTGTGTGGTCAACAAGCCAAGCACTTAAATACACCGTACCTTACGGTGCACCATATTTCACTTAAACACATTGTACCTTACGGTGGACCGCGTTTCTCTATTTTTCATAAATTAAATAATAAGTCATACGTTAATTATTTAATTACTAATAAGTCCTACTTATTATTTTATAAATAAGTCTTACTTATTTATTTCTCTCATCTATCTGTCCTTTGTGTGTGACCCTATAGGTTCCCATAACGTTGGCAATAATATTAAATAACATATTTAATATTATAAACAGTGAGCGGTATCTAGCAAGACATCACTGCTACCCAAGTGACGAGAATGTCATGTGATCTGACGAAACCTTTCTGTGATAATGATCATGTGTATAATTATCCTTTTGCCCTCATGTCTATATTGAACACAAGGCATTGACCGTGTCATCTTTGTCTAGTTCAATATTGGGCCCATAGACATTTCTCCTGTTATGTAGGAGGGGCAAATTCCATCTAGGTCACTCATGTCCCTTAGCATGATTCATGGAGTACACATCAACCAACTTTATAGTCATCCAATTACAGACAACGTTTGAATGGTGATAAAGCACTCGACTCCTACATCTAGGGTACATAGTGGTTTCAGGTCAAAGGGTGGAATACACCACTATCACTATGAGAATATCTTATGACACTTTTCATAACTTTTACTACGTAGTATTCTCACGGTGGGTCAATCCAGTATAAATATTACTCCTAATATTTATACCTATGTGAAGACTTGATAACTCTTTATATGTGATCCGTGAGATGTGATCATTCGTCTACCCACATAATAGTCTCTATGCTTTAATGTTATCCCATTTCACAATAAAGCTTGACTACGGATACTATAAGAATAATGTCCTTTCGTTTAATGAGTCTCACGATTAAGTCACACTTAATGCTCCAATAAATGGACTAATTATTCTAGGGAATTTATTATTTTGAAACTAAACAAAAGAATAAATAAATGGCTTATATATATATATATATATATATATATATATATATATATATCAGAGTCATGATACAAAGCCAAATCCAATCAAAATAGATTGGCTATTAGGGCTTACTCCAACAATCTCCCACTAGCAGTAAAAGCCAATCAAATATTATCTCAATATCTATTGGTCAAGTGTTAGCATTAAGCACACTATGGGCCAGATACTCTAGTAGCAGATAAGGAACTTTCCCAATGTTGGTAGGTTATACTTCTTTCAATTTCCACTTTCGATCTTCTATCAAAAGGAAATTGAAGTGTCAACATATACATTTGAATCATTGGTGAGATCTAGTTTTCATTGCTCGCAAGATTATACCAATTTCACCTCAAACGAGATCAATGGAATCCACAACGCAAGAAATACATGTTTTCGCTCAGTTATGAGCTAAACAATCCAAATCATATATTTGACATTTGTAATAGAAACAACAACTATCTGAAGCTTGTATTTTTACAAATTTCATAGTTGATATCCAAGCATAACATTTATTCCAAATTGTGATATACTGTACACTAATATGAAAGTTGTCATCATTGTAACTCCTTTACGATGTTCCTTTCATCCGTGTTCAAGAAACAATCATAAGTCCTTTAAGACATCCAAGGATATCCTTGAAAGTATTATAGTGTCGAACACTATAATCAATTTTGGTACATATTAGAAATACTTTTCTAACCATGTCTCACATGTGTAGATAAATTGTTTTGGTGACTAGTATGTCATCCACATACTCCACCAAACTAATATCAATGCTCCCACTAATCTCCTTGTGTGCACAAGATTTAAATTTGTTCTTTTATTAATCTAAGTTTTCATAAAACTCTATTAATAAAATAAACAATTCAACTTCGAGAAGCTTGCTCTAATTCATAAATGAATTTTGTAATACATGTACCTTTCTAGTATCCTTTGGATTAACAAAACCCTAAATATTTTTCAAATACATATATAAGGTCATTCCAATTAAGGAATGCAACCTCGTTATCCATCCTCCAGAATGCGTATTATAAAACAATGGCAAGTGGAATCGTTAGATTTAAGAATTATCATGATGTAATGGTTTCATCATGATTTGCATCATGAGTTTGCACGAAACCGTCAACAATCAATCATATCTTAAGGGTATTCATAATACCATCCATGTCAATTTTCTATAATAAAACTCACTTCATCATATGAGTCATACCCATTTGCATGACATTAACCAATATCCATATATGATTTGTGTACATGGACTCTATATAAGATCCCATGGCATCTAGCCACTTCTAGTAAGTCAGGCGCTCATCTTCCATTAGCATCATATCACCTTGTTGAGTCATGACAAAATCATGTTTCTCATCCTAGTGATATGACATGTCAGACTCATCTAGATGTTGTGCTACTTGAACTGGTGATTTAACAACAATCCTTTGTTGAATCAGTGCATGTTCCATTCTTAGAGAAACATGTATTTTGTGGTACTTGACTTAATTCAAGTTCTACATCACTCCCACTGGCTCCTGCAGAGATATACTCCTTCAAGAGGAATACTCCAGTTCTAGCGACAAACAACTTTTGTCATGTGATGTAGAATTAATATCCTTTAGTTTCCTAAGGATACCTCCATAAGTATACATTCATTTAGTTTGGAATTTTGTTTATCTAATAAACATCATAACCCCAAATTATCATCAACTCAAACTAGGTACTCTTCCTCCATATCTAATATGGTGTCTCTATGATTACCTCGATTGAAACTTATTATGGGTGAAAAATAACTGTAATTTAATCAATTTCAAGAGTCATGGAGTTTTAATCAAACTATTTTAGATCGAATCATGTCAAACATGAAGAGATATAAATAATCATTATACTCCATAATTAAGTATTTACCATCACAACCTATTCGTATGGTCATTATACTTTTAAAAATTATTCATTTGACTCCATTGTTGAACTCTCTGAACAAATTCAAAGATTTCTAACTCGTGTCAAACACACACATTCACATATACTAATTTAATCAGTATTGTAAACAAAGTAAGAGAAACAAAGTATATCTAGCAAATATGTTCAGTGGTCCATATACATCTTATATGTATTTTGGTTCAAATAGATCAGATGTCTTTTCACCTTGGTTGGTGATTAATACACTAAAATATTTTCCAAAAGGGGAAACTCACATCCTTCAAATGATATAAAATCAAATGAGTCCAATAGTCCATATTCATGGAATCTAGAAATGTGAATCGAACTTATTTGTTCTAAACAATAATGCCAACGATATACAAATGGTTCAAATCTCATTTGATCCTTTTCACATATGTTATAGATCATCTTATCAAGATCATGGACTCAAGTCCATTACTTGACTTTCACACTTGTATAGAAAACATTGTTTGGATAATAGGACAACGTGTGTCCATTATTCGACTATACATTCCTTCTTTTGTCAATACAAGATATAGGATTTTATGCTTCTATTTTATATGGAATTTAATAACAATTATTTGATTCCATACCAGTTAAAATAAGTCCAACCAAAAGTTTCTATAGTCAATGAAACAATTTGTTTCAATCTAGACGTAGGTGGACTTTGCTTATAGTTAATGTCCTACTTGTTTAAAACTCTCTATTTTTTTCAACAAATATGAGATTAACATCGAGTATAGTATACTTATGATGAAGAAGTATAAATTTAACTTTCTATAACTATATGTGTAATGAAGAAGTCTTACTTCTTTATATTGACTCTTTCAAGGACCATTAGCAACTCTTTTTCAACATTTGAAATAATTGCTTTCCTTTCCGCAACTATTTTTAATCTTTTCTAAAATAGAGGAACAGAATGTGAATTCTATTCTTAGTTGTGTCCATTTACTTGATAGACATAAACTATTTATCTTATCTTGTAGTTATAACATTGAGGTTAATGATCATATCATTCTCCATCGTCGTTACCACTATGAGATATCCTATATCTACTCATTCGACCCAATGTTTCTGACAAGCATTCTTTTCAAATTTAGATACAGAAAGTTGCTAGGAAATGGTTGCTCGAGAATGTACAGTTTTTCTCATTCTTAAGAAAAATTATTAATTTTGTACCAATTCAGAAACTACTTTCTGAAGATTTTGTTCTTCATAAGAACATTGAACAGTATAATAAAATTATATGACAGAGAAATTCTAAATACAAAAATAAATAAAATAAATGTATCATGATTTAAAACATATTTAATTAGGTCTTTAATTATAAATATGCTCCCGCTATTTCAACACAAATGACCTTCAACATCTGATTCGGAAAATCTCATTGGAAGATTTTCTAGTGGGTTGAAATCCATATTTCACTTCATTTTGAGTCAGCGAGGGCTGATCCCCCAAAACTTAGCTATTTAGGTAGGAACTTGTTCCAATTGTATCTCATACAACTTTCAAACCATTTGGGCGAGTAACTCCTTACTCTAATCTATCATATAGATGTTCCCAAACATTGCTTCTAAATATATTTTAATCTTATTAAAATAATTTAGTTAAGTTAGACCCAAAGAATAACAGTCGGGTAAATGGAATTACTTTACCGCAACTTACTAGTATAGAAAGTGCACTTCGCGAAGGCGAACCCACACTGTTCGAGACTAGTCTTGAAGGGTGCTATCCTTTGGAAAGCAATTAACTTAATATTCTACTTGAAGTAAATATATTTCTAATCTTATTAAAATAACTTAGTTAAGTTAGACCCAAAGAATAACAGTCGGGTAAATGGAATTACCTCACATCAACTTACTAGTATAGAAAGTGAACTTCGCAGAGGCGAACCCACACATTTCAATATTAGTCTTGAAGGGTGTTATACTTTGGAAAGCAATTAACTTCATGTTATATTTGAAGGATTTTTATTAAGTTTGATCTCATCGACATATGTATCTCATACACATGTCTCCTAAGATGCATGACATTCATGCTCATAGATATATTAGCAAACAATTATATAATCATAAAAGACATACATGCTATCACACATCTAAACATGTTAAACATAAATCTCATACATGCGCTAACTAAACATTCATTTCATGCATCAGATATGTAACACCCATACTAATTTAATCTAGAATATTAGCATGTGCATTAAACTGATACTGGATACATTTAAAATTTTCAATAATAATATTACATCACATCTGAATGAATACAAGTTTACTCGTTTGTGCAAATAATCAAATACCAATACAATACTTATACAAAAGTCCAATAAGCTCCTGAGCTGGTACACGACGAGCAACTGTACTCCATCCAGTATCTCTCTGAAGAACTCCATCACGAACCTCTGGCTTACCTGTAAACCTGCACCAGAAGGAGTGGGATGAGACATAATGTCTCAGTGAGCTCCACCCAACCAACTGTTGGCAACCTCAGGGGACCTAGGGTTGCCATGCCTACCTTGGCAATCTTGGGGATCTCCTATGATCGCCAAGTCTTATCTTTATCCACAAGGATATAAATCTGCCTATGAATATAAGTCTACCTGTAACTATAACTGTAATGTAATATCCCGCTTATAAGTAACTGTTATCAATGTTAGAAGATTGTTGAGCAAGCAATGGCAATTTTGTAAATTGGTAGTTTGGGAAGGAAAGATTTTAAAAAGGAAAACCAAGATATTTTTGCCATTGTTCCTCTCACCATTCTCTCTCTAAACAATCTGAATTTCTCTCCTCCCTCTCTCTAGAAATTCGATCTCCTCTACCTCTCTCTAATCCATCAAAACTTCATCCAATTCTTGTGGGAATTCTTGCTAGCAAGCTTAGTTTTGGGGGTTTAGAACAAGGGAAAGATTAAAGGAGAAACAAGGAAGGATCAAAGGAAAAAGCTAGGGTTTGGAATTCAGAGCTTAGCAAGCACCAATCATGATTCAGGTGAGCTCCCCAGGGTTTTAGAACCCGCTTTGAGTAAGTTTGAGTGTAATTTTATAATTTGAGCTAAGTTTAGAAATTGTACCCTAAATTCATTTGCCTGCCAATTCCTTGATAAATCATGTTTTAAGCTATCAATTTGCAATAGAAATTCATTCCTTATACTGTTATGATGCCTGGGTATGCTTAGATATGTCAAAAATGGTGGAAAATCATGTTTTGAACTAGTTCTGAACTGTCAAATTCGCCTGGTGAGCTCGGGGCGAGATTACAGTGATTTCCAGTATTTTTTTCCTGCCTCACCTCGCCATTGGCGGAATGGATTTCGCCCAGCGAAATCAGACAGACCTCCCAGGTCTGTTCTGTTTCGTTTTGTGAGCTGTAAACGCGTCCGGCGAGGCTTTTGGTAATCATTTTCAATGAAAACTTTAATTTCTAAGAAAAACACCATTCTTGACATATCCGGAAGGTTGTTTTAACATTTAAGGAATGGGAGGGTAAGGACTTGGCAAAGCTTTAGAGACGCAAGAACAAAGGTTATTTAAGCTATGGAAGCTTTGTTCAAAGTTTCATTCCTAAGGATGATGTATACTAAGGGTACGGTTAGAATCCCTTAAGAGTTAAGGTGTATGAGAATGTTCTTAGGATAGTAAACTTAGGATGCACTCAATTAAGTGTGCGTAAGCACAAGAATGTTCCAGTGATTAAAGTTAAGAACCTTTTATAGGTTAAGTATTTCAAGAATTGATTATTTAAAGAAAATGCAACAGATATGCATAAGTATAAGTTATAAGTTACTTGTATTTATACATATGTAAAAAATAAGAACAAAGTAATTTAAAGGACTAGATGTGTCTCCTGTCTGCTCGTCAGTTAGTATACAGGGAGTTCCGGTTTATGCTGGAATGGTGAAGTTACCGCTCGTGAGGGCAGCTACACATCAAAGTCAAGAAAGATAATGTGTCTCCTGTCTGCTCGTTAGTTAATATACAGGGGGTTCCAGATTAAGCTGGAACGGTGAAGTAACCGTCCGCGAGGGCAGCCACACAAAAGAAAAGAGGAGTCCGGTGTTAGCCTGATATGATAGGAATTTCACCGGTAGAAGGGAGATGTATTCTGGGGTTACTCCACCTGGATGCACTCCGTAAAATGAACCAAGATAATGTATTGTTTGTTTAACGCTGACTTACTAACTTATAATTAATAATGATGTATATTAATACTTATGTGATTATTATGAGAATATGACGAGTAGTCAGCAGAGAAAGAAAGTGATCATAGGATGTCCCCAGATCACTAAGTATGAGTTTAAGTTAAAGATGAGATTATGATAAGTATAAGATATGATTGAGACAAATAGCGATCATAGGTTTTCCCCTTGATCGCGAAATAAGTAGAGAATGACGGCGATCGTAGGAATCCCCAAGATTGCCAAGAGTAGGCACGGCGACCCTAGGTTTCCCCCGTTGTTGCCAACAGTAGGTTTGGCTGGAGCTCACTGAGACATTATGTCTCATCCCAATCCTTCTGGTGCAGGTTTACAGGTTAGCAAGAGGTACATGAAGTTGTTCAACAGGGAGGCGCTGGATGGAGTGCAGTTGCTCGTTATGGTCAAGCTCAGAAGTTTATCTGCTTTTGCTTAAGTATTTGTAAATGGTATTTGGATAACTGTATAAACGAGTCAACTTGTACTCATTCAGTGTATTGTATATATTATTATTATTGAAAATGTTAATGTATCCGGTATCAGAATAATACACATGCTAAATATTCTAGATAATTTAGTATGGGTTTTACAATTGGTATCAGAGCAGGTTGATTCAGACCGTGCCTTGGGTCATTAAAAAATTCAATAAGGTAGTGGGACCATTGGGTTCCAGATGTTGTTCTAAAGGTCACATCTAGTTGAGCCTGATCAACTCAATCTAGTATATGACAGTTAGGATATATGTCCGAGAGCTGAATGTGACCAAGGAGGAATGAAGTTTATGAAGAGCGAAGATTAAGGTGACAGAATTTTAAGACGAAATTGGCGAAGAAGTATTCAATGCCAAATGGTGGCCATCAAACCGTGAGGTAACTAAGTCTTTTAATGACGAAGTTTCAGGAACATAAGAGATACTTAAGAGTAAGGTGAATCCCCTCAACCCAGTTGGACGCGTCGTTGGACGATGCCTCGTCTGCGAAAGATATAAGGATTAAGAAATTATGAGATACTCTAAGGAATGACGTGGAACCTTGAAGGGAACCGCAGTTTGAGAAGTTAAAGTGAGGTGTGGATTAAGTAACAATTCTGAGTACAGAGTTAAGGAATTGCAATACCAAACCTAGAGACTCGAAACGAGGAATTATTGGTCAGTTTTGAAACCTCTGGATTCCCAACAAAGATAGAGTGTTGAAGAATCGAACTCGAATCGAATGAGATTTTAATGTCCAAACAGTTAAGAGAATTAATTATGGATTAAGTGAGTTATTTGGACAAATGAAACTAACCACTCAAGTGGGGTCTTTGAGCATGAATCGCAGGTAAGTTTAACCCCATCAGATCAGCCGCACCTCCCGAACCATAAATGCTAGATTTGGGAATTAAGAAGAGAAGATGGTATGCAACCTAAGAACTAAGATGGATATTGATAATAAGTTGTTGGAGTTTAGTGAACTGATGGACGAACAAAGTCGAATTTCTTGATTGGATAAAGAAGACAAGTTTACGCCAACACAAGATTAAGGTAGATCAGTATTTTGAAGAATAATCGAAAATTTTAGCCAGGAAGTATTTTGAGGTTTTGTCATCAGAAAGATCGGCACTAGTACGTAAGTTAATGATGTGTTAATGTGAGAAGTTCTATGTTCAATTGATGGATTTCCTCATACAATTATTCTGGAAAGCCGTAAGTGATCACCTTATGTTAGTATGTTTTCAAAGGTGGTAGAGTGTGCAGACTTTGGGGTTGTTCAAATTATATGAAGAATCATTCAGCTAATGAGATCAAGATTTGAATTGAGAATACAATAACAAGTTACTGGAGGAATCCAATAGATTATGATAAATGCAGAAGTTTAAGATCGATGAATCGGGTGCTCGAAGAGACGTAACCTATGTTTGGGCGTGCAAGAGAACCCATAAGAGTTTGAATCTTTTTCAAGACGGATTGTTTCGTAGAAACTCGAAGGGGTAACTTAAGGGACATGATAGAGTTATGGAGACCGAAGTTGTCTCGGAAAGATTAGGGATATGAAATCCTTACGGATAAAGATAGAACGAGTAGTAATGGGACTCAAACCCCAGTGGATTCAGTGGGTGAAAGATGAGAACCTTCAGAAAAATGGAGAGTTAAGTTGGAACCAGAGTATAAGCCGTTTGATAGGAGCATTTTTAGGCTCGTAACAGTTGTTGAAAACCGTTTATAGGTTTTGGTGTATTATCCTGAAAGTAAGTATATGGTTTATGTCTGAAAGGAAGCATAAAGTCAGGTGATTGACTAATCTGTAAGTTAAGCAGATGGTTTAAACCACAAGAGGAACAATAACGTCAGATGGTTTTGTTACGGTAATCACAAAGTGACAAAGTAAAAGGAATGGTCAAGGAAATTTTATTTGGCAATAGTGGCGTATTGCTCCAATTCTAACTCGAGATGTTAAGAATCAGAGTTGCGCAGCGGAGTAATGATCCAAGAATGATTTAATGAACAATGCTGAGCTAAAGCTTAGAGAACGAGAAGATGTTAAGTGCTTAATTCTTATAATACGGAATAGCAGTAAGTAGAGACGACATGAATATATTACAAGTCCTAATGGAAAATTTTTGAAGTTAAGTTGAGGAATACTTCGAACCTCGAAACCCATAAGAAAAGGAATATTGAAATAGTTTAAGAATATGTGGTAAGATACAAGAAGGATGTGTTCCTACTAAATTAAGTCTTAAGTGAATGAAGTCACCGCTAGTAAGGTAACCTAGCTATTTTAGCTCTATAACTTCAAGTAGACTTGAAGAGCAAGTTAAGCCAAGAAAGAATTATGCATGAGGCAACCACAGTACAGTTTGCACTTGCAAGATGAAATTTGTGAATTCGAAGCATTGATTAGAAGCGGCAATGCAGTGGCATGTAAGTATATTCCATAATGTAGCCATGTTATGATAACATGCCGCATGCACCAGGTTGTGATTAGTAGTGCATACTTACCGAGCCGTGTTTATGCTATTCAGATAGTAGTGTAGCCCTTTCCTTTTCAGTTATGTGACCTGTATAAGTCACTAAGGTACGCAACTAGTAATGTTTAAAGTGAGAAGATGCCAATCATAACAGGTTTGTTGATACCGAACGCGTTTTAGTTGATAATATTCAAGCATTTTGAACTCGAATTCCAGAATGAGAAATAAGTTTGTGATGCCGATAGAATATTACCATAATTTACGTTATGGGTTGTTGTATACTCCAGAAATGAACATGAGTAACATTGGCGGGGCAAACCTGGCAAGCCAGTTGAAAGGCAAATCCCGAATGTTACAAAATGAGTTAAGAGTAAGAAAGGATTCCCAATTGATGTGGTAGTGACTCAAATATGTTAAGATTAAGAATAATGTCCCGTTAGTTGGACAAGGATGATGTGACGTATTATGTACCTGTTAGTAGTGTTCATGTACTCGATCTTGTATGTGAACTATGTGTTATGAATTATAATATATAATGTTATGTGAGGCGACTTATACCACTCATCACTTGGACTAAACTCTCATAAATTTTGGGTTTATCGGTATAGAAAAGATTTACGCTACGGCTAGAACATAAGAATAAGTTGTGACATAAAAGATGGAAGACCATCAAACTCCAAGTAATGAAGGACGATTTCTAAGTTATTAAGATAAGTGACATCGTAGACCAATTGGAGCAGAACGCGAGTAATCTAGTAAAATTTCGCGAGCTCTTGAGAATTCCATAGTGGAAGTAATGATTAGGATTACGGAAAGTATTACATCAGGATGCCAGAAAGAAAGGAGCAGGTACCATAATGATGCCTCTTCCTTGTATTTGTATAATGGAGGTACTACAGTAGTTTACTTCCATTAGAGAATTCTCAATGTCGGATGTTTCAGAGTAAGGATAATTCTATATGAAGAATGGTATAACTATATATGTAAGATGCCGTCATACGAGGCAAAGGTCAAATATGAGAATTCAATGGAATTATTTGAGGATAATAAGAACGACCCAATGTCGTTAAAGTAAGATTACGTGAACTATGAAGAAAATTTATGAAGTTAGGTACGAGTGTCTAGGACTTAATAACTTCAATTTGAATTTTCAAGAAGTGCAAGTACAAGAGGCATAACTAAGTGAGTCAGGTAGATTGGTTCAGACAACCACACACCCTACTACGTATGAATTATGTAATGTATGTCAGGTCTTTCAATTGAGGGGAAGATTGTTGAGTATTTTCGACTTATAAAATTGGAATTTTGATAAGCGAGCTAAGTGGAGAATTGGCTATAGGGAAAGAAGTATAAATGATCTCCTAATATGTGACTTCAAGAGGAATCTAAATTTCGAGGACGAAATTTCTTTAAGGGGGGTAGATTGTAATATCCCGCTTATAAGTAACTGTTATCAATGTTAGAAGATTGTTGAGCAAGAAATGGCAATTTTGTAAATTGGTAGTTTGGGAAGGAAAGATTTTAAAAAGGAAAACCAAGATATTTTTGCCATTGTTCCTCTCACCATTCTCTCTCTAAACAATCTGAATTTCTCTCCTCCCTCTCTCTAGAAATTCGATCTCCTCTACCTCTCTCTAATCCATCAAAACTTCATCCAATTCTTGTGGGAATTCTTGCTAGCAAGCTTAGTTTTGGGGGTTTAGAACAAGGGAAAGATTAAAGGAGAAACAAGGAAGGATCAAAGGAACAAGCTAGGGTTTGGAATTCAGAGCTTAGCAAGCACCAATCACGATTCAGGTGAGCTCCCTAGGGTTTTAGAACCCGCTTTGAGTAAGTTTGAGTGTAATTTTATAATTTGAGCTAAGTTTAGAAATTGTACCCTAAATTCATTTTCCTGCCAATTCCTTGATAAATCATGTTTTAAGCTATCAATTTGCAATAGAAATTCATTCCTTATACTGTTATGATGCCTGGGTATGCTTATATATGTCAAAAATGGTGGAAAATCATGTTTTGAACTAGTTCTGAACTGTCAATTTCGCCCGGCGAGCTCGGGGCGAGATTACAGTGATTTCCAGTATTTTTTTCCTGCCTCACCTCGCCAATGGCGAAATCAGACAGACCTCCCAGGTCTGTTCTGTTTCGTTTTGTGAGCTGTAAACGCGTCCGGCGAGGCTTTTGGTAATCATTTTCAATGAAAACTTTAATTTCTAAGAAAAACACCATTCTTGGCATATCCGGAAGGTTGTTTTAACATTTAAGGAATGGGAGGGTAAGGACTTGGCAAAGCTTTAGAGACGCAAGAACAAAGGTTATTTAAGCTATGGAAGCTTTGTTCAAAGTTTCATTCCTAAGGATGATGTATACTAAGGGTACGGTTAGAATCCCTTAAGAGTTAAGGTGTATGAGAATGTTCTTAGGATAGTAAACTTAGGATGCACTCAATTAAGTGTGCGTAAGCACAAGAATGTTCCAGTGATTAAAGTTAAGAACCTTTTATAGGTTAAGTATTTCAAGAATTGATTATTTAAAGAAAATGCAACAGATATGCATAAGTATAAGTTATAAGTTACTTGTATTTATACATATGTAAAGAATAAGAACAAAGTAATTTAAAGGACTAGATGTGTCTCCTGTCTGCTCGTCAGTTAGTATACAAGGGGTTCCGGTGTATGCTGGAATGGTGAAGTTACCGCTCGTGAGGGCAGCTACACATCAAAGTCAAGAAAGATAATGTGTCTCCTGTCTGCTCGTTAGTTAGTATACAGGGGGTTCCAGATTAAGCTGGAACGGTGAAGTAACCATCCGCGAGGGCAGCCACACAAAAGAAAAGAGGAGTCCGGTGTTAGCCGGATATGATAGGAATTTCACCGGTAGAAGGGAGATGTATTCTGGGGTTACTCCACCTGGATGCACTCCGTAAAATGAACCAAGATAATGTATTGTTTGTTCAACGCTGACTTATTAACTTATAATTAATAATGATGTATATTAATACTTATGTGATTATTATGAGAATATGACGAGTAGTCAGCAGAGAAAGAAAGTGATCATAGGATGTCCCCAGATCACTAAGTATGAGTTTAAGTTAAAGATGAGATTATGATAAGTATAAGATATGATTGAGACAAATAGCGATCCTAGGTTTTCCCCTTGATCGCGAAATAAGTAGAGAATGACGGGGATCGTAGGAATCCCTAAGATTGCCAAGAGTAGGCACGGCGACCCTAGGTTTCCCCCGTGGTTGCCAACAGTAGGTTGGGCTGGAGCTCACTGAGACATTATGTCTCATCCCAATCCTTCTGGTGCAGGTTTACAGGTTAGCAAGAGGTACATGAAGTTGTTCTACAGGGAGGCGCTGGATGGAGTGCAGTTGCTCGTTATGGTCAAGCTCAGAAGTTTATCTACTTTTGCTTAAGTATTTGTAAATGGTATTTGGATAACTGTATAAACGAGTCAACTTGTACTCATTCAGTGTATTGTATATATTATTATTATTGAAAATTTTAATGTATCCGGTATCAGAATAATACACATGCTAAATATTCTAGATAATTTAGTATGGGTGTTACATGTAAACTGCCTGTAACTATAACTGTAACTATAAAACATAATTCATATAAACAGATATTATGTTAGATGTTAGCGTGTAACAAACATTATTATCTGAGTTCATTTTACGGAGTGCATCCGGGTGGAGTAACCCCGAAGTACATCTCCCTATAACCCGGTGAAAATTCCTATCTGAAGCTAATCACCGGACTCCACTTTAATTGCATGTGGACAACCCTCTCGGAGAAGTCCCATCCGGCGTATCCCGGAGTCTGCTGAACATGCCTATAACTGTAACATACGTGTGGACAACCCTCTTGGAGAAGTCCCATCCGGCGAATCCCGGAGTCTGCTGAACACGCCTATAACTGTAACATACAATTCTTTAACTTTACATATAAACATGCATATCTGATGCATTAATCATATAATAACAATCATGTGTTAAATAACATATAATATAAGGTTCTAAGCTTATCGTTCTCATAAGCCACTTAAAACATGTTGGATATCTGAACCCCTTATGCCTATCTGAGGCCTTGAATATTTAAAATATTCCTAGCACTTGTACGCTTAAAAGTACCTACTATTCTTACTCGAACCTTGAATGTAATAGCACATTCCTATTATCCTCATATTCTTAACTGAATACATCTCTATTCCTGTTAACCTATTATAGGTTCTAGACATATCGTTCTCATATGTCATGCTTAAGGGCTTGCTATCCCATCGTAATAATTCTCTGCATTCTACCCTTTGTTCTTGTATTTCCCATACATTGCATATTCCTTGCTTCTTATGATTTTTGCCCATTAAAGGCCCTTAGAATGAGTTAAAATGGTGTCCTTTGATTCCTTAAAGTTTCAGGAGAAAACGGTAGCGAAAAACGTCGCTTACACGCGCCGAAACACCCAAAACAGCTTAGCTGAAAAATTCTGTCCTGGTGAGCTCGCCGTAGCGACGGATCCATGGCTATAGCGACCAGGACCAGAACCTGAAAAGGGTCTGGTCGTTGTAGCGACGGACTGGTCGCTGTAGCGACCATGACAGTGCAGAAATTGCTCAAAAACGTATTTTTCCACCATTTTAGCTCATTCCAACTTACCCAAGCATCCCAATGATGTTAGGAATGATTTTCTAATACAAATTGATAGTTTAAAGCATGTACAAGCAAGGAATTAGCAAGCATGGGGATTAGGGTAAAAACTATAACATAACATGAAATTTGAATTACTCAAATAACTCACTCTAGATGGGTTCTAAAAACCTAGGGAGCTCACCTAAAGCTGGTAATAAACTTGTTAAGCTTCAAATCCAAAACCTCAACTTGAGAAATCTTCCTTTTTCTTGGTTTTTCCTTAGCTTTCTCTTGTTCTAATCTCCCAAAGCTAGCTTGCTTATGATTCTAGAAGTTTGGAAGGAAGGAAGATGATGATTTGCAGTACAAAGGAAGGATGGCGCAAGGTTAGAGAGAGAGGGAGAGAAATCAGCCACTTAGAGAGAGAAAGTTTGTATGAAAATGACAAAACTTTCCTTGCCATGCTTATCTAAAGCCCTTTGTGCGAAATTACACTTACGTCCTTCTTACTCGCAATCTCTCTAACACTGATACAAGTTACGTCTAAGCGGGATATTACAAGATACATAAACTAATAAACAGATTAGGTATATAGTTATGACCACCTAACGCGCATAAGACTAAATTAAATTAAATAATTACAAGTCTTCGACCTTTGAGTTGACTTCTCAAGCCTCTCAACTGACGTCCTTGTTTGGCGTTGCTTCCCGTCATCATGAGCAATTACAATTATTTAAAATAAATAAATATCACGACACGCAGACCGTATTTTAAATTAAACCACGACACGCAAGTCGTATTTAAAAAAATTAAATAAATCGCCAAACGCGCTAAGGCCATAACTATATGTAAAGCCCCAATCCACGAGAACATAAATATAAAGATAAATCATACATTTATCCTACATTGGAACTTTACTAATTCAACATACGTCTCATATCAAATATTTATGATAAAAACTTCATGAATTAAATTACATTGCAGCGGAATAAAACATAATTAACATCAAAGCAATTGTCATGTCTCGGTCATAACATATAAATTAACATATAATCTCAACAAGGTTCGATCCAAAGATCACATAGTATAACGTAAATAAACCCCTAGTCCTAATCAGAGCTCCTAAGCTAGACTCCAAAGCAAATAAACTCGAGTAGGCAAACGCCATCCTCGTCATGTTCATGAAAAAGCTATTCCTCAACCTGCAAGTCTACATCCATGAGGGATTCACCCAAGGATGAGGCGACAATAAAGCCACTGGAGGGTAAGATATATGATCAACATAAGGGAATAATAAACGCATGTATGTCAGGCAAGCCACATCAACAATTATCAAATATACATTTAAATAAACAATCCTGGTTACATAATTCAACATTCATATCACGTTCATATTCAATTATAATCTCAATCACAATTTTCAATCATATATCAAACACTCAAGATTCATCAAGTATCATCAATTCATTTACAATTCAATCACAATCACAAGAACTCATCAATTAAGCATTTACCACCTTAATGCAGAAATTCACACCAAAACATTACCAAACACGACTTCTATGAATGTAATGCACCTAACACGACTCTATATGTTTTACGGTACCGCCATCGATGAACTCCTCGAGATCTAAAACCCCGCAATGAATTCACCATACAATCGCCAATGAAATCCTCGAGATCTTAAAACCCCGCAATGAAATCACTACACCAGCTTGACTTATGAATGCATGGACCCACAAAGAGACTCGACAATGCTCACCAAATACACTCACCATTTGTTATACAATTCACTCCGTCATATAACATATCATCACCAAATCATCACCTAACGCATTATCAAATCACTAAGGCCACACATCAAGTTAAGTAATTAAACATCATCATCATTTACTCAAACATCGTCACTTAACACATAACATGTATCATTATCACACATCATTCAATATCAACAATAGCATAATCAATAGCATCATCAATATCATGTGTAAACAACAACACATCACAACCATCACAACATCAAGTATTTACAATCTTCAACATTCTCATAATTTAAGTTTCATGATTTAATCACACAAACTACACCAAACATCAATAAAGATCGCAACTTCATAATTACCTACTCATTTATTAACTCTAAAAGATTCCTTAAACTCGTCATTAATTTTAAGGATGTTTCAAGATTCATTGAAAAAAGTATGTGAAAGTTTCACGAAAAATGTGTCATGACCTATGTGTAGTATTTTAATCACAACTCAGGTTCTAGAAATAGAAATTAAGTCCAACCAACGGCTTTCGAAAGCTAACATCCATATCTACAACTTTCATGTTTACACCAAAACCCAGTTCAAAACAGAAACTAGTGAAAAAAAAGACATAACAGAAAAAGTTGTTGCTGTCAGTGGTTGCTATGATTACGAGAATTACTTAAAACTCGCCCAAAAATCCCATTTTTGATCCCCATCAACCCAAAATCAATTTACAAATATTAACCATGATCAATACACTTAAATTGAACAATGCTTACACAACAAAACATCAATTGATATAAATTTCACAAGATTTTCGGTTAATTTTCAAAGTTCGTCTCAAAAACCCATTTTTTCCCAAAACAACTTAAGATCCCAAACAGGTTTGTACAGCAACAATTCCAACTTTCTAATCACATCAACATGTTCATAAGCACATAATTAACAACATAAATCAACTTAAAATCAATTATGTCAATAATTCATTCAAATTCACCAATTTAAGCAATTTTCACATAAACAACAACAATCATAATCCCAACTTAACCCAAACAATATAACCTCATAATTTCATAACCCAAATACATAATCATACTCATAATCAAATCAATTAATCATAAACAACACCAATTATCATGTTATTCACCAAATTTCACAAAGTTCATAATTAACAAAATCAAACATGAGTTTTGACGAAGTAAAGACACGAAATCAACAACTTAACACATATTCAATTCAGTCATCAACAAAGAGCACGAAAATCAACACAATTAATCATAATTCATAAAATTAAGCTATAATCTAAAAGCTCCCAAACACGCAATTGCTTCTTAAACCCATATGTTAATCATAATCTCCCCTCTTACCTTAGTTTCCTCGCTATTCTTGCTATTCTTAGTGTAATCCTCTCCTTCCCCTTTGATTCTCTAGCTTTCCTCTTCTCCAAGCCTCTTCTCTCTATCTCTCTCTTGCCTCTCAAAAGTTTTGTGAATAATGAATAATCTAATTCACTCACCACTAACTAATGTACTTATAATAGGTTTCTAGGGTTTGTTATCCCACTAATTAGGTTTGTTACTATTTCAAATATATCTTTTAAAACAAAGTTTGTTACCTTTTAAAATAAAATAAGGTTTGTTAGGATTAACTCACAATATTTTTCTCTACACTTTTACTTCACTTAAACCCCCTATTACTTATACACCACTATTTTCAAATATTCAAATTCTAAACTTCTATCATATTTCAAATATGCCACTAACTCTCAAATTACTAAAATAACCTTCAACTCTCAAAATTCAATAAATCACCAAAATAAACAATTAAACACATATAAACAATTAAATAAATAAATCCTAAAAATCGGGCTGTTACACTATACACCTCTAACAATTAATTAAAATTAATTATTTAGCTAAAATATTTAATAATAAAATAATAATGTTTATTATTATTATTATTATTAATTGATAACTAAAACAATTTTAATTAGTAGATCCACGATGCATAAATTTCTAGTACACGGTTTCCGCACCCAGGAAACTAACTTTCAAAGTGCGGGATCTTCGAAAAAATTGTTTCTTAACAAACTAATATTTCAAAATTGGATTTGGATCTAATCACTTTGAAAATAATTTGGTACGGCTGATCCAAAATTAACCTGTGCACTTTCATTGGAGATTTAAAATCCATCTTTGCTATTATAACAATTATAATACCAATTCATGGCAATTGAAAACTGTTTTCAAATCAATTACCAAAACTGCACATGATATCCATTACAAGAACAATTTTATTCTTAATTGGAAACTGAATTTCCTAATTAAATTTAAAAGATCGTGTGCTAATATGAAGCAAAAGAAATTCAATTTTGACTTTAATTCTTAAACCTTTCAGATATGACCAAATAAAACAATACTGATTCACGGTCTGAAATAATAAGTTTTAATAGAGTGTTTCATAATTAATCGATTTTCCTTTTGAATAATATTAGCGTTTTTCACTTTGATTCAATTTTAAGACCAATCAAAATCAAAACATGTACACACCGAAAACAAAAACAATTTTAATGGCTTCTCGTGGATATGCTCTTTATTCGTAACAGTTTTGAATCAAATTCAAAACGTGCACACAAATAAAATACATACTACTCTAAGATCAACAATTTTGCTGATGTATATCACATATACAAAATTGAAACATCATGACATGACATATGAATGCTATTCGAAATCGACAAAGCATGTAATAAGCAAACACAATAGATTTGAATTCAATGACTTAATCACAATCGAAGCTCTGATACCACTGAAGGGATTTCAAGAGGGTTTTTCTAAATTTCAATCCTCTTAGCGGAACAAATCTCATTGAAACGGATCTTGATTAAATCATTAATCAAAAATCAAACATAATACATACTTAAACACTTTAAGCATTATGTGTTTACCTATTGAAGAGCAGAACCGATGCCTCTACTCAGTCCACACGAACAGACCTTCTCCGATGACCGGTGCTAGCCAATTTCAACGAAGATTCAAAGAGACTAAGATTTTTTAGAGAGCGGCGGCTAGGGTTTCACAACTTTTGTGAATTAGATTAAGCGTTCAACATAAGTCAGTAATGCTTCACCACAAGGGTTGTATTTATAGAACCGTACCTTACGGTGCACCATATTTCACTTAAACACATTGTACCTTACGGTGGACCGCGTTTCTCTATTTTTCATAAATTAAATAATAAGTCATACTTAATTATTTAATTACTAATAAGTCCTACTTATTATTTTATAAATAAGTCTTACTTATTTATTTCTCTCATCTATCTGTCCTTTGTGTGTGACCCTATAGGTTCCCGTAACGTTGAAAATAATATTAAATCACATATTTAATATTATAAACAGTGAGTGGTATCTAGCAACACATCACTGCTACCCAAGTGACGAGAATGTCATGTGATCTGACGTAACCTTTCTGTGATAATAATCATGTGTATAATTACCCTTTTGCCCTCATGTCTATATTGAACACAAGACATAGACCGTGTCATCCTTGTCTAGTTCAATATTGGGCCCATAGACATTTCTCATGTTATGTAGGAGGGGCAAATTCCATCTAGGTCACTCATGTCCCTTAGCATGATTCATGGAGTACACATCAACCAACTTTATAGTCATCCTATTACAGACAACGTTTGAATGGTGATAAATCACTCGACTCCTACATCTAGGGTACATAGTGGTTTCAGGTCAAAGGGTGGAATACACCACTATCAGTATGAGAATATCTTATGACACTTTTCTTAACTTTTACTATGTAGTATTCTCACGGTGGGTCAATCCAGTATAAATATTACTCCTAATATTTATACCTATGTGAAGACTTGATAACTCTTTATCTGTGATCCGTGAGATGTGATCATTAGTCTACCCACATAATAGTCTCTATGCTTTAATGTTATCCCATTTCATAATAAAGCTTGACTACGTGTCGCGTCGAATTTCGGATGTCAAGCTATTGGGAAGCATTGAATCACTAATGTTAAACCACAACTGAACTTTTAATTTTCCGGGGAGAAAAGGAAAAAAGTTCGAAATTACCTTGAAAAAGATTTTAGGTTCGAAAGTCGATTATGCGAGGGGAAGGTATTAGCACCCCTCACATCCGTTGTACTCAACGGGAACCTCTTAGTCGGCTTAGGCTTAAAATGTTTCGATATTTTGCTTGCGTGTTTAAACATATAAAAAGGAAATATAAAAGCATAATGTGAGGTGAAGAAAGAGATAAAAACAAACGAAAGGGAAAAAAAGGTTTTTTATTAATGGGCTTGACAAGATGTCGATCTTGCTCCTACGTATCTCCCGGTAGTCGGAGAATTCAAAGCGTACGTAGTTCTTTGGTAGAAAAAGTTTGTATGTTGGTTCGTTTTAGTTAAAAAAGATTTGATCGCGTCCGAGCGAAAAAGTTTGAAAAAGAGAAAGTAATGAAAGTAAATGTCAATTGTTCGGGTTGTTTCCGAACTGGCCATTGACGACAATGCATAAAGGTAAATGATTTGATGAAAAGATTCGCACTCGGACGTGAGCAAAGGTTTTGAAACGCACGAAAGCGTAAAAGGTTTTAAATGATGAAAGACAAACGCTAAGGCGATAAACTCGCGCAAGGCGTAAATGTTTTAAGAAAGAAAAAAGGACAGACGCACGGAGGCGTAAAAATGTTGAAAATAAAGACAAACGCACAGAGGCGTAAAATGTTGAAAATAAACGCGCAAAGACGCGAAAGGTTCGGATTGACCACGAGGGCCAAGAAAAGGTTAAAAAATGGCCACAAGGGGGCCAAGGGAAGGTTGAGCGTGCTAGACGCGTCAAAAGGGTGGAATGACGATTGCCCGAGCGACGAGACATATGTCACGCATTCGTGCAACCGAGGTTTGGGGAGACATACGTCAAGCCATTCCCGTTTCATTCAAGTTTGGTTTTGTTACTCGGAGAAATCTCAAAGGGAACCAAAATGCTTTAAAAGGAAAGTTAAAAAAAAAGGAATCACGAACAAGTTTGTTGTTCGGGTTTATTAAAATCATGAACATTGCTTGTTGCTTAAGCTATTGAAACTCAAGAACAAGCGTAGTTCAAGTTTGAACGATGAACAAAATTGTAAAACATACACAAATTTGGAAAGTTCACAAGTTTGGCTCAATTTGAGTTTGATTTAAAAGGAATGAGCAAGCTCGGCTTAAGTTCGTGTTTGGATTGAAAATCATGAACAGCATGGTTGTTCAAGTTTGGTTTGAAAATAAACGAACTTAGCTTATTGTTCAAGCTTAGTTTTGAAAATTGAAGAACATAACTTGTTTCACAAGTTACTCAAAATTTATCACACGAACTTGTAAAATTTCCAAAGTTGTGCATGGTTATGGATAGGGTTTGAACAAAAATGATTTTTAACCCTCTTTAGGTTCTGAATCAAGGGCTAGACCCCCAAAAATTTGGCATTTGGATGCCTGATTCATGTTCTGAGTTTCACATACTTCGCAGAGCAACCAGAACTTGGCTCTGCGAAGTCAGGTTCTGATGTGTTCGCAGTGCGAGCAATACTTTGCTCTGCGAAGTATGCGAAATTTTGAACTCAGAAGCTGTTTCTGAACAGAAGTTCAGAAACTACTTCTGAGCAAGCTTCAGAACCTAAAGGGGGTTAAAAAGCTTTGCAAAATTGAAGAAAAAGGAGGGTAAAAACTCAGTTTAAGGTTTGGCCCCTTTGAGATCCTTTTTTGAGTTTCAAAAGAGGTTTTTGTGCACAAAGTGAAATTGGACAAAGCAAATGATGCAAACAGCAAACACAATGAAAAATAAAGATTAAAGGAGACTTACAGAACTCCTAGCAATGCTTGAGCAATAGGTTGGAAGTGGCTTGCTTGATTGGTTAGAGGCTATGAACAATGCTCTATGTTGGTTTTGCTTTGTGTATGAACTGATTTGGTGCTGCAATGCAAACGATCTTGGTGTAAATTTCGTGTGGGTAAGGCTGTGTGTGTTTCTGGTTTTTCAATGTGTCAATGTGTTTTCAAATGTGTGAAAATGGTGTGTAATCCTTGTGCCTTGCCATTCCTTTTATAGGCAAAAAATGCAATCCTTGTAATGATGAACAAAATCTTAGAGCCTAGCTGATTTGGGGCTAAATTCAGGCTAGAACACTTTGCATTTAATGCTAATGGATAGAAGCTGCTTTGCCTTGTGCCAAGGGGCAAGACTTGACTGATCTCAGCCACAAATGCAGCTGATTCTAGAAGGTAATGATGAGAAAAACTGCAAAACAGGGCAGCTGCAAAAAGGGTGATTCTTGGGATCAATCCTTGCAATCTTGGAGGGTCAAGCAATGAAAACGTGTACTGCCATGTACAGGAAGATTGGGGGAAGCAAAATGAGCATGTGGGCTGGTGTGTGGGAGGAGAAATCCAGCTCAAAACAGGGCAGCACAAACAGCTTTTTGCAAGCAAAAACCACTTAAGTTTGACTGGTTTTGGTGGAGAAAAAGGGAAGGAAAGGGATCAAGTAGCTGGCTGGCAAGCTCAGGTTGGATGATGGGTCAATTTGGAGGGACAAGAGCTGACCAAGGGCAGCCAATTTGTTTGAGCACATGTTAGGTTGGAAGAAAATCCTTCTTTCCTTTTACCTATAATGTCACACATTAATTCTTGCCTTGCTGCATCATTTCAGTCAAAAATAGCAATAATAATAATAATAATACTAATAATAACAATTGCAAATGAAAACAAAGCAGATAAATCAAGAAATAAAATTCTGCAGAAAAATTCGCAGAGGTCGCAGTGCGAAGGTAACTTCGCACTGCGAACTTCCCTTTTTTTTGAATTTTTGTATTTTAAAATAAAAGGTGGAAATGAATAAATAATAATAATAATAATAATAATAATAATAATAATAATGATAATGAAAATGGTAATGATAAAAATGCAAAATAATAATAAAAGTAATGAGAATGAAAATGATGATAATAATAATGATGAAAAGCTTAATACTATTAATAAAATCTTAATAATAATAATAGATAATAATGATATTATTAATGAATAGAATAACAATAATGTTGATAATAATAAGGATAATGATAATGATAATAGTAATGCTAATAATGATAAAATGCAAATAGAATACTATGATAAGAATGAAATAATAAAAGGTAATAATAAGTAATGAAATAATAAAAGATAAAACAAACAAAAAATATATAAGTCAAAAAATGAGGTATGACACTACGGATATTTTAAGAATAATGTCCTTTCGTTTAATGAGTCTCACGATTAAGTCACACTTAATGCTCCATTAAATGGACTAATTATTCTAGGGAATTTATTATTTTGAAACTAAACAAAAGAATAAATAAATGCCTTATATATATTGGCTATTAGGGCTTACTCCAACAAACAAAACTGATATCCCTCATTCTGTAAGTGAATACTACCTAACCTACGTCCTCTTAAATATCCTTCTCTTAAACATCTTATGACTATCCATCTGAAACACGTCCTGCTAAATGATTTTCATACTAGCTGATAACTAATCTTAAACCACATCCATCATTCTGCTACAACTCACTCAAATCTAAGCTTTCAAGGTCGAACCAAAAATTATCAACTCATACCACCATCCTAACTTGTTACACTTCAATACTGATCACATGCCCCATACTCCTTCAACCTATATCAAGCACTAATCCAACTCTGAGGTTGTCACTATGACGTTTAACTTCTCACTTCGAGAATCTAAAACTTTTCTTCTGAAATGGTACTACCTATGAAACATCTCCGAGGAGCGGGAGTATCTCCCCCACTTGTTCCTTTCATACCTGCAGCCTCCTGTTGAAACTTCGACTCTTTCTCATTAGTCAGAACCTCACAAGGCTTACTACGCTCCCATTTCTAATTACAGCAGCACCATCATCATCATTACCATCACCACAACACACACACAATACACTTCACTACCCAGCCCCACAATTGAAATTATAATACCCTAGAGATGAAGAGATTCTCCTCCTTACCTCGATTCCTTCAGAAATTCCAGCTTTGGCTTGATCCCGTCGCAACTAGGGTTTATCCTTCTTTTCTCCTCTCTTCCCTCTTTTCCACGTTCAGCAAAAGTGATCCTTCTGACTCCTAATGTTTCTATTTATATTTGGGCTAGTCACTTGTTATAATTTTCTTCTCCTCATACTACTTCTCAATCATCATCAATATTCTATTTTCGCAACAGCAAAATAACACTCAAGCAAAAGCAACATCAATAATAATATTAACCAAAACATCAACTATTAAAATTCATGGAATTAATTAAAAATAGAAAATTAGGGTGTTACACCATACCAATACTCGAGTGAAAACTATTGTTGTAAGTAAACTCAACCAAGGTAAACATTCACTCTAACTCACTCCTTGTTCCAAAACATAAGCTCTCAACAAATCTTCCAAAGACTAAATAGTCCTCTCTGACTGACCATCAATTTGAGGATGATAAAGCTTCTTGCAAACTCTCCCAAAACTTCGATGTAAACCTCGGATCTCGATTTGACACAGTGATAGAAGGAACATCATGCAATCTAACAATCTGCTCATGTAGATCTCCGCCAACCTCTCCAAAGGCATAGTTAACTTGATAGGAATAAAATGCGCTGACTTCGTCAACCGATCCACAATCACCCATATTGCATCACTACCCTTCGCAGTACTAAGCAAACCACTCGCAAAATACATCGAGATACTATCCCACTTCCACTGTGGCACAAACAACGGTTGCAACATTCCTTCCTGGCTTGTGATGTTCAACCTTAGACTTCTAGCATACCAAACAAGCATACACAAACCATGCAACATCCTTCTTCATTCCTGGCCACCAAAACAACTCCTTCAGATCCTAACACATCTTCGTCGCTCCAGGATGAATACTCAAATTACTACGATGACCTTCATCCAAAATCTTACTCTTAAGCTCAGGTACATCCGATACACAAACTCGATCACGGAACCTCAAAACTCCTCTCATCCAATCTTAAGTCACCTCCCTTCCCCTGATTAACCAAAAATAATCGGTCTACAAGCTCCAAGTCCACCTTCTGACCTTCTCTGATCTCTTCCAAAATATTACTCGTCAGCTTCAGCATACCCAACTTCACACCATTCGGTGTCAACTCGCTCACCAAGCTCAAATCTCTGAATTGCTCAACCAACTCTAATTCCTTAACCATGAGCGCCGACATGTGCAAAGACTTCCTACTCAACGCATCTGCCACCACATTCGCCTTCCCTGGATGATAACTAAACTCAAAATCATAATCCTTCAAAAACTCCATCCAACGCCTCTGCCTCATATTCAACTCCTTCTGGTCGAACAGTGAAATTCTGGCGTAGTAAAGTCCTGATGTTGAACGTGATGATCCAAAACAGGAACAATGGTGTAAAACAGAGTAAAACACGAAACAATAACAGGGAAAGAAATAACAGACTGAAAGTAAAAGGCACAGGTTATTTGTTAACCCAATTTGGTGACAAACACACCTACGTCTGGAGGCTACCAAGCCAAGAAGGAAATCCACTATGATAGTATCAATTCAAAGTCCTATGTGAACAACCTTTGGTTCACCGCCTTCTCACTTAATCACTACCCGTGGTATTTCTACCTAGGAACTCCTAGATATGAGACCCCTCTTACTTCCCCTCAAACAATCACTGCCCCAGTGATCTTAGACTCTAATAACAATCAAAGACGGAGACACACTCCAAATAAACAAAAGTCACTCTTGCTTAAAAGCTTATAGGTGATTCACAATTACAACTCAACTAAACACAGTCCTATGCTTGCATCAAGGTGACACAAGAAAGGCTCACAATTAACAGACTAGAAACCTTAGAATACTCTATCAATGATGGCTTCGGTTTCAGTTTCTTTCTTCCATAGTAGCGTCTTCTATTTATAGTCTTCAGCAGCAACATATATTTGAATCAAATATTCTTCTCCGAAATATATTGAAACAAATATTCTTTTCAGAAATATATATTTTCCAAAGATCTCTTTGAAAATATATTCACAAATAAAAGTATCCAATCTTCGAAAATATATCTCACGAAAATATTCTTCCTTCTAGAAACACACGCAGCTTGTAGATCAAGTAACATGAAAGAATTCTTCAATTAAATCTTCAACAGATCAGGTGAGAGAATAAACAGCTCCAAGGGATGCTTCTGAAGTTGCTTCTGAAGAAGTGCTTCTGAAGGTCTGCGTCTGAAGTTCTGTGTCTGAAGTTCTACGTCTGAAGGTCTGCTTCTGAAGGTTCAGCTTCTGAAGGTTCAGCTTCTGAAGATGTACATCTTGCTTGTATATTTGATTTTAGCAAACATGAAGCCAACAACCAAATATACAACAATCTCCCCCTTTGGCAAATTTTTGGCTAAAATCAATCTGAGATTAGAGAGATATCACAAGGCAAATTCTTCACTCATCAAAATTACGCACTTAAACGTAGCAACCAAAACCAACAGAGTCAGCAGCGGCACTAACAAAATCCTAACAAGGAAAATACTACGCTTCCACACATACCCTCCCCCTGAAACATGTCATTCAGCAGCAGCTTCTGAAACATACACTACTCCCCCTGAAACAGAGACTCCTCCTGAAACACATCAGCTTTGTATTGCTTCTGAACTACAGAACTGCATGTATTGCTTCTGAACTAAAAAAATGCTTCTGACACACTTATCTCCTGCTTTATAGCCAAATAATTTCAAAACAAAGTCTTCACACAGGAAACAATTACAAAGTAAAGTCTTCACACATGAAACAAAAGCTGACAAAGCATCAGAAGCTGCTTTGTCATCAGACTCTGTTATAACTCCTCAAAAAGACAGATGCCCAATTTGCTCCTCAAATTTTCAAATTGCTTGGCATCTAAGGCTTTTGTAAATATATCAGCAAGCTGTTGCTCTGTGGCAATATGTTCAAGTTGTACAACCTTCTCCTCTACAAGATCTCTGATGAAATGATAACGTATATCAATATGCTTAGTCCTGCTATGTTGTATGGGATTTTTTGAAATATTGATAGCACTTAGATTGTCACAATACGATGTTAGAACATCTTGTTCAATATTATACTCCTTCAGCATTTGGTTCATCCAGACCAATTGGGAACAACTGCTACCAGCTGCTATATATTCAGCTTCAGCTGTAGATAAGGACACACAATTCTGCTTCTTGCTGAACCATGAAATCAGATTGTTGCCCAGAAAGAAGCATCCACCAGATGTACTTTTTCTATCATCTGCACTACCTGCCCAATGAGCATCACAATACCCAACTAACATAGAACTTCCACTATGAGAATACATAATACCATAGTCACTGGTACTATTGACATACTTCAAAATTTTCTTCACTTGAGTCAAATGACTCATTTTTGGCTCAGCCTGGTATCTTAGCACAGACTCCAACATCAAAGGTTATGTCTGGTCTGCTTGCAGTGAGATTCAACAGACTCCCAATCATGCTTCCTATATAAGCTTTGATCAACAGCAACACCTTGTTCATCTTTGGTTAACTTCAAGTAAGTGGCCTGCAGGTGTTCTTTGATGGCTTGCATTCTCCATCCCAAACTTCTTGACTATATTCTTGGCATATTTGCTCTGTGAAATGAATATTGTGTCTTCCATCTGCTTGACTTGAAGACCAAGAAAATAGGTTAGTTCCCCCACAAGACTCATCTCAAACTCAGACTGCATCTGCTAAACAAAAACTTGAACCATCTGGTCTGACATTCCACCAAAGACAATGTCATCAACATATATTTGTGCTATCATTAGTCTTCCATTTTCTTCTTTCACAAACAGAGTCTTGTCAGTTCCTCCTTTTCTGTAACCTTGAGTAACCAGAAACTGCTGTGAGTCTCTCATACCATGCTCTAGGTGCCTATTTTAACCCATACAGGGCTTTCTTCAACTTGTAGACATGGTTAGGAAACTTAGGATCTATAAATCCCTTTGGGTTTTCAACATAAACCTCTTCATGTAAATACCCATTTAGGAAGGCACTCTTCATATCCATCTGGAACAGTTTGAACTTGAGGATACACCCCACTGCTAACAGTAATCTTATGGACTCCAATCTGGCCACAAATGCAAAGGTTTCATCAAAATTAAGTCCCTCCACCTAAGTATACCCTTGAGCAACTAGTCTTGCCTTGTTTCTGGTCACAGTTCCATGTTCATCTGATTTATTTTTGTAGATCCATTTAGTTCCAATGACATTTATGCCTTCAGGTCTTGGAACTAAGTCCCACACTTCACTTCTTTTGAATTGATTCAGTTCCTCTTGAATTGCATCAATCCAGAATTCATCAGTAAGTGCTTCTTTAATATTCTTGGGTTCAAATTTGGACACAAAGCACGAATTAGTAATTACTTCATTACATCTCCTGGTTCTGACTCCTTGATCAAGGTTCCCAATGATTAGCTCTTTGGGATGGTTCTTCTGAACTCTGATTGAAGGTCCTTTACTTGTTGATGCGTGATCTAGATCATTTTCTCCTTCTTCAGACTCAACTTCATTTTCCTCAACAGGTGTATCTAGTTGTTCTTCTGATGTTTCAACTTCTGGTTCCACATCAGACACTCTTTCAGCAGGTAAATCATCTATCACAGCATTGATAGATTCCATTACTACCTTGGTTCTGGAGTTAAAGACTCTATATGCTCTACTGTTTGTTGAGTATCCAAGAAAGATCCCTTCATCACTCTTGGGATCCATTTTCCTTATGTTTTCTCTATCTGCCAAAATGTAGCACTTGCTTCCAAATACATGAAAGTATTTGACAGTAGGCTTTCTTCCTTTCCATAACTCATACAGGGTAGTTGTAGTACCTGTCTTGAGAGTGACCCTATTGTGGACATAACAAGTTGTGTTTATTGCTTCAGCCCAAAAGTGATAGGGCAAATGTTTGGCATGAAGCATAACTCTGGCTGACTCCTGCAGGGTCCTGTTCTTCCTTTCAACAACACCATTTTACTGGGGTGTTATGGGAGCTGAAAATTCATGCTTGATTCCTTCAGAGGATCAGAATTCAGTGAACTTGCTATTTTCAAACTCCTTCCCAGGGTCACTTCTGATCCTAACGATAACACTATCCTTTTCTCTTTGTAATTGAGTGCAAAGATCTTTAAACACATCAAAGGTATCTGATTTTTCTCTAATGAAATTTACCCAAGTAAATCTAGAGAAATCATCAACAACCACAAAAACATACCTCTTCCCACCTTGCATAGGTCCCATTAAATCCATGTGTAACAGTTCAAGAACCTTTGTTGTTACCTGATACTCCAACCTTGGATTAGACATTCGTGTTTGTTTGCCAATCTGACATTCACCACAAATGTTGTCTTCATTAATCTTAAGTTTGGGTAGTCCTCTAATAGCTTCCACAGACATGACTTTCTTCATACCCCTCAGGTTTAAGTGACCAAGTTTCTGGTGCCACAGTCTGACTTCTTCTTCTGAACTTATGAGACATGTGGTGTGGATAGGCTTGCTTCTTCTTGAGGCATCCATAAGTAACAATTGTCCTTTGATCTATTGCCCCTCATTAGCACTTCATTTTCTTTACAGGTAACCAGACACTCCTCCTTGTTAAAGTTCACTTCTAACCCTTGATCACATAATTTACTTATGCTAATCAAATTGGAAGTTAACCCTTTTACTAATAGCACATTGTCTAACCTTGGTAGTCCATCACTGATCAGAGATTTATATTGGAAGTTAACCCCTATTCCTTTTGGTTTCCCATTGGTTCTGACTCTCCAATATCTCTTCTAGCATATCAGTACCAGTGTTCATCATTATGACCTGCTTCTTTAAGTGTTCAAGTTGAGAGTTCAGTTGGGTTACCTCATCTTTGAGATCAGAAATTTGCCCTAAGTGTTCACTTCTTTCAGCATGCAGTTGATTGATAGTCTTCTTCTGATTTTCTAATAACTTGCAAACTTCTTCACTTCTGAGGTATAGTTCTTTGTAAGAGGCAGCTAGTTCTTCAAAAGACTAATTCTTCATCATTGGATTCAAGTATCAGATGGTACTTCAGAACCTGATGGTGCTTCTGAAGCCTTAGAACCTGATGGTGTTTCAGAACCTGATGGTGCTTCTGAAGCCTTAACTTTATGATCAAACATGTATCTACCAGTTAAGGCAACAACATGTTTGGCTGATTCATTCCCCACTTCTCCTTCTGAGTCATCTTCATCTGACCAAGAAACAACCAAACTTTTCTTCTGTCTCTTGAGGTATGTGGCACATTCTGTTCTAATGTGACCATATCCTTCACTACTCATGACATTTGGTTGCTTACTGATGTTGAATCTGATGTTCTGACCATTTGGTCTGATGTTTGATGCTCATCACAACCAAACTTTTCTTCTGTCTCTTGAGGTATGTGGATTGATTGTCTTTCTGATCAGTTCTTATCTTCTTCAAGTCATTTGGTTGCTTACTGATGTTGAATTCTGATGTTCTGACCATTTGGTTTGGATCTCTTGTCAGCACGTTTCAGAATCTTGTTAAATTGTCTTCCAAGTAACATATGAGCCTCTGATATGCTTTCATCATCCTCATTATTTCCTTGTTGTTCCTCAGCATCAACACTTGCTATGAAAGCAACACCTTTCCCCTTCTTATCAGTTCGGTTATTGAAGACTATCTCAAAATTCTGCAAGGATCCTATCAATTCCTCAACCTTCATACTGGAGATGTCCTGTGCTTCCTCAATGACAGTCACCTTCATGTCAAATCTCTTAGGTTGAGACCTGAGTATTTTCCTCACATCTCATCAGATATTTTTTCTCCAAGAGAATCAAATGAGTTAGCCATGTCCAGGACGTTCATATAGAAATCTTGTATGTTCTCATCTTCCAACATTTTGAGATTTTCAAGCTTGGTGGTGAGAAGTTGAAGTCTGGACATTTTTACCTTGGATGTGCCTTCATGAGTAGTTTTGAGAATCTCCCAAGCATCGTTAGCTACAGTGCACTGCTTGATCAGTCTGAACATGTTCTTGTCCACTCCATTGAATAAAGCATTCAAGGCCTTGGAGTTTCCAAGAGCTAGTTCATCTTCTTCCTTGGACCACTCTTATTTTGGTTTCAGATCAGTTGTCTTCTTTCCATCTTTGTCAAGCACAACAGGATGTTCCCAACCCTTCAGAACAACTTTCCAAGTTTTACTGTCTATAGATTTAAGGAAAGCACTATTGCATAATTTCCAATAAACATAGTTGGAACCATCCAACAGAGGTGGTATGTTCACAAATCCTCCATCTTTGTCCATTCTGCCAGAAAATAACTTCCCTAAAGCTCACCCTCAAACAGGCAGGGTGCCTGCTCTGATGCCAATTGAAATTCTGGCGTAGTAAAGTGCTGATGCTGAACATGATGATCCAACACAGGAACAATGGTGTAAAACAGAGTAAAACACGAAACAATAACAGATTGGACTTAATCAGAGCTTACAAACCTCTGTGTGATCAATATGATATCTTGTTGATGTTCTAATATGCTTTATTGATTATTTATTCTGATGCGCTCAAGAGTGACTAAGAATGAATTTAATTAACTGGGAATAAAACTTAGGGGGAGCTTGCAACCCCACCTTAATGGACCTATGACAGACTTAGGGGGAGCTTGCTAACCTTAACCTAAGACTGTCAGTTTCAAGGGGGAGCTTGCAAACCTCATACCCTGAAGTCTAACTGTTAATTAGATTAACAACAATAGTTCACTTGTGTTTGTCATCATCAAAAAGGGGGAGATTGTTGGAACAAGAAGTGTCTTGAACAATTCCTCTAAGGTTTTGATGATAACAAAGTATTGAAGAACAATTGGAATACTAACATATATTCAATGTGGAGAATCATAGAAAGATCTATCATTAAGGAAGAACATATGAAGAGCATCAGAAGGAACAAGAGAAGCTAAGAAGACTATGGTAGAAGACCAAAGGAAGGTCAACCAGAAGTCAACGTCCTTAGAAGACAGGCACCACACAGATTTTGGAGAGGTAACTCAACAGACTCTGTGATGGTCATCAGACTTAGAAGCAGACACTGCAGGCTTGGATCACCCTCAGGCTTGAGTAAGTTAGGAGGGACCTAGAATCCATGTAGGCTCTATCCTATTCTGTAAACTGTCACTATCAAGGTTCTGATAGATGCAGTTCTTTTGGTCTTCTGTCTACGTGCACAATCAGACAAAGGACATCAAGAACAAAGCAAGCAACATATAATTCTTCTTTCAGCAAAGGAAAATTCAAAGTGCATTCAACAGGATTATACATATTAGGCAAAGGGCCAACGTTCTTGATCAAAGCTTCTCAACGACTCTACTCAAAGACTCTATTAACAAGACTCTGATATTTCAAAACACCAATACTCTATCAAAATCAAATAGCGCAACACACTTAGGATTTTTGTATTCAAGCTTATATCTTATAAATCCTAGAGTTGTAGAGAGTCTATTCATTTGTTCATATACACCAAACATTGTTAAATCATGGTGTTGAACAAATTAGAAGTCTTTTGTTGCAAAGCTTAAACGTGTAAGTCTCATGGTGAAACCTTGAGCAACTAGAAGTCTCTTAGGTGAGTCCTTAGAGCATTGGAAGTCTCTTGCCTACGTGCTTGAACAATTGTAAGTCTCTTGGAGTAGTCCTTGAGCAAGGAAGTCTTTAGGAGTGTCCTAGATCAGGAAATCTTAAGCTGTGCGCTTAAGCAAGGAAGTCTTAAGTTGTGTGCTTAAGCAAGGAAGTCTTTAGGAGTGCCCTAGAGCAGGAAGTCTTAAGTTGTGTGCTTAAGTTGTGTTCTTTCTCTCTCTCTCTCTCTCTCTCTCTTGCCATCTCTTTATCTTTGTGTTCTATACTATATTCGCTGCAATCAAACTCTAAATCAGAATCTGCATATCACAGATTATGATCAGCTTATAAACACTTAAAAAAAGAAAACCAGAAAAAAGCCAACATAATTAAACCCCCCCTTCTTGTGTTTTTCTCACCTTCATATGCAACCACAACCCCAATCTTCAAATACCCTTTGAAATTGGTGTTTCTTGTATCTTTGAATCCTCAAACACATGAGCAACCCTTTAAGCTCTTCACTCGAACTCTTCGATGCTCTGTCCGGTGAGTGGTTCCCCTTGAACACAAGAACAATTAGAAAGAACCCCCAAACATTGGATGTGGAATGAGATCATTCAATTCGCTTTGAATCCTTGATTCCCAACCGATCTCCTTGAAAGTAATCAACTTACAATCCCTATAGCACTCTAGCAATCTATGACTCAATGAAACACAATGATTCTTAGAAAAAGTGATAAATCTCAAGAACACAATGAACAATGAGGTATGAGAACTCTAGAGAGAATAGATGTAATTGATTCAGTAGTTTAGGGCTTCGATGATAAGAGTATATATAGGAAAGGGTGGCAAGTGAAATATTTTGGCCAAAAACAACGTGTTGATTCGATTCACTAAATGGGTGATTCGAATCAGACAACTAAAGACAAGCAAGAAAACTATGAAGATGGATATGATTCATACACAGTTTGAATCGAATCAAGTTGCCCAGAAAGAAGGTTGATATAATTCACACATCATGTGATTCGAATCACTAAGCCTAAAACACAACACATAGAGTTTACATGATACGATTCACCAAACTATGATTCGGATCAAATTGATACAATTCAAGAAATCATGAATCGAACCATGGACAGAAACTTTTCATGATACGATTCAAGAACTCATGATTCGAATCACAAGGCTTACAAAAACCAATTTTTATCAAAACTAAAGAGGTTTACTTCAAACACAAGGCAAGCTAGGCTTCTAGGAAACAAGGGAATCAAAAAGACATAGTTGCTAGGTGCTTTAACAAGATGCTAACTACAAATGATAAAACAACATTAAAACATAATCTAGACATCATCAAAACATCCTACAAACCTATAACTATAGCAACCTTCAGGGGTGTTTAAAACCAAACCAACATAATAGGAAATTTTAATCTTTTGGATTTCTTACATTGTTGGATGGAAATAAAATTGTCATATTGGATGAAATTTGAAAGATTGCTTCAAATAAGTTGTATTTAACTTTTTAACTTGATTTTAATGTTGAAAACGAAAAAATTGTATTGTCTCGCAAAAAAACTGCAACAACCGAACCAACCCAACCCACATTGATTTGGTTTGGTTTGATTTTTTTTAAAAGCCAACACCAAACCAAATTGTATTTTTATTTTATTTTATGAATCAGATGACTTTTAACCCTAAAAAATTAATCAAATCTCATCGTGAACACCCTCAATCCCTCATATCCCACAGTTGTTGTTGTTGTTATTATTATGAAAGTTTTTCTATTATGTGCAAATTTTTACATGTTAAGAAGTTTAAGATACTAACTTTGTTTTGAAACTTATTATTATTATTATTATTATTATTATTATTATTTGATTGGCATAAAAAGGAAGAATGGGAGGAAAAATATGCATATGCGTGAAGGGTGAGTGTGCCAGTGTGGGAAGTTTTGCGCAGTTTTTGATGAGTAGGGGTCAGTGGGTGAATATAGGTTCCTGTATTGGTCTTACTGTTGTCTGTTGGTTCTTCCTTAGCAGTAAGAACTGAACCAACCCGTACATTGTTAAAGCAACACAACAGAAGGCTCTCTATAGGTTAGACTTTAGTATAACATTCTCCAACGCATAGGTTATTAATAGGAGTACCAAACACTTGGGAAGATGGGAGCAAACATCATCACCTAGGTGAGACAAAGACAAAACGTGATTGTGTGTGTGAAAGGGAAACAACGTTAATGATCCAGGGGTTCTTTTTGTGTTCTGTTTCTAGTATCCAACGGTTTCTATCCCTATAATAGCTGTGGGGCCCATCGTCAACTAGAAACTGTGAAACTAAAATCAGTACAAGATGAATTAATGGAGGGTGACATTTTAGGATACACAAATATAAGGTCATATAACTTGGGTACCCATCAATAAAAGGTGGGTAACACAACCCATGCTGAGTTGACACCAATCAAAGTTTTTTCTTTGTTTTCTATTATTTTTAATGTTATATAAATACATTGTTTTGATTAGGCCAACTCAACATGGATAGTATTACCCATCTTTTATTAACGGCTAAACAAGAATTTCCGCAAATATAATACTACCTCAATTTTAAAATGATAGAATATGTGTATCATACATCAAATATAATACTTCCTCCGTTTTAAAATGAATGTCGTTTTTGTTAAAAAAATTATTTTAAAATGAATGTCATATATAGTTTTCAATGCAATAATAAATTTTTCTTTTCAATTAATATTACTTTTTCTTTAATTAAAAAGAAATCAATAGTTGATTAAGATAATTTGGTAAAATAACATCTCTCTTTCTTTTAATTAATACATTTTTAATTATGTGTATAAAAACCTTAAACGAGGTTCATTTTGAAAAGGAGTGAGTATTAGTTACTCCCTCCATTTTAAAATACATGTCACATTTTTGTAATGTGCTATTTAGATGATTTACTTTGGGTGACATTTCACATAGGAAAGGTCAATCATTTTCCACCATAGGAAAGTTTTTTTTACCATTAGATTAAAGAGGAGCACAAATGTTATCATCGTTTGTCCACACTATATATTTTTCCCTCATCATCTTCAACTTCATGAGAATGCAAATCTGCAATTCACCACCACCAAAAGACTGCGATCCAAATCCATCTTCATCAAAGTTGTTCTTAAAAAATCCAAAAAATTAAAATCAAAGAACAGTCCAAAAACAATCTTCATGTAATTAAAGAAACACGCTCCAATTTCTTCAACCTCACCATCCTCTCTTATGTTCACTTTCTCTCCCGTTTCAAAACACTCATTTTCCCTTTATTGATCTCAAATTTCTACGATGATCTTGATTTTTTTGTTTGTCTTTTGTAAATGAGATTTGGGTATTGAGAACCAATTTAAAATGGTTCAAAAAAATCTAATTAAAAAAAAAACATAAAAAACAATTATTCATCACCAGATCTGATGGTTCTTGATGAGGGAGAAGAGAAGGAGTGTTTTTGATGATTCAACTCAAGCAAATGTATGTAGCTATACAGTTTATGATTTGGTAAAGATCTGTAATTGCAAATTGTGATTTAAGATTCATAAACACAAACAAAAACCAATGTTCAATTTACAGAAAAAATAGTGACCCATTTGGCACTCAAAATTCAAGTAACAAATATTCAAGTTTGTGAAGATTTGTGTGATTTAATTTGATGGACCGGTAGCCATGATTGGTGTGATCTTGCAAAAGCTGCTGGTGGTGGATGATTGATGAAGGTGAGATAAAAAAAATATGGTACTGAGAAGTCTATGATAAAGCTATGTTCCTTACTTGATTTAAGGGTCAAAAAAATTTCCCAAGGTGGGAAAAGGATTGGTCTTTCTCATGTGAAATGCCTATACTTTTTAACTAACATATAACTACAAATGTTAGCATGTACGATATTTTTCGATTTGTTGCGATAAATATTTACAAAATATTAAATTTTCATAATTTTTTACTTTAGATAATTAAAGATATTAACGATTTATATTTTGAAAGAAGGGAGGGAGTATTGATTTATAATTTAAAATTTCAATGACAATGATTTGAGAAGGGTGAGTTGGTATGAGATGTATGAAAATTTTTTCCAACAAAAAATAACGTGTATGACAGTTGCCTGTGATCACAGTGTTTGCTATTTTTCGGAACAGTTCATGGCTCTATTTTTTTTTAGAGATCCTCATACTTAATTACTACATCTAAGAAAAATTTTATAATCTTGTTTGGCAAAAAAAGATAAATTATTACCAAAATGTATTTTTTTTTAATTTACCTAAATGTATTTAGTTTAGTAATTTATATAATAATAATACTAAATTGTTCCAGCTAGGAGGATCACGATACCAATCCCCTGAGCGACGTTTGTACTCAAGAGCTCGACTAGGGTTTTTTCTCTGTAGAATGAATGTGTTTTCCTTATGAAACGTTTCGGCCCCTTTTATACCTCCCCTGACCAAGGGGAGTTGGGGCGATCTTTGCGGGATTCCCAAGCCAACTGGCGCTGTGACTTGGTCCCTCTCCCCGAGGATCTCGGCCCACAATGGAAACGTGGGGGAAGACTTCGTAGACGGGTTGAATTGAGCCGTTATCTCAGGTTTCGACGTGGGCAGCCCGCTTCAGACACGTTAAAGGGGCCCTTCTTCTTCCGAATTGTTCCAGCGGGACCCTGACCTCGCCTACGTGGCGAACACGTGGAGAGTGGGATCCAGCTTACCGGGCAAGGCTACCACATGTCCTACGAGGAATGAGATGATGGTACACAGCCCCCCAAGCATGAGGCCCAAAGAGGCAAAGTGATTAATGAGAAGTTATTGCTACGAGGGCGCCGGGAAGATGGTGCTACACACCCCCCAAGCACGAGGCTCGAAGAGGCGAAGTGATGAATGAGATGCTCGATCTTGGCATTTTGGAAGACCAACTGATCCCCTTCGTCGGATCGAATGATTACTTGTCTCTAGGCGAAGTGAAATGTTGGCTTTCAACGAGAATTGGCGGCCTGCTGTCCGCTTATGTGGTTGTCCCCAGCATAACGTCCTGGGGATGCATGTACACCATTAGTGCTCTGTGACTTAAGCTGAATCCAACGGTTGTCCAGTAGTGATTGTTCGGAATCCATCTGAACGGTTAAGGATCCCCCTGTTTTTCCCTGTTTCGATGCAATCTCAACCATATAGAACTGAAAAGGCAGGTCCCTTGTAACCGTTTGATTTTACGCCTTTTCAGACCATGCACGTTGTTCGAGGCTCCCACACCTATATATAAGGGTTGCTTGTCCTGTTGGAACTATCATTATTTTTTGCTTCAACTGCCATTGCTAACACGCCGGCGCATTTTGCAACCTACCTTCGTACTTAAAATCAGGTAACTCCCTCACCCTCTTCTCATTTACGCTTTCGTTCTGAAAAAAATGGTAGTGATAAGGGAATGCGACAGTGAGGGTAACCCTGTGGGTTCCCTCACCTGGGAGGAGCGACGAATGGTGTGGAATTCCGCCATTCGGACCGCCACTAGGGCGGATGGGAAGGTAGACTGGGCGCTTTTGGAGCAACATTATTTTGGACATCCCCTCGTCGCTTCTGAGATTAGCTCTAACAGCGATGACGAGACCACCAACCTCTTTTCCGAGTTAAGTGATTATAGTAGCCATGATAGTGACGTAGTTACTCTTTTCTTCAGGCCCTGGTGAGCGAGAGGGAAACATGACGGAGTCTGAGATGAAAGCCGGATGGGTTGACGAAACTATGGCCGCTCAATCCTCCATGTTCAATACTGCAAAGAGGGTGGCGGAGTTCCGGGAAGCGCAGGCGGTATCCTCTACGGGTGACGAGGCAGATATTATTACGGAGCCCTGCGTACAAGGGGAGAAAGTTTACATGAGGCACCCTCGCGGGGTACCAGATGAGGCATTCTACATGTACGCTTGTGCCATTACAGACTTGGGGCTGAGGATCCCCTTCACACCCTTTGAAGTTGTGCTATTGAAGGCTATAAACCTGGCGCCCTCTCAACTCCACCCCGACGGCTGGGCCTATGTAAGGGGTTTCTAAGTACTGTGCCAGGGACTAGGTCTGGCGCCAACCGTAGGTGTCTTTCTCTCGTTCTATTGCACCAAGGGAGTAGGGAAAGACACATGTGTGTCTTTCAACTCCCAGCAAGGGCGGGGACTTTTCGCCCTCTTCGCCAACAACTAAAAAAACTGGAAGAGAAAGTTTTTCAAAGCGAGGGGGTGGACGCCTCTATCCCCGCCTTCATGGACCAAGGCGGCGATGAGGGGTTTCCCTTGTACTGGTCCGGCGAGCCCTTGTCGGTTTCGGGGTATGACTACGACAAGTTGAGCGACCCCAAAAAGGACGTGGTCGACTTCCTGGAGCATATGGAAGTTCTGAGCATAAAGGAACTCATCAATAAAGAGCATGACCCTAAAGCTCCTGGGAATACATAGGTAACACTCGTGCCCACAGTAGGTGATGCCTTTTATAGTTAAGTTTATGTTTCGCTAATACAACTTTTATCATTTTTTGTAGATTCAATGGCGCCAAAATCTGCTGCTGAGAAGAAACTGGCTCTGGAGCGGGCAAAAAAGAAAAGGGCTGACGAGGACGATGTGCGCGGAAAGAGCGACCTCTCTGGCCTGATGATGAAAGATAAGCACAAAGCTGGAGAAACTGGCGACACCGCGTTAGTAGGGGTGGCGAACGCCCTCGAGGCCGTGCCTATCCAAGTTGTGGCTGCCTCGAACGCCACAGGTTCGGCCCTAAGAAAGAGGATCTGGACTGAGGAAGATCCTCCTAGTCAATCCAGGACTTCTCAGGAGCTGGACAGTGGTAAGCCTTGGCCATCTCGTCAATCTAAAATTTTTTTACTTGTATTCTGTCGTGACCTAATCTTTGATATTCCAACCTGTTACAGTTGCCCCCTCGCTATAGAGCGCCGATTTCAACTACGAGGGATTTATGCGGGAGAATCTCAATTTCGAGCATGACAAGAAGAGATTGAAGACAATGGAATTCTCCCAGGTGCAGAAGATGATGGGCTTCCACCTCCTAAAGGGCGCTCTGATGGGCCAGGTGATGGCTAAGGAGTTTTCCATCCTTCAACATAGGGAGAAAACGCAGAGGGCGGAGCACAAGAAGGTACAGACAGAGATACAACCCGCCCTCAATGCGTCTGAGGAGAAAAGGAAATTGGCAGAAGAGAAGCTCCCCTCCGTGCGCCAGGATCTAGAGATGGCTGAGGCCGCCAAGACAAAAGCTGAAGACACGGCCAAGGCTTTGGCAGAGGAGAAAGCCGCACTGACTGAGGCCCATCAAGAAGAAGTGGCGAACTTGAAGGCTAAGATGGAAGCGTCGGAAGAAGAGAGCGTCCTTGCCGAAGAGAGAGGTTTTGAGCGGGCGAAGGCCCAGGTTGCTTGCCTTTATCCAGACGCCACCCTTGAGGAGTAGCTTCGACTTTTGTCTCAAAATAATAGGTCTTAACGCCACATGGGTCTTATCGCCTCAAAATAATAGGTCTTAGCACCACAGGGGTCTTATCGCCTCAAAATAATAGGTCTTAGCGCCACAGGGGTCTTATCGTCTCGTAGGAAAAAATGACATCACATATAAGAGTGCTTAATGTAGAATTGAGGCGCCTCGTTAAACAAGGGGAAAAGAGTGCCACCCCCGAACTTTATTGAAAATTTGCAATTAATGTAATGTTACAAAATAACCATGCGGGAAAGTGCCCTGACTTTGCAAATGTATTGGAAAATAAACTAACTGTAATAATGCCTTAAATGAACGGCATTCCAAGTTCTCGGAACTGAGCTTCCCGACAATTCCTCCAATTTATAGGCGCCATTGGGTAGCTTTTCTCTAACCCTGTATGGTCCTTTCCAGTTCGGAAGTAACTTTCCCATCCTAGTTGGTGCCACGACCTGCCTGAGGTCCAGATCGCCTTCTTTCATATCCATGGGGACCACCTTTGAATTGTATTTCCGAGCGGCCCTCTTCTTTGCAGCGAACTCCTGGATGTGGGCGACCTCCCTCACCTCGTTCAACATATCCAAGTCACATGCTTAGCCAATTTCATTATCTTCAGAAACAACATTGTTAGTTTAAAGGCTCCCGGGTTAGTTTAGGAAATAAATCATATTAGTATGTATATAATAGGCGTCCTCTCAGCGAAATATTCACGCCAAGAGTTCGCACCTTTACCTTCTGCACTAAAGTTTTCTCTGCGCCATGTAGGCGTGTCAACTTCAATAGGTAACATTGCTTTTGCCCCATACACCATTATGAATGGCATCTCTTTTAGCGACGAGTGGGGTGTCGTGTGGTACGACCATAAGACCTGGACACTCAATGGTGATGTGAGCATGGTAGAATATTTTATAACAAAAATAATTGGAACTATGTTTCACACGCTATACGGTGATGATATATGGATGTATTTAACTAAGACTGGGTGTACCTCATAGAGTCGTTCTGACCAAAGTCCTTTGGCGTCATCTAGCTTCTTCTTGAGTCCGTTCAGAATTACCTTGTTAGCGGACTCGACCTGTCCATTTTCGTGAGGGTGAGTGTCTGACACAAATTTTGTTTGGATACCAAGGTTGTTGCAGAAATCTCTGACAGTCTTGCTGGAAAACTGTGTTCCATTGTCGGATACTATGCACCTTAGCAGACCGAAATGACATATGATCTTCTTCCAGTAGAAACGCCTGACTCATTCAGCGGTAATCTTCACTGTTGTACCCAAATTTTGTCCTAGCTTTTTTTCAAAAAAAAGAGTCAACACAAAAAAAAGGTCAACCTTTTTGTGTTCTTTTAAAAAAAAAGTATTATTAATAAATAATAATAAAGTTTTATTATTATTTATTATCTTTCTTTTATTTTTATTATTATTATTTTTTAACAAATATTATTATTATTATCATTTTTATTAATTTTATTATTTTTATTTATTACTATTATTATCATTTTACTTTTATTATTATTTGAGTTTTATTTTCAAAAAGAAAACAAAAGAGAGAAACAAAACAAACAAAGGAAAGAAACAAAGA